>OX371224.1:171994692-172594692 GCA_947310385.1 Nephrotoma appendiculata
ATCGCACTATTAACGCCATGTAATATTCTGTTGCATGCCTGGTGGATTAAATAAAATAGCTTACGCATCCCTAAATAAGGAGGTCAAAACCTTACCGGTCAATATTTGAGTTTTTGGTCGCTTCGGATGGTTGTCACCCGTTACTGTCCACTCAGCTGACTGACAATTTGATTACAGAGTATAGTGGTGGATCCATGTTTCTTCCATTGTGACATACCGACGAAATTTTGTTTATTACGGTTAAACATCCTAAGCAACGCCTTGAATCATCAACGCTTATTGTTGTTTTTTGTAGAATGTGAGCAAGCGCGAACCCATTTTGAACACAGCTTTCTCATGGATAAATGTTTAATCGAAACTTATATTTGTAATGTGTTAGCTATCTCACGCAGTTTCATTTTACAGCCTTCCATAACGATTGTGTGCACTTTTTAGCTTTTCTGGACTAAGTGCCGAATTCGGGCGGAAAGCAACGTTCGACGGTTGCTTTCGATGGTGCTAAGTCTCTATAATACTTACTAAGCCAGATTTTTCCCAAAAAACTGGTGTTCAATCATGAATTTTTCATTAGATGCGTTATGTATGTATTTGGCTCGGAATTTATTGAGAGCGTAATATAGCTTCTCTGGTTATTTTTCTGATAAAACACGAATCTCTTGAACAATATAGAGTTCTTTGTCATCATTTTTTGTCACAATAATTGATGTAACGGTGTTCGGTTTTAACTCACATACGAGGGTCGATCAATAAGTATCCGCGTTAGGAATGAAGACGCAAGTATTTAACATTTTTATTTTTCAACGTAATCTCCTTTCAGGTCGATACACTTTTCCCAACGTTTCTACTATTTCTTTAACCCCGCCAAATAACAATGTCTTAAACTCTTCAAAATTCGTTTCTGTTTTCATGGATTGGAACAGAAAGAAATCGTGGGGAGCCAGGTCGGGCGAATACAGTGGTTGCGAGAGTAATTCGTAGCACAGTTCATGCAATTTGGCCGCTACAATTCCGTATGAATGAGCGGCTGGAAAGAGCAATCACAGCACCCATTCGTTCCGTTAGACCTCTGGACCTTTTCAACGATTTCCTCGGTGACACCATCTGGCTGACGGCCTGGCCGCTCATAATCGAAAACAGAACGACCACGTTTAAATTCTTTGAACCAATATATCACGGTTGTCACAGATGGTGAAGGGTCCCCATAGACAGCATCCAAATTTGCTTTTATTCCTTCGCATGTTTTTCCATTCAAAAATAAAAAGCGAATTACGGATCGTTATTGCCCTTTTTCCATTTTATTGAGAAACACGAGTAATACAACTGACTATCAAATAAAACCTTCTAGGCCGAAATTTGGTATTGTGTCGTTTGACAGATGACAGTACACGATGTTAATGTCATGTTCCCTCAACAACGCCACCTATTTTTAAACACGGGTACTTATTGATCGACCCTCGTATATTGTGCAAGGCACAAAATATGGTTCTTTCAAAGTTAACTTCATTTTGGGAAGTCGCATTGAGTCATTTCTGGCAAATACTTTGACAAATGCAACTCCTCACAAATTCTTTTGACATAATTTTGTGAAGGCATTTTGTAGATTGGCCTACCAAGTTACTTGGATTATGGATTAACGAGAATTTTGGGTCAGGTTTAAATGATTCAAATGGTTATGGGTATTAAGTGAATTATGTAAGAAAATGTGAAATTATGACTAAATAGTGATGGGTGTGAGAAATGGCTGCAATCCCGAAAATTAAGCTGTGTGCCTTTCAATTTGCGGTTTCCATCAAAGTAGCTGGGGGGATCAAAACTGTCAAAACAGTGGATTTGACAATTATCGTTCCCTTTGTTGACGTAAAATCTAACGCTATTTACATTCGATGAAATTCGCCAATAGACGAATGAATATAAAATATTTGAAAACCCGATATTAAAGAAATTCGAGTGAATGGGTAGGTCAGCAAAGAAATCGCGATTGGTATGAGAGAAAGAAATATATTATGTTTACTGAAGTTAGAAAAGTGTATGGTAAAATCAATGCGAAATTGAAAAAATCTCTTCGCAAATCAAATTGGACAAGTTGGCAAGACTATATGGAAGTTATTGGACACAAAACCAAAACAAAATTTGATATCTATATGATTTCAGCATGTTGAAAAGGGGTACTAAGAAATCCGAAACAGAAAGCGGAAAAAACACAAAGGAATTATTCAATAAATGGCGCCACATGTCAATGTACCTTTCGACAAACCACGTCATCGGCGCCATTGTTTTCCCTTGACATCTGTCAACAGCATCCAATTCATAACCATACAAGTTTCATACAATAACGCATGTTTTTTACGTGTGAGAAATATATTACGATTTGCGGTCATCATTGATTTTTTGTTATCATTTGAAGAAATCTGCTGCAAAATCACATCGAATGCTTGTCAAAGTTTACGGTGTGCATGCTCTTGGTAAATCACAATGCTATCAGTGGTATAATAAATACAAAAGTGGCGATTTTAACGTGAGAAACGAAGAACGTGGAAGACCACCTAAAAAGTTTGAATACAGTGATTTGCCAGTATTGTTAGGTGACGCTCGCAACGAAAAAACAACTTGCGAATCAAATCCAACAGAAAAATAGAAAAACTACTTGCGAAATGTTGCTCGCCAGATACAAAAGAGTTATTTCTTCATCGAATTGTGATTGTCGATGAAAATGGATCTATTTTGAGAATCCAAAGCGTAAACTGTCTTGAGATGATCCAAGCCAACCATCGACATCGACTGCAAGGCCCAATCGCTTCTGACGGAAGATAATGTTCTGTATTTGGTGGGATCAGAAGAGTGTGATTTATTTTGAGCTGCTAAAACCTGGTGAAACCGTAAATACTGAACGCTTCCAAAACGACCAGAATACGATAAAAGTCAACTCAAAGTGAGTTTGCTTCATGTTACTGCACCATCACACAAACTAAAACCGGTCATGGAAACATTGGAAGCCCTTATTGATTGGGAAATACTTTCACATGCGGCTTACTCGCCAGATGTGACTCCGTCCGATTATCACTTATTTGCATTAATGGCGCACAGGCTGCTGAGGAGCACTTCACTTCCTACGAAATATACGAAAATGGCTCAATAACTGGTTAGCCTCAAAAGCCGGAAAGATGGGAAAAATATATAACTAATAAATTTCCCATTATATTTGAAATTAATTTTTATTTCCGCAATTTATAGGCCCGCCCGCCAACAAATCATGAATGATAAGGAAAATAGATAGAGACTCAAATATAACAGCATACTATCGTAGCATATGTATGTTGAATGTGTTTGTGAAACTGAATGATTCGCGAATGAGATTAGTTTGTTGTCATATACAATTTTAGGGCACCGCTAGGGTCACTCTGCAATTGAATTTGTTGAGTGATTTGTAAAAGAAAACATAAAATCTGTTTTGTATGTTTACCAAATTTACTACCAAATTTTGTAGAATTTTGGGTTTCTACGGAAAGTGAGTGATAGTAAAATACTTTTGTACGGAAGGGACTGCAGGTTTGAGAAATAAAAATGTTATACCATGTTTTATTACATAATCCTTGAGAGCGCCACTGTTCGATTTATTTCTTGTATAGTTTCAGTTCAACAACAGACAAGTTTAAAACCTTCAAATTTAGGGTTTCGTATAATTCTATTTTCATATATCAGGTAGTGTAAAATCGCCTCCAGTAACACACCGATAACGTAGATACACGATAATTCATGCGGATGTGTTATGCATTTATTAAATAACACACATGAGAAGGTGAATGCAGTTTTTGAAGATTTAAAATGTTTTTCGAACAAGAGTGGCAGAATGAGTTATAGGGCGTATAAAAATGATATCGATTTACGAGTTACACGGAAATCGATTTGAATTAACGAATATTTACAGTTGGGTATCGTAAGAGTAGATCGACGGTTGAGTTTTTTTTTAATGGAAGGGGGGGGGGGGGGGGGGATTAGTAATATTCCAAATACCCCAAAGCGGAAAGTTGATGTTAAGCAAAGGTTGTGGCTCTAATATATCAATGGTCTGTGCGAGTTAGTTATACCATGGATTCGTTCGCTTAGACATATCGACTGGAATGGAAGGGTTGATATGCTTACAGAAACGGGATGTGA
Source organism: Nephrotoma appendiculata (assembly GCA_947310385.1). Classification (NCBI taxonomy): domain Eukaryota; kingdom Metazoa; phylum Arthropoda; class Insecta; order Diptera; family Tipulidae; genus Nephrotoma; species Nephrotoma appendiculata. Next base: position 171,998,848 of record OX371224.1, read on the forward strand.
GAACCAAGTGGATAAGAATAGAAATGGTGTGGATGTATCTGAGAATTACAATGAAGTACATTGAATTGTGTAGTTGTTCCCTTGAAAGCTAATTTCTTGTTGTGCTCAAGGGAGGTAACAATGATAAAACGTTTGATTGAATTAAATTGATTCATGGAAATTGCCAAGTGTTCTTTCTCATTGAATCGATTTTTTCCGGTTTCAATCGGTAATAATTCTTAATGGTTGATTCAGTAATTAACATCTAAACTTCCAACACATATTGATGGTAATTATGTTCACATGAAGTTGGTATCCGGTAACGATCTTTTACTATTTTCTTCTTATTTAACTCTTGGAAGTCCACACAGGTTTCTTACACACTAGCAATGCGGGGTTTGCGAAATTTTGCGGGCGTACTTAAACGAGATTTAAATCCTCTAAAATGATTTTCATTTGTATTTGTGATTTGAGGACTTCAGTTATCAATATTATTTTTCCTCATTCCAGTTAATTCGTGCCTTAGCCCGACAGCATCTGCTGATTTCGGTTTGCTCTGAGTATGAACAATTAAACAATTTCTCATTCTGCTGTTCGTTGTTACTAAGTTTTTCTCTAAAACCCTGGACTCATTTCAAGTTTTGGCAGAGTGAGTTTTTCAATTCTCTTATACACTCGCTGCCTTATGGCGATATAATAGTCCTGATTATTTTCTGTTGATTTTATGATACCTATGTGATATTTCAGGAATTATGATAAAAACCACTGGTTCAATAATTTCAATTTCGTCATAAAAACCCATTCCGCTGACGGCAGATTTTGCTTCTAACATGATGTTTTTCGTCATTTATCACAATTTTGAGACACGTAACCATACTCATGACAGGAAAATCTGGGATACGTATTTGATAGAAGACGGTCTGACCCACATTTAAAACAATGTGCTGAATGTATTTCTTTTTAATGCGCTCTATCCTGTGATTACGGTATTCAGTCAATTACGTCAACACCTGAGACATAGCTTTAATAATTGTTCATGATTATAGCTTTAATCTTTAGACCTTTAGATCAAATTCTTGTTATTTTTGTAACTCATAGTCTTGTTCGTATTTTCGAATTCGTATCATCGAATTACGCCATCTTCCACATGTCAAAATGCCATTACTTGAAATCCTAATAATGTACTTGTTAGAGTGACTGGCATTGTCTTCATCATGATGCAGTTCACCGTAAGCACGTTATTTATTGTGTTTTCGTTGTTTGGATGTCTCGTTTTATATGAAACTTAACCGGAGCGGAATCTTGAACGCCGTGCGGAAATTTTAGAAGGTATTCAAAGTTAATATGGAAAAGAACACACAATCCTACCGATTTTATTCTGCTCTTTCAAAAAATCTTACAAATTCGTTCGAAGCTATAAAGGCGATGATTCATGTAGAAATCTTGTCTGACAGACATAAATAATAATCGCTCTGATTGGTTGAAGGTCGATTATATTTTTTAATTGTACGACGTATGAAATTGTAATTTCATAAAGAACAAAAATAAAAACACAGAAAAAGGCAAAAAATATTAACCAATCAGAGCGGTTATTATTTGTGCCTGTCAGACAAAATTTCTACATGAATCATCGCCTTACCGCTGACGATTGATTTTGAATATTTATTATGCTATTTGTATATTTTTTCTGAAATAATGGAACAAAAAACCCGGCAAAGTAGTTTTTGTTTCCCATATAAAATTGCATTGCCGTTTAAAATTTCTATGCGTCGTTCATGGTTTTGTCCCTGATTTCGTATGGACGCTGTCAATCGCACACATATGAAACTGCGAACACCTTTTAACTTTGATGATATGCTAATCATTAGCGTACCATAAGCCATACAGCATCTTCCATCAAAGGTAATTCGTAAAAGCGCAGCAAGTTTTAGTGGGCTGAGCCTATACATTTTTTTTCGAAACGCGTCACGAAGTAACATCGAAAAACTGTGTCTTGGCTGCAGTGCTTCCGGTTAGACTGTAAACTAGTGGTGTCCAATCTCTCGAACAAATTTTGATTAATATGATTGATTAATGGTTAATATTCTGATGGTACTGTTCATTACAATTTTTACTTACGTGCTGTTTATTAAAAGGAGGGCAACTCAAACAAAAAGGACAATTAGAAACGTATCCCTCCATGATTGGCTCTATTAATAACTTAGTACAGACTTGGAAGATGTCCAAATGAACAGCTAATTTGAAAGTCTGTACCATTTCTGAATAAATTTTAATAAAATTCTGTTTAATAAATTTAAAATAAAACCGATAATTGCGTTAAGCTAATTTTACGTTTATGAATTTAAAACTTTGATCTTTTTGCTGTAATACGTTGATCACAGAGTTCAAGAGTCACTATTTATCGGCCTCACACTATTTACAAATGCACCCGCGACTTAATGCTGTAGAACTTGATTTGTTAGATCTTAAATCGAATCGTCAATTCAAAACCGTATAATCTAAAATTGGCAGTTCATTTTTTTAAATGATGATGGGCTTTGAAAATATGTAGCTCTGTGCATTTTGACCTTTAAATCTAGTACCTAGATACAAAAAATGCTTCTATTTTAAAGGATGGGCCTTCTATTAGTCCTTTTTTCATTTGTAAATAAGACACACATTTTGGGATGAAATAGATATTGATAAGGAAAGGTGGTTCTATACCATTTATGTAGGATCATCATATGCCCACCACGGCTTCGTCTACAGGCTTGTATCAGGACATCAAAATTTTCAATAACTTTTTCCAATAAAAGCGGATCATTGACCTCAATTTCAACTCAAATGTTGTTTCTAAGTTGCTGAATTATTTGTGGATGGTTAGCATACACCTTACCTTTCAAATAGGTTTGAAGAAACAATAATCAAATGGTGTTAAATCCGGACTTCTTGGTGGCCAAGGAACTTCACAATTTCTTGAAATTGTGCGATCAGCTAATTTTGTTGACAATAAATGGATTATGAGAGTTGATGATTATTCGACTTGAGTGGCATGTCGCTCCGTCTTATTGAAACCAAAGGTCGTTGAACGCAATTCATTCAATTAGGGCTACAAAAAATCAGTTAACATGTTGTGATAACGTTCCCCATTCTTTGTAAGGGCATTTTCCTGTTCGTTTACAAAGAAAAACAGTGCAATCATGCCACTAGCCCATAAACCACACCAAACAGTGACTCTTGGAGAATGACTTCTGCTAATGATTCTCCTCTCCTCAAATTCGTCAATTTTGCTTATTAACGTACTCATTAAGATGAAAATGAGCTTCATCGCTAAAGATGATTTTTGATGAAAAACCTTAATTTCGTTCAAGCATCCAATTAACAAAACGACGACGATTTAAATGGTCTGGCGGATTAAATTTTTGAGTCAGTTGAATTTTGAAGGAATGTAAATGAAGATCAACATGCAAAATGGTAGATGTGCTTGGTTCATTACGAATACTTTCACTAACAGCTGCCACTGCATCAGGAGTACGAACTGGATCGAGAATTTTTTTTAATGCTGATCTGCAAGATTTTGTTTGATATTTTTTTTTTTTTTTATTTTGATTTTTATTTCTCGAGAGCAACATTAGATCAGGTTTTTTTATAGCTTATTGCCGCTCCTTTTCAGCGCTCAATCGCCCGCCACGAATAGCGAATAAAAAACAGCATTTATTTGCTTTGTTGACGATATTTGAGAGAGTGAATAAAAACTGAGTGTGAGTGTTTACTCAATATTTTCAAGTGAACACTCACTTACATGTGAATAAAAAAATCTCCGTTAAGTTTCGTTAAAAAAACACTCAACATTTTACGTAATGGAGGAGACACTAAATTTTGATGTGAATCAAAATAATTTAACGTTTGAATTGTGTTTAATCCGTGTTTAATGGACAAAAGTGAAACACCAATTGAACAAAAAATAAGGCTCTTGCTGAAATGGAAAATCAAATTAGACTGCCAATCTCGTTTAGCATTTCTCATTTCATCAGCTGATGGTGGAAATTTTATCCACTCATTTCTTTTTTCACATATAGAACAGTACACCAGCCAAATAACTTTACATACAGTAGTTCTAGGAATACCTATGTTTTCACCAACACCAACTTGGAACCCGGGGTCTCTAACATATCTTAGAAATGTTTTCATTTTTTCTAAATTAGGAATAGAACCACCTCAGTTTTTACGTTATCTTGTAAAAATACATTTGTTAACCACTCAAAATTTTCCAATTCAAAGGGATATAACGATTTAAAATTTTCACCAGTATCATCAAAATGGCGGAGATTATATTTTTCCCTTGCGAGCTTGAATATTTATAAACATATTTGAAATTCTTTATATTTTTTAAAATTGTATTTTGCTTAAAAAAAATCGTGTTTATAAATTTAGCGTGTTTTCTAGCACAACACATTTGACATTTCTGCACTCTAAAATGTAAATTTTGATTGAGTGATATACTTACAAGTATTTTGTTTCATTCACACCTAAAAGAGTGTTCACTCAAATAAGCTCACCCCACTCAATAGAGTTCACTCAGAGTGAACACTCAGTTTTTATTCACTCTCTTATTGTGCATATCCACACTATAGAGTAACTTGTATCCGGTAATTCTATAACATTGATATCCGCTTTATCTATAACTTTGATTTATTTTATAGGAAACGAAGAAGTTACCTTATTCAAGTTACCGTAATCATAATTGCGACATATTCGAATTGTTCATACTTGACTATATCTGTCCTTGTCTGTATTTCATAAAAACTTTGCTGTAGCGATCTACTTTTCTAGAAACCATGACAAACGTAAAATTTAGAAGAGACAGAAATAATAGTAGTGAATATCAGTTGCTGTTAAATAGTTTATTCTGTTTAATTGATAGTGCCATTTTATAATTTTTTTCTATTTATCAGTGGGATTTCCATTTAACAAATTTAATTTTTATTTATTTACTATAATTTTTGCTGTTTTTATCTGAATAGGTAAGCACTGTACATTCGAAAAGAGAGCTCAAATTATAAGATTGGTGGAACAAGGCAAAACGTATGTAGATATTCCAAAAATTGTTGGATGCTCACCAACGATGATCTCTAATGCCAAAAAATATGCGGCAAATTCTGAAACGAGAGGTCGAAAACCATTATTAACAGAAAAATGGGTAAATCGTATTGTGCGACTTTCGAGAAGCCACCCATTTACGCCCGCAACGTAGATAGAAAAGGAATTAAATGTGCCAGCAAGTATTCGAGTAGTGAGAAATCGCCTTATCGACTATAAATTAAATGCCCGAAGCCCACGAAAAGTGTCATTATTGACAAAACGACATATAGGGAAACGGTTAAAATTCGCTACGGAACATATACAAAGGCCCATTGAGAAATGGTATAACATTTTATGGTCGGATGAAAGTAAAGTGGTATTATATGGAAATCGAAGTTCTCGACTTTATGTTAGGCGTCCTCCTAATACTGCATACCACCGAAAAAAACTTGCTACTGTGAAACATGGTGGTTGTAGTATAATGGGGCTGCTTCTCTTACTACGGAGTAGGTCCGTTATTCTGGATCAAAGGAAATATGGTTGCCGATATATACGTCAGCATATTACAGAATACTATGCTGCCTTATGCAGAGGAAGAAATGCCCATCATATTTGCGTTTATGCAGGACAACAATCCGAAACATACCAGTAGGAAAGCAAACGATTGGTTTAGCACAAACAAAATTCAGGTTCTGGACTGACCCCCACAATATCCAGACCTGAATCCAATCGAGAACTTAGGGACTTATATTAAGAACACTGTGTCAAAAGCTAAACCCACAAATAAAGAACAGCTACCGCGTACTGTGGAAGAAGCATGGCATGCGATACCTGTAGAAAGATGTCGAAAACTTGTTCATTCAATGAAAAATCGGTGCATTTCGGTAATTAAGAATAAAGCACATTCTACTAAATACTAAACTGATATATTTCAAAATTATAAAAATTGAATTTTAATTTAAGTTATTATTAGGTCAATTTTTGTTAGTTTAAAACGCGAAATTTGGTGTCACTACTATTTTTTGCCCCGATGGCAAAGTGGTCAGTATGCTTGCTCCAGCGACCGCAAATCCCGGGTTCGATTCCCGGTGGTGACAAGAAAAAAAATTCGCGGCTTGTTTAGGATCAATGAATTAATCACTCATTATCCGAAATGAAAATATGATTATGAAACCTCATTTGAGGTGGCCAAATCGCTTGATGGGATATAGTGCCAGAGAGAGAGAACTATTTTTTCCCCACCCAAAAATGTAATGCAATATAATTGGAGTATTTTTTGTTATTAATATGTGATTTAAACAAAATTATGAAAAAATTTCTTATTATAAAAAATAAATAATGGAAATTTGGAAAACAATTTTTTTGGTTAACTACTCTTTGTCTTCAAGGCAGTTTGTATTGAATTGAATAATCTTGGTTCATTCGCTACTATTATTTTTACCGCAGCTGTATATGCGCATTAAGATATGTAATAAAACAAGCGTCAGTTTTTGGTTAGAAATAAGACCCAGATGTTGCTTCTTGTATCATTTACGGGGTTTAACCTTGAACTGTTGCATGGGAATCGAAATATGGTTTGAAATCAAGATGCAGTCATCTACTTCTGTTGCGATATATAATCACTTTGTACTGAATTTACTGAATTTGCACACAGCGTGTGCATCTGCCGTCTTTATTTCTTTGATTGTCATATAGTTTAGTGAAAACTGATGTTTTAGAAAACTGCTAGATTATTTGTTAAACCAGGGACTTTACTAGTGCCTAAATCTGACAATGGTATGAAATCGTTAACTAAATTGCTTTCGACAGGAGACCAGATCTGTTGACAATGCGTCACACGTTTGGTTAGAATTCACTGTATATTCAAAACATATGGTTACTGCAGAGATTTTAACGACCAAATGGAAATTTTTGTCATTGTAATTCCCTTCATGTATCGCAATGTTAACAGCACCTGCGCGTATCTGTATAATAAACCACAAACACACAAACAGAAAGCAAGTGTTTAACGATTTTACTACGTACGATCCGCATTTGATTTATAATTAAAGTTTTGATTCTGTAAGATGTCTTATCACCATATTGACCTTACATAAAACGCATTTCTCAACTATATTTGCTAATTAAAATTTTAGTTCGTGAGCTTTTCATAAATAAATTTTACATTTCCGATTTTGTTCTCTACTTTTAATCTCACATTAGATGGTGAAACCGTTTGTAGCTTTTTGTTTTGTTTGATACGTTCGTAAGATGTTTTGCTTTAAAATCTGTACTAATGCGGTATAAACCACTTAGCACTTGATTGTTGAGTGTGATGATGATGTTAAGTTGAATTTTTTTTTTTTTTTATCGTTTACTTCGTTCACTATATAGTAAAATACTGGTAAGCTGTAACTGGTGTAAACTGGTGGAGCATTTTTATTTTATATACGACATTTTACCTGTCTTTAATATCGATAGCTAGCTATATGTATTTTTTCTCTAGATTAATTGACATATTTTTATAGCGAAGTTGTAAGCACCTTGACTGGCATCGACTTTTACTTGATAAATCCAGATACTATATACAAGAACAAATTGTAGCTTGACTGGGATGATAAACAAACCCAATATTTTACGTTTCTTAGTTATATTTTGTGTAAAATAAATACTCATACGTACTGACAATCGGATTTCAAGGAAAATGAAAAAGGTAAAAAATAATTTTCCTCTCATACCTATTTCCACCGCCTTGATAAAAATATACATACAGTCACTTCTCGCCAATTTCAAATAGGTACACCACAAGAAGATTTTAAACCTGAAAAGTTATGTTGTTCTTATTTGACTTACTTAGCTGTTTGTGGGCGGTATGTGGCTTATTTTATTTTATAATTTTGTTACGCAATGTTACAATAGTTTACTAATCTCACTGAACTTACAGGTATAACTGTATTTACCTAAGAAGTCAAACGTACGAGTGTTAATGACGATAAACCAAATATTTAATTTTCGATACGAAAATAAATTAAATTGCAGGATGTTACTAATTTCTTTAACCCCAATTACATTAAGGTGTATCTAATGAAAAGGACGATTATATATAAACATGGATTTTTAATTAAACTCCAGATAAATATGGTTCAGACTCTAGACCAAATGACGGTGTCGACTAATATACTAAAATGTCAAAAACTTTAAGATTGATTTTTTTTGATATGCTGTGTATTCGACGGCGCGACAATATGTTTTTGTATAGAAATAGGCTTTATGGAATGAAATACAAATATAAAAAATAGTTAAACTATAATCAATAGTAAAACATCATACCATACTATACACAATTCAAATTATATATAAAAATATTTGAAATAAAACTTAACTCGTATCATGAAGTTAGTACTATTGTATGATAGTAGTTTCATTGATTTTTCTGTTTTAGTGTTGGTACACCTAAAATAATATATTTTTTGGTATAGTTTAGGTAACATGGTTAGTGATTATAATTCAATGTACACTACCAACAAAAAGTTGTTGGCCAATTTATTAAATTGAACTTTGCAACATTTTCGATCCTCAACCAAAATTGAATACTGCTTCAAATGCATATAGCTATTTAAAACTAAAACCTGAAGAACAATTTTTTCGATTTTGATAGGGATCATTATACATGAAATTCCTAAAATCAATAATGAAATGTAAATGATGCAATAATACTAGTTTAGAAATATTACTGCATCTATACAATCTTAAAATGTGAAAGACGCCAAATTTATAATAATAAGTAATTTCCTATTTTGATAATATTAAGTTAATTTTTTGTTACACAAACAACTCTGCATGGAATAAATGGAGTATTGTGTGTAACTAAATTACACTTATTAATTTCAATCAAAAGTTATTATGGACTCTAAATTTGAAAATGACCTATTTATAGTTATAAAGCATTTATAAAACTATAGTGACTATGCAAAACATAAATGTAAATGCCCTACATCGAACGATGGTTCTATTAATCTACATATTTTCTCTTGATATTTTAGTGATACTCGAGTTTGTGAAGTTGTGGAGGATATGAACAATGTTTAGCTAGCCTGACCATTATGTTCCAGTTGTTGTTTGTAAATTTGAGTTCTCGAATGGATTCAAAATAGATCTCTGGTTGATTTTTGAATGTTGTGATATTGTATGGTAGTGTGTTTGAACGAAATTAGTAATATGAGCAGTGGTGTATAGATAATCTTAACTAGTTTAGGTGGGCGTGGCTGGTCTGTTGTTACAGGGACTTATCTTAGTAATAAGATATCTTCAAGGATTTGTTTTTTGGACCTTTTATTGATACCATTCTGGTTAGATCATCTGACCCTGGATTTGTATTTGTTATCCTACCCATTGCCCATATGATAGGTGGAACTTGTTCATCCTTTATGAGAACTAGCTGAGCAATCCTGTAGTTTGCTTTTGGTTCTTTCCATTTGTACCTTTGTTGTAGACTCCTTGAATCATACTTTCCAAAATTCTTGAGTCATCGTTGAAAGCAGGGTTCATCTCTGTTTTGAAAATGTCCAGATGTCAAAACATCAAAATCGTTTAAATCGCTTGACAGTGAAAGAGTCGGTCTGGAGTTTAAACATGGTTCAATTTGTAGTAGCACGATGCTGAACTCCTAGTAGGTTAGAGTTATTTCACCGAATCTTTTTTAAAGTGACCTTTCGTTGATTTGACTCCAGAGTGCAGATTTTGCTCGAAAACTGAGAGTTGAGAGTTTTGCTGCTGTTTCGCCAACCTACTAGATGCACAAAATTAATATTATTGTTGATTGATGTAAGTAATAATTAAATTGTATATTTACATCTAGTGTGCTGATGAAACAACAGAAAAACTCCCAACTCTCAAGTCGCGGTATTGGAACAAAATTCGTATACTAATTCCCAAATGCCCCCGAGGTGAGGAGATTCCTGAGCAACGTTGTTATTTGCTTGTTGTATAGCTACTTGTAGCTCGTTAGCGTGTTCCGAGTTCCAACGAAGTTGGGTTGGTACCGTTATCACTATATATGTTTAAAGGCGTTCCCCTTCTTGAGGTAAATCGCCTAAATGCCGCCAGGAATGCTACTGTTGTTAGCTCACTCACTATAGTTGCAAGTAAATTGCTTTAGTAGAAAAACAAGTCAATATCGCGATATCCCTTTTCCGGGATACAAGATGGTGTGCTTCAGTGAGGTTTAAGTAAATACTATTTTATGGTAGATTAGTTGATGCTTTTGATCATACTTAGATTTTTGTAATCTATTACCGATCCTGAACAAACGATTTTCATCCATGAATGGAAAGTTTCTTGTTATTGTATTGTTTCTATAATTATATTTTGTGATCTGGTTAGTTCGTTTACTGTTAGAAAACTGAGTATATCTCCAGGAACATAATGTATTCGTTTTTAATGGATAGTAATAAATGGAGCAGTACGCTATAATTCTTTTGATTTTAAGAGCCCATGCAAATCATGAAAAAACTATGAACTTAGGTTGAGAAGGTGCATTGATAAATAAGCAATTTGGTTCTAGTTTTTCGTTGGTTGCTTAGGGGTAATTTGAGTTTTTAACCTAGTAGGCCCTTCCCTCCAAAGTTTATAGTTTCGCAAGTGTCGTGCGTTCATTCCACGTGAAGCTACATCTGCGGGGTTATAATTGGATTTTACTTAATGCCATTGACTTGGTTGCATATGTGACTGAATTTATGCTATTCTGTTACCCACAAAAAATCTGTATTTGCTGGGATTGTCTTTTATCCATCCAAGCGTTATCATGTCCACGCATAGCATAGGTAGTAGCGTGTTCCAAATCGCAATGATATTCTGTTTTTTATATGAGCGACTTTGGTTTTTGCTGCTATTAGATAAACGACCGGTGTGCAGTAGAAGTTTGTTGTTTTGTAGTACATATATCACTTGTATCGGATCGATCTGCCAATATGCTGCTTTTTGTTGGTTCTCATATTTTCGGACAATGAAATTTTTAACCCAAAAATGGTGAAAACTGGGTTTCAGGTTATTCTGAGTGTCTAAATTGTTTCATCGATGTTTGTAGAGCATAGCCCATCTTCACGAGCGTTTGTAGGTAGATGTATTGTCAATTCTTTTTTGTTACTTGCCCTCATCATGTGCTAATTGACATCAGACTTTGGAGGCTATAACTATGTTGCTGACGGAATCCCATATGTTACTGTTTTAAGTTTAAACGTTATGATTTCCTGATTCAGATCCTGTTGCAACGTTGGACCATTCAACATTAAGTATTTAAATGATCCACCGGATGTTGTTTTTGCCAACCCATCGAACACGACTCTTAGCTTTGTAGTCGTGCTGTCTGATTTCATCACTGCGTGATGTGGAAGATAATATGTTACAGTTGAGTTCTCCTCGTGTGTTAGTATTTCCATGTGACTAAGTTGTTCATATTCACGCATAAAGTCGGTACAACTTTGTATGAGATTTGGTTCTCTTGACTTGATGGAACCTTGCTATTGTTATACGTTTAGAATCTCCCAGTTGCGTAGTTGGATCCTTCTGGAATTGGATACGTAATTCGTAGCGCCAATCTTTCAGTCGCCTGCGCCCGTTTTTAGTTGTTCATCTCATCAGTTGTGAGTTATGTTTTAGCTCTGTTGTCTTGAGTTGCTTAAGATATTCTTCCTTCGTTGAATGTAGATATTCTTCCTAAAATGACCCATCCGAATTCCGTGAGCTGTGCTGTTGGTTGGTTTTTATTTCCTTTTATGCACTGTGGCTTCATGATCTGCGTGTAATAATTTGCACCCAATAGTATATCAATCGGTGCGGGAATGTTGTAATTCGGACCGATCAATAGCCGTTCATCCAAATGTTCTCATTTTTCAAACTTAAATTGTGTTTCTTGACAGATTTTTGCTTATTTTGGCTAGTATATTTGAGCTTCAATTTCTATTGAAAATGTCGGTGGATATCTTGGTTGTAGGTAGATATTTATAATGCTATTGACTCTGCTAGCAACTTAGCCTGCACGCTACTAGATTTAAACGTTGGATTCTGTTGTTATGAATGACGTCTGTGAGTCGGTGTTGATCACCAATCTTAAGGCCCGTTGCACACTTGGGCTAAGTTTTTTGACTGATGTGAGCTATGTTTTCATTACACAGCTTTCCGTTTTAGTTTCCAAAACTCAAATAAGCGAAACATTGTAGATCATTCTCATATCAACCCAATATGTAAAGCAATTTATTTAGACATTTTATTTTCATCTTTTGTCAACATCTAGCTATGTTTCTACCCCACACATTTATTTTGGCTTTGAAAAGTAAACCAAGAAGCATTGATCTCAAAACATAGCTCACTTCATTTAAAAACATAGCTAAAGTGAGCAACAGGCCTAAAAGCTCTCCACTTTCATCAAAAGTAACTAACAGTGTTGTCTCATTCATTTTCATCGCACTGTTGGTTGAAATGCTTTTTGAAGTTGTATGGCTGTGCCATTGCATTCTATACATCTTGGTTGACTGGAACGTTGTTGGAAACTGTACCCAGTCGCTAGGCTTCTTCTGCTCCTGACTAATTTTGTTGTTAAACTTGCGGCAGCATTCTAAATTATGATTGTCCAAACACAAGATATACGATTGATATTTTTTTATTTTTGCACTGAATGCTTGTTGTTTATGGCGATGGCTATCGTTTGCCGACGTTAAGTTTGAAAGTCGTAAGGTTTCTACCAGTTGATATCGTTGTTCCAGTAACTCGAAAAGTCCGTTGGTAGTTTGAAGCACATTTTCATTTTTTAATGACATCTCATATGATTTGAGAGTTTCGCTGTCTAATTTTTCGATAAAAACGACACTAACCAAGCAGCCCAGGTCGCAATGTAGTTGTTATTAGTTTCACTGGTTTCAATCTTCTTATTAACTTTTCACCTAGCGTGATTCTTTTTTCTCTAAGGACCAATGTTTAACCGTATTTTTATTTAGTCAACTCATAAATTTGATAGTTGACAATAATAATTAACGTTGTTATGCATGTTATAATATTATAGTATTGATGTTGTTGTTATAATAAACAGGGTAAAAGGCAGGGTTTGAAGTGATTTTATGTAATCAATCGAGTAAGATAGCGTATTCTTGTAAACACGAATTTTGATCAAAATGCCATGTGTCCCAATCGATTCCGAGTATAATTACAATCGATCTGTAATCCCGCAATCGGCGAAATTTTGATTGTTAACCGTACATTTATTTCTTCTCACTTTTTGGTGTTGATTATTTTTATGAAAACTTTTTAGCAATTCGTGCTTGATTTACTACTATCCTTCTTTTCCTAACGCCTGACTAATAATTAATTTTAAAAGAAACGCACCGTAAATTAATAGCATTTTTTGAACTGAAAAGTATTTATTTTGATGTAAAAGAACAGCGAGCGACCTACAATTTTTGCCCGGTAGTGTATCTTATACGTGTAAAGAACCGGTGTCATATGAGAACAAGAACGATCGAGTCAATTTTATGTTGTTTCTGGACAATTACGTTGTTCTAGCTTATCTTAGATTATTACCGCATTATAAATTTAGGTATATTAACCCGCAATCCTAAATATTAGAATTAAAGAAATATACATATTTCATATACATATCGAGAAGGATAAAATATTAATTTGATTATAATAATTTATATTTAATACAATTTAATTAAATTTTGTTTAAATGTACAAACGTATGTGCATACGTACGAGTCCATACCAGTAATAAAAAAGTAATTAAACAATTTATTATACGGAGGTTATATTTTTGTAACCTAAAAAATTTGTAATAATATAATTGTTTTAATATGTTATCTCTCGTGTAAAGTAAACCGGGTAATGTGTATTTAATAGCATATGCTTTCTATGTCTAGGGGTTATACAACCCAAATATAGATTTTTAAATAAACATTTAGTACGTTCCTGTTCCCATAAGGAACTATTATTAAAAATTTATAAATAAGCTGAAACTTTCGAGTAATAAAAAATTTAAACTCGTAAAGAAGATCAAATTATTATATTCTAGAAAGCATTGGGGAGTGAGATATAGAGATCAACGTTCTGTTTGTAGAAGGGTCAAAGTATAATCCACTGGTGTAATTAGGCCTTTATGCTGTGTGCCATAGTCGACTAAACGAAATCTTAAAGTTTCCGCTATTCCCCACTACGCGGCCGATGAAAAGTCAATTTACGAGCTTACTTTTCGATGACTTCATTTAATTTTGGTTAAAAAGTTCGTTTTAGTGGCATTTGATATTATATTTCAGAAATTTCTTGTCATAATTTTTTGTGTGATTAAGACACACAGCATTAATTACAATTTTAAAATAGTAACCGTTACAATTACAGTTTTCTAGGAGCTCCGCCGCCTTATACACAGGTTGGTTTAAAAAAAACCGATATATTGTGAATCCAACGAATTAAGCAAATTTTAAATTATGGTAAAGTCAGTTGAAGGCTAGAGAGGAAATACTTCTGTCGAATTATGAATTCAACCTTTCGCCTGTTCTTATTTATTGCATAGAAGAAAACGTGACCACCAATCTTTGATTTACAAAACAGTTTACATATAGGTTTCCGAAATATGTCATTGGTGTAAATATTTACCTATCCTTAGTTGTTACATTTAAAAGAGGTCAAGATAAAAGTACATAAAATTACAAAATACATATATCGCCCATTTCCTGCAAGAGTGACACTATCCAAAATTTTTATTTTCTCTACTGAGCGTTTTGAAAATATCACTCAAAATTGTTTGTATAAACGGCGTTTTTCAAAAGTAAATAAAAATTGATTCTGATAAGTAAAATACATTTTTGTCTATTCCTACATCCTTAATCGAATCTTAATTTTTAAATTCTTGAATATTTTGAAAATTTTCTTAGAATACTTTCCAATATCTTAAAATGTTAATTTCTTTCGCGAATTGAGTCATTATATAGAATTTTACCTAATTTGCTAGAAATAACTACATAAAGAGAGTGTCCTGATACAAAATAATGAAAATATGAACTATTGAGAATGTTTAGGTTATCGATAGTAATGGTGTTTGTGATTGTTTCATATATTGGTCTGTTTTCAGTTCTCTCGAATTAAATCAAAATTCAAATATTGGTAATCGTTTGATTCGAGTATCTTAGAAATTAGTGAATTTTGAGGTGTGTCACAGTTGCAGTAAATGAGCGATATAAACAAAGTACACGTTACAGTTTTCAATAGCTTTTGTTAAACAATTATTTAGTGCTTCATAGTTCTTTAAATCATGTTTGGTTTTGTTTTTTAAAACCAATTACCCCTGACCACTTATAGAGATTACCATTATTATTATTCCTATTTTTTTACAGTTTAATTCAAGAACGTCAAGATACTGAACTAAAAATTTATAGAAAATTTGAAAATAACGATGAACTTTAAAATAAAAAGAAACCAAAAATATTTTTTGAGTGGTAAATGGAATAGTTCAGAATGAATGATACTGCGTAACGATATAGGAGAAAATTATCTCCTGATTTTAGAGAGTTTGTTTCTCATTTAAAATGGATGTTGAGAGTCGCCTATCGAAAGCAAATGCAGATATTTGGTTTTCGATAGTGAATCAGGATTTCTTGCACATCGTTGGATTTGTAAATCTAAACCTGTCTGCTACGTCCAAACGAAAACAAGACTAAAACGGAAAATTGAAGGTGTCAGATGATCCTGATAACGATCTGAAGAAAGAAGCGTGGAACAAGAAAATGAAAATCAGCAATCACAAAAAGTTTTGGAAACAACTTTTAACTGGGTTTTCAAAAGTGCAAAATTTTTCCGATTTGAATGAATTGCCGGACCCGAAACACACATTGAAGATTGTTATATTCCACAAAATGGGTATAATTTTGTAGAGCAATAAAAATCACATCACACATCGTGCTTTTGATCTGGTTGCTGAAATATGTTTGTTTATTTTTGGATTGAAATTGTTCCAATTATGAGCCTATAATTAAATTATGGCATACATTTTATGTCCCACACTAAGTTAGTAATTTAAGAATATCGTAATGAACCTAAAAGGAAACTAAAGAAGACCAGGAGCCATTATTCTTGAATGACATGAAATAGTCTCTTCGGGATCCAAATCGTTGATCGAGAATGCCGAAATACAGAAATAAGCGAACTGGTCGGTAATAGCTCTTTGCGTGTTTGAAAAATTATTATTGTGTTTTACGGTGGGTATCCAATCTAGATTTTAGACATTTTTAGATTGTGTTTTGTTCTTAGATCTTTATTGTACCATGGATGAGATGGAAGGATTCTTATTTGGCGAGTATAAGGTAAAGAGTTTTCGATACATTAAAAAACTACCGACTAAAAACAACCAATCTGAATATTATCATGTTATTCTTTAGAACGGCACTGAAATCAATGTTAGGCAATAGATCTTTGAGTTTGGAGACTCGGAAGCGGCATTAGCACTTCAATTAATATTGCAAGAAAATACAAGATCAAATTTAGGAAGACAGCTTTTCCTGAATTTTTTTCATGCAAAACGTAAAATTTGTATAGCTCGTTTCTTATTTTAATTTGTTAATTAAATAATTTTAATTTATAATTTTTAATTATTCGTGTTGAATTCAGGAGATGCATCGAAACAGGACGCAAAATATAAATATTCTAAAAATAATTTATTATTGCTTATTGAATCCGATCACAAGAATTCAAACAAATTAAAAATATGCAGGTTATATATATATATATATATATATATATATATATATATATATATATATATATATATATAATTCGCTGATTAACTGGTTTATATTTTATTCAAAAGCAGGAAGTATGCAATAAAAATTGTTTTTGTAGTTGGTCTGGCACTACCTGCAGATCTTCTGATCTGTCTTTCATGGAAAAGTCTAATTCTGAGTTCAAAACTAACCACCACCTAGTTTTGGTAATCTCACTTTCTCTCTCTCGCACTTATTAAATTATATAAGTGTTCAGCATCAAATTTTTTGGCAGACAATTATTGATATAAAGAAAATTATTACGAAGGAGAATATTGTTTACAAAATGACATGTTTTGGCTATTTTTAATAATTTTGATCGTGTTAAGTTGTATAGATGATGTCTCAAGTTGCGTCGCTAATGCGCTCCAGAAAATGACGAAGCAACTTGAAAATGATGCATTGAATTCCCTTTCAACAACTCCAAATCGAAAAACAATAAAATCACGATTGCTTCCCAGTTGAATCGAAACTATCTCAAATTTTTTCACAGTCCAACTTGAAACAGATTAAATCGAACCGACGCAATTCGAGACTAATGTATTTACAAATGTTTGATTTATTTACCCATTTACAACTCGTTATCAATATTTATTTTAATCTAGTGTTCAAGATTAACTACCTACATATTTATAATTTTTTTTTACCTTATCGCGATTTTATCTATTTCAATTACATATTAATTTTTAAACTATACTGCTCGCGATTTTATCTCTTTCGAAATAATTGTTATGAAATTATGTGAGCGCCGTCGATCAAGAAAATTCAAAATACATATTGTACAGCAAATACACATTTTCACCGGATAATCGAAATAAAATATGTAAATAGAAAACCAAATTTAATATTAAGTTTTAAGTTAAATATTCAACTGATCAGCAAAGAAGTCGAAAAATTATTGGTGCATAAATATGGGTTCCGAAAGCCTAAAATATCTAAAATAGGAAATATAAATTAGAACAAGAACGGACCACAAAGTTTATCCGAAATTGATATATCCTTAGAGAATATCTTAAATATCAATATAATGGAGCTCCATTGTGTTAGCACCCCACGTTTGAAAAATTGAAAATTTAATATTTGTCGAATGACGGACACTTATGTTTGACGGAATTATAATCTTATGTAGTTAGCGGTCCATAAAAAAAAAAAATTTTTGTTTTATATCATTATCGATGTAGAATCCAACAATCAATGTTGGTTGTTGTCCAACAATCAATGACGGTAAAGTTATTTTATTTAACGCCAATTATTAAGACAGATATTACGAATTCTTTTAAATGCTTCAAGGCTTTGACATCACTGAAAGTTTGTAATTTAAAAACAAGAAACTTTGAGTGACGTTATAGCGTTGAAGCATTTTATACAATTACGACGATTCTACATCGATAAAAAAAATAATATGGGTAATTTTATTTGTTTCATAATAATTCACCGTGTGGTGACTTTAAATACGAGTAATGTATAAATCACATCGAGTCTCTAAAAAACCTTGAAGTCAATTTATTTAAATGATAATTTTAAGTGACAACATAATCTTCAGATTTTTATAATATTCGATGTCTGTCTAAATAATTACCGTAAAATAAAATGGCGTCCATGTCATTCTTTTAACTGTCCCGTTCTTGATCGTCAATCAACCGTCAAACATGTTCCAAAGATAAAATTCGATTTCTCCAAAGTGAAGTGCTAACTCGATTAAGTTGCAAGCATAATGAAGACATTTGCTTCGTTAAAGCTTTTTTGTCGATTTCAACGATTATCTCTTACGATGGAGGTACCACTAATCGGAAATTTGTGCTCCTCAGATTACCTCTCATCGGATTTTTTTTTTCAATTATCAAAAAAGCTTGTCAGTAAACTATTACTGATTTTAAAGAAATGATTTGAAAATGTCCTTAAATACATATTACATCGAAATAACTATTACATCGTGATAAATACTATCGGAGATATTGATATAAAAAATTGGCGTTTTGAAAAATTGGCGTGAATCAAAACCAACTCTTGTCCGAATTATTTGGTCGCTGTAAATAGTGATTTTGTGTAATATCCACATGCACAATTCTATAGAACTACTGACAAATGCCTAATTTCTTTTTAATACAAAATCCTGATAAACAGGATAAAATTGTGTAAAACTAAATTATATTACTACTGGATAAAATTGCTTCCTTATGTTAAACGCATTTCGAATTTACTGCAGCACAAGTTTATTAAGATTTCGTTATTGGCAAACAGTTTCCGATGACTAAGTATTTCACGATTATGATAACAATAGTTCACGTGGCTTCTTGATTAATTTTGAGAAAAAAAAATAGTTCCTAAGGAATCAATAATTATAAAGAAAAGTAATTTGTGAAAAGGACCTTTATAAATATCTGAATGAATTACTGTTATTTGAGGTGGGTTGCATAGGGCAAGAGCATTGATATTTTTTGTTTTAGATTTTTCCTCAAAATAATTTTCCTCAAACCCATACAAATATTTGTATTCAAATGCATACAGAGAGTTCCATTTAAAACGAAACACTCCGCGTATAACATCCGAAATACAGGTTGAGGCGAGTGCTAATATTTTTCAAATGACACCTCGGCGTATTATGATTTATCATTTAAGAAAGGTTGCCATTTTCTCGTTTGAATTGAAATTTTTGACTCGAATTACTGCTCTTTAACCGTTTGACCTATTTTCAAAAACCACATTGTACGCAGAATTGTAATCTTGCAAAATGTCAATAATTGCCTCCAAATTTAAATATGCGGGTGTCGATCAATAAGTACCCATCTTTGAAAACAGTTGACAGTACCATCGTGGTAGAGCCCTGCGCGGATACGTTTTTTCGTATCCGCATCCGATCCGCATCCGCTGAAAAAACCAATTTTTTTATCCGCATCCGCACTCGTTAAAAATTATCAAATCCGCATCCGCACTCATCCGCATCCGCAAAATCAAAACAAATGTATGAACTGAAAAAAATT
This sequence comes from Nephrotoma appendiculata, assembly GCA_947310385.1. NCBI lineage: Eukaryota > Metazoa > Arthropoda > Insecta > Diptera > Tipulidae > Nephrotoma > Nephrotoma appendiculata. The sequence continues at coordinate 172,018,649 of OX371224.1, forward strand.
ACCTTCAAAATTTTCTTTATCATTTATTTCAAATTTATTATAAAAATTCAACAATTAATTTTCTACACTCCTCGATTTAAAATTAACATACTATACATAAACATTTCATAACACATAAAACACATAGATAGATAATTGAGCTTTAGTGGATATGTGGATGAAAACTAAAATTCCACATACTGCGGATAAAAATAACTGATCCGCATCCGCACAATTTCATTTCGGATATATCCGCGGATAGCGGATAAATGCGGATATCCGCGGATAATACTATCCGATGCAGGGCTCTACATCGTGGTCTGTCATCTGTCAAACGACATCTTACTAAATTTCAGTCTAGTCCATATTTTAGTTGTATTTGGCAGCCAGTTGTATCACTCGTGTTTCTCAATAAAATGGAAAAAGAGAACGATCCGTAATTCGCTTTTTAGTTTTGGGTGGAAAAATATGCTAAGTAATAAAAGCGACGGTGGATGCTGTCTATGGGGACCCTTCACCAGATGGTTGTAGACCAGATGTTGTTACCGAGGAAATCGTTGCAAAGGTCCACGACATGATTCTCGCTGATCGCCGAACTAAAGTACGCGAAGTAGCAGGGGCCGTAGGCGTGTCGATTCCGTACGTAATTAATATTTTAAATGATAAGTGTGAGAAAGGTGTCGGCCCGACGGGTGCTGCGATTGCTCACAGTGGACAATAAGCGAATACAAATTGTCGTGGCTAAATTGCATGAGCTGCGCTTCAGAATTACTGCCGCACCCACCGTACTCGCCCGACGTGACTGCTGGCTCCCTGCGATTTCTTTCTGATCCCCATATCATGAAAACATGGCTTGGAGGGGAAAAAAATCAGCTCAGGAGGTTATCGCCGAGACAGGACCGTATTTTGAAGAGTTTCTGAAATTGTATTTTTGGAGGAGTAAAGAAATGGTAAATGGCAGAAAAAGGAGAAAAAATTAAAATTTAAAAAACTTGCGTTTTCATTCCTAACACGGGTATTTCTGGATCGATTCGTTTTAAAAGATAGAACACTCTGTATTTTCACACCCTGTGAAAATATCGTTATTTTATTGCTTAACCAGCAAGTAAGTTGTACGCTGTTTCGACCATTTTGGTTAAAGCTACGACCTCCAAAATATTTATAGGCCTCTCGTCAAAGCTAATCAACGGCTGCTAAATTTTGTGAGTCGTACAGTTCACTTAAGCTGTCCAAACAGAATGAAATTTAAGCTTTTTCGTGTTAAACCGAACCGAAAGCTTTAGTTTTTTTATACGAATAACTGGATAAATGCGAGTGAATGATATCTAATGTGTAAAATTATTGAACGCTTTCAGGTCTGCCAACTCGTGGAATCATAATTAGTTAAATCATCGCCAATGTTATTTGAAAAGGTCTGTTTCACTTTTATTAGGGATTTTACAGAAAATTTAGCCGTATTTCATGGCGCATGTCTGATGCGGCCAGTTCCTGCCTCGTAAAACAACATAAAGGCTTAGAAAGTTTTCTATTTAAAATGCATTGTTGATCAAGCGATAGAGCTTGGTTTAATGGTTTTGACATTTATAATACTTGTTCGGGTACAATCGGTGAACTTTACAAGCATAAAGTATCGAATGCAGTGATAACATTAAACGCATTAATTATGAAGGTTACAATAACTCTCGTTAGAAACTTTGTATATCGTGTCGTTCGTGATTGTTTAAGTACTCGGTATTTTTAAATATTAATTCTAGTTTATATTCACATTAATCAGCCAATTTAATATGTTATGAAATAATTTATAAAATATCAGATTATAGGTCTTAGGTTCTAGAAACGTTTCGTAGTAAACAAAACAGTTTATATCTAATTAGTTATCTAGTAAATAAAATATATTGCGTTGATTCAAATGTTTAGTTCTACTTTTGGATATGTACGTTTTATGTAAGGTCAATTTAAAACAAAAATAAAGATTGAAATCTTTTATGTATTTTAATTTCTTATCAATACTCACGCCTTTGTTTTCAAACTTTTGACATTTAATTTATTCTGTTCTTATTTACAAATATGACGAACCGTGAGACGGAACAATGTACTTTAACAATACGCTCTGTATATTGTTGTTATTTCTGCCTGCAGAGGTTTGCTGTTTTCAAGATATGATGAGGAAAAAAAATTCTTAAGGGATTATATTGTCAGCTTATTTTTAGAACAAAGAACTTGAAATGCTTCTATATATTCTATTAATCTCGCATAGCTCTATTGTGTGTTATTGGTTTTTAGTGAAAACTGAAATAATTTTAAAAATGTGGGTTAGTTGATGCATTATTAATTTGAATTTAAAATGTTTATACTGAAAAATAATGCTATAATAATAACATTATTTGTAAAATCAATAATTCAAATCTAGTCATATACCAAATGTACACAAATGTATATTTCAATTTGACGGAAATATTACTGCTGCACAATTTTTAAAGTCATGCAAAATGAACAACACAAATATAAATCGATTTCAGAAACCAAACCACATACAGCGTACACTCGTAATACCCAAACAATAATAATTAGGTAAGATAAGTTTTGTGTATATGTTGTTGCTTTCATATGATATTCCAATTTCCAACGCTATATCAACCATAATAAAACAAACAAAACAATGACTCATACAATAATTAATTGAAACGTAAATTGAAAACAATGAAACTTGAGGAAAAGATGCTTCCGTTAGTTGCTCAGTGTTGTCGTCGTCGTCTGTATTACACAAAATTACTGATTTAATATTCATTTAGCAACTTTGATTATAATTATATAGACAGCAAATTACAGCGAGTATTAATTAACTACATACTGCATCATACATTAGTAAACTCTGAACTTGATTTCCACTTTGTAGCGAGATTTGTCTCTATTTATAATGTATGTGCACGTGAAATTGATATGAAGTATGATTTGCAAGTTTGGTATTTGTAGTTTAATGAATGAAATTTTTCTAATAACTCTTGTATTGGCTGTATTTCAATCACATGCGGAATTTAATATGCTTAATACGTATTGTTAAGACAAGGTGAACTAGACTAAATTATATTATTTTATTGCGTTGCATAATTGCAAATAAATCGGAATGTTTTTAGTATGGTGACGATGTACGGTTTACAAGGTTGTACATTTCGCTGTAAGACATAGTAACGTTAAAAATTTTAGAGTTTGTTATACATTTATCCAAAGTTACTAAATCTCGTTGAAATGTAATTAATAGTATAATTTGTGCCAATCAGGTTGGTCCAGGCAGTTTTTAACTTGGTCTTTCTTAATGGTTATTTTGGGCATGGCACAGAAAATTTTAATATTAAATTTGCGTTTTAAATTTCAAAAAAATACTATGTGTGTGATCAGCTCCATAACTGTAGTTTTGAGTACTTACATAATGCAGCTAAATTTTTGACTTCCAGAACCATCGCTATAATAAACTAAGTAGTAGTTTTCTACTAGCGCCAAAACGGTGAATTTGTAAACTAAAGTACTGCCAATAAAATTGAAGATTTTTAAAAAAACTTCAAGTGATCTGCCACAATATCATATCGGAATAGAAGAATATGTATCTATCCACCGCCAGGGCGGTAGTTTTTAGTACTAAGAGACTATTTAAATCTGCATGGTTAAATCTGTGACATTATTTAACACCTTTTCAATGATATGCACGTATATAGGCTGTCTAGGTTTCAGATACTAATCCGTTACTGGGTGGTCCTTTTTGAGTTACAGGGTACTACAAAAATTTCATTCAAAAACATGATTTACTGTCAGTTTATCGTGAATAATTTATCGTAGAACAATTTATCGTAGAACAATTTATCGTCGAAACAATTTATCGTGGAATCAATTTGTCGTGGAACAATTTATCGTAGAACAGTTTATCGTGAACAACTTATCGTACAACAGTTTATCGTTGACAATTTATCGTAGAACAGATTATCGTGGACACAATTGATCGTATAACAGGTTTTCGCGTGACGTATATCAAAATTAGTGGGATTCTTAAATGATTTTTGGAAGAAGTTCTGGAATATGGCCATGCGGGACGGAACTCGGCCGTTCCGTGAAAATGAGATTCTTTAATGATTTTTATAACAAGTTCTGGAAAAGTGGAACGGATTTTGGCCCATGCTTAGCTCATTATCGTGTTGAGCAAAATACTACAAGACGACGTGAAAGTACTATTGTTTATTTATAATTATTATTATTATTATTTTTTATTTTTATTATCCTCGCAATCTGTTCAGGGGCCCAGGCTGTCCCAACTCTATCGCGGTCTGCTTTTTCCTTAATTTTACGCAGTTACCGTTCAATTTGAGAACGTACGGCTATAGGTCCGATTTTTTTACCATCTGCACATTGCATAGATCGATGCCGGCTATATCCATGCTATACAGGCATGGAAGATGGGTCGGCCGATGAGTTTTGCACTCCGGCAGCTGGGGGTTATAGATGAACATCATTTCATCACAGATCGTAATCTGTTGAAGAAAATTCCCTTTGCATCCTGCCTCTATCGGGATTCGAACCCGGTTCCTCCCGATCCAAACACCAAAGCTTTAACCACTGTGCCATATAATTATTTTAACTGCAAACATTTCGATAATATTAATACAGGTATTTCTTCAGTTCGTCGAGGATCAGTGAAAAACAAAGAGTTGGGACAGCATCGGCCCCTGAACAGATTGCGGGGATAATAAAAATAAAAAAAAAAATAATAATAATAATTATAAATAAACAATAGTACTTTCACATCGTCTTGTAGTATTTTGCTCAAGACGATAATTATCATGATGTTGTTTGTAGAAAGCATATCTAGTTTGATCAAGTTTACCTAAACTTCGGGTTTAGATATCGGCAAACGAAATATTCAAATTACGTTCATTAAACCCGAATATGCAAATACGGTGTTTAATAGGCGTGACGATAATCACTAATTGTGATGCTATTATACGATGTTATTTTCAATAAACATTTTTTCCTGTATCGTTTAAATATCTAATTTGTAATAAAGCACTTGTTCAAAGAGTTGGTGGATGCTTTCCGTGCGATTAATGTTGAGTAGAGAGAGTAGTATTAGGTTCCATTTCGTTTGTTTCAGTTTAAAATATTCATATTCATTTTTCACTTATTCTTCAGTATATATAGTATTCTATTCAATAAAATAATAAACTTTTCATTCGTTATTAAGTTTTCGTACTTTATTGAAAATGAGAATGTTTGACGTCAATCGCATTGCATTGTGGAAATTCTTTATTTTTTGTAAAATTATGAATTTCTATAAAATATGGGCGCACAGATCTAGATTTTTAACTAGGTAACTCTAAACTAATAAGGAAGTCGAGAGAAAGCGATGCAGGAGGAATTTTGATTATGGCCTTTGACACTACATGTCAGGGCGAGTTATGGGCGCCACAAATCCAATACCACATAAGCGTATGTTCTCCAGGCTATTGATGACGGAAATGAGCGTTTAACTTATAGCAAGGAGCTTGCTATGTACATGTATATCACTAGTCCGTAATGTAATGTACACAAGTGTCAACCCAATAAATGGATTGAGCGGCAAGCCTGCTCTCAGAAAAAAGTCTTTTAAGACTTGAGATCTCCAGAACCTTTCGAAGCAAACTTAAATTCGCACTCTAGACGTAGTTATACTACAAGAGCTTAAATTGTCTGGGAGTTTGATAAGTAACTCCAACTATGGTTACACATTTTACTAGAAAATTTATTAGAAAAAATTCAAAATAGAATTTGACGTTTTCGTCTAAAAGCGAGTACAGTAATTTATCATTGACTATCGTCCAATCAAGATGAGGCTAAGCATGGGCCGAAATACGTTCCAGGTGGCCACTTTTCTAGAACTTGTTATAAAAATCATTAAAAAATCTCATTTCCACGGAACGGCCGCGTTCCGTCCCACATGGCCATATTCCAAAACTTCTTCCAAAAATCATTCAATAATCCTATTTCCATCCAACATACCCAATCCCATTATAATCGGCTAAGAAACTATCAGGTTCCGTCCCACATGGCCATTTTCCAGAACTTCTTCCAAAAATCATTAAAGAATTTCACTAATTTTGATACCACGCAAAAAACTGTTGTACGATAAATTGTCCACGATAAATTGTTCTCGGTAAATTGTCCCACTATAAATTGTGTCCACGGTAAATTGTGTATACGATAAACTGTTCTACGGTTAAATGTTCACGTTAAATTGAAACACGATAAATTGTTTACGATAAAGAGACCGTCACCCAAAAAACATGCATACAATTATCGGATTATTACTTCAAAAATATTTAACGTAGAGCAATCAACTTAGAATTATTATCTTGTATCTCCACCTGTTTGAGAAAATGTTTATCAGCTGCTTTAAGTATACTAAATGAATATTCCAAAAATGTGTTGTTCATCTGCATTTACAAATCTTTTAGATAATGGATTTTCCAAGTGTAAGGGACGAACCGGTGGCAAAGTGGTCAGCATGCTTGCTCCAGCGACTGGAGGTCCCGGCTTCGATTCCCGGTGGTGACAAAGAGAAACAAATTTCACGGCTGATTTAGGATCAATGAATTAATCACTTATTATCCTAAATGAAAATATAATTATGAAACCTCATAAGGTACCGTACCGCAAAATAAAATTCTGCTGCATACTAGGCATATATCAATCATCCAGCAAATATAAACGGAATTTTACGAGAACATTGAATTTTCAAAAAAAAAATCATTTGTTGTACTTTAAGCCATCATAGCTCTCAAACGGGTTGAGATACAAAATAACCACTTAGATCCAAATAATAAGGCCCAAGCAATTACCTGTTAAATATGTTTATGTTGGTTGCTGTACGTTAAATATTTTGCAAAATTTTGTGCATGTTTTTTCAGAACATAATTTTCTTAACATTTTGTTAATTATGTATACGATTTTTTTTTCTCAGAATGAGTCAAAGAAACACGCAGTATATTCTAAAATAAACAAATCATTTGCCGCCAGCTAAAAAACTGAAGATGATTGAACTGAAATGTTGATGATAATTCTTGATCAAGATCTTTCAAACGATATGCCGCATCATTGTATGGAAATGAGAAAAATGTGTCTGCGTCCAGTGACATACCGTTGGTTTTGAGAAGTAAAAGCTTTAGTTAACTTTGTGGGATTATTTAAACCATTTTAAACGATATACGACAAGCATATATATTCTATAAGAAATTAATAATTTTCCAATAGCGCCAGAGCGACGGATTTATGAACTTGTTGTCTGACCCAAACGATAAACTACGATAATATGGGAATAATAAAATACATTGTAAAGCCATATAGTGGTATTTTGTGGTTTCTGGCTTATTTCCTATAACAGGTGCCAGAACCCCTTGACCAACAGGTCCCGAAAACATTTCAATCTGCCGTTCTTGAAATATCATTGATACGGATGTCCAATGCCAAATAGGATCTTTTTTAAATTAGAATTATTTCGATTCAGTAAATCGGATATTTGTGACTGACTGAATAAATTAATTCTATGTTAGTTCGTACCATTCATTGATGGACGTCAAAAATATCCATAGAATATTGCAATTTGTTAAATTGGTTGCCGAAAATGACATTTCAGTCTGTGTTTGGACAATAAATATTGGTTACTAGCATGTGATTATGTGCAGGTATATTTATGATTTTAATCTTTGTGAAATGGTAGACCAACCTAAACTAAAGAATTAAATAGCTAACGTTATTCACAAAACCAAAACACATATAGAATTATAAAAGTTTAATAAAATTGAAATTAGTGGTAAAAGGTAAGGTACTAAGATGATACGTGAATGGTCTGTAGGGATCATACATGAACATTAAATATAAAAGATTATTAATTACTTGCATGGGAATCGAACTAATTTAACATATAATTCTGTTCGTCGTATCTCTGTTACAAAACCATCGACAATCTAACTTCAATAATCGTCTCACGTCGATGTTTTTGTCTAAATTTCCGACTAAATTTTCAATTTCCTGATGGTTTGTTCATGCCCGTCATCACTAGATGACTGTGTCTGAAGTTTAAATAAAACGTTTTAATTGAACTCGGGTTTATCGATCGCTGAAATATTTATTATCGACAGTTGCTAATTCTCAGCTAAATTTATCATTTTGAATTAAATAACAGGCACATTTTGGTTTGTGATTAATAGTGGCCTCTATCAGTGAATTTTTCGATCTAACGATCCATTTAGTTAGTCAGCAATTTAGATGACTTAAAATGTGAATCATTCAATCTAGTAAAAATTGTCAAAACTCGTTTTGGTACCCATTCTGGCATTGTCCGATTGAACAAGGCATCATCTTACAGAGTTATCGGTTGGTAATAATATTTGGTATTACGTTAGGGTTTGAATGACTTACTATAGATGCTCGTATAATTTAAAATCTGATGTTCGGCCACGCTTGAGCATGATGTTTGTCATCGATGTGGCATTGTCCTTAAAAACTGATTAAAAACAATATTGTTCTGTTTATATGGTTGTAAACAAACACAAACTTGTCTGATTTCAACAGCTAACAAAACTACTTATAAATCTGTTAGAAATTTTGACAAATATCTTTCGACAAATGGTGTTAAACAATTGTTGGTGTACTGATTTTGAGTAGTGGCGTTATCGGTCGTTAGAAACGCTACTTATAATACAGCTCTCGTAAAATATGTCAAAACACCAATTATTTTGTATCAACGTTAAGAAAAAAGTAATATTTGAAAACTAGTCAAATCTAAGGACCAATTTTTGAAAATCATCGGTTTAGTGACTCTAAAAAATAATCAAGGGACACAATCTTAAAATTTAGTTTACTTATTCACGATAGCTACATTTTTTTTCGGTGATAATATTTACACCATTTGTAATTATGAATGTAACGAGCAATTGAAATAGGTTTCCGTGTGTATATTAAATAGACATTTTTTGAGATCGTCTAATCAAGCCCTATTATGGTTTTCGTGTCAATATCAACTACACCATAAAACTATGTTTTTTTCTTTTTCCATATTGAGTCGATTGTCGATCGATATCGACACATGTTGATACTTCTAACTCACACGACGTCAGAAGAAAACAAAAACGTACAAAGCTACAATCAATAAAAACTAAAAACTAATTTTTATTCTGAAATGTTGCAAATTCGATTTCTCTCTAGAAAGATTAGCAGAAGCAGATAGATTTTTGGTAGGAGAATGTTCTTGTCCATTGAAAGAACTCTAAACATTCGTTTTTTAGCAATTGTGATCCACCCTGATAAAAAACACTTCCAAAAGTTTTGGTTTGATATTTCAAATGAATATCTTTACTTAAATGTTCGTCGATGGGAGAACGTCGTTAGATAGGTTAGTTTAAAATGATTTTCCAGATTTTTATTTTCTTTCACCAGTTAGCTTTTATGGTAAAAGTTAACAGTTGAGAAATTTTTGCCTACAAATTTGTATGTATTTGTACAGCTTGGGCTGCTAGCTTTACATATAATAGTAGAAGTAATTTATCCCAAAAAATGTTGGTTTCTCATTTGTTATTGTATTCGAAAAAGTTGTATAAATATATTTGAAAACGTTTTACTTAAGAAAACTAATAAATTTCTTTTTCATACAAAAGTTTTCTAGGAATCGAGATGTGTTATTTTTTATAATATAGAAATATAAACTTGCATATATTTAATAGTAATGAAAGAATTGTATCCGACATCAAAGTTTTAAATTTTCTGAATAGTATACGGCGCTGGAGATCTCTTTGGATTTCAAGCCCCACCCGGATTAATGTCTAATAACGTGAAATTGGTGCGAAATTTTGTCACAATGGCTAGAATTGCTTGCTCAATAGGTCGATCATGATGACCATAAAATGGACGAAGTGGGCGAAACACATTTTTCACTGAACCCGCATATTGATATAAAATTCAATAATTTGTAAACGTTGTTCGGGTGTAAGTCTTTCCATGATTGAATGGCAATGATAACTGAGAATAATTAACTTCGATAGATTTGGCTAATCACTCGTGGTGTGCCGAAAACATATAGACAAAATACCAAAAAGGATTTTTTTTTCGATAGCATGAGCGTTCGCGCAAATTCGAGGCGCATTTTTTTTATCTCGTACTAGTAAGAATTTTTCGAAATCGGAAAAATCCAAATAAAAAAATGTAATTAATAAAATAAGAAATAAAATATCATCAGTTTTCCTTTTTAATCATTATTGTTATCTGAACCAAAAATGAGGTGCAAATTCCATATCTTGATATTTTAACATTCAACCCTACTTCAGTTAGTTGAAAGTAAAAAAAAATAGTAAAGAAGTTGCATTAAAAATAACTAACAAAATATTTAAACTACCCAGCCATACGATAATAATGATAATAAATCCAAATTGAATTCTACATCCTCTACAATTTCAAAAGGAATTCTGATATCAGAGCGGATTTATCATCTGTTACGGAAAGGGCCTTTGTCATGCAATATTAGATGATCCGCTCGAAACGCGAATTATAAAAACGCGATATTTCAAAATACGATACAGTAACAAAACGCGATATGGTACAAAACGCGATATGGTACAAAATGTGCATTGCGAAGCGACAGGAGCGCAGCGACCCGCCTGATATAACCCGGTACTATACTACAGCTCATCGATTTTTAAATTCCTAGAAACTAAAAAAAAAAAATCTAACTAGGAAGCGAAGCGACCTGCCTGATATAACCCGATCCTATATACTCTCGCTCCTATCGATTTTTAAATTCCTATAAACTGAAATTAAATTTCCCCTTCACGCCTGATGTAACCCGATCTTTAACTCCCGCTCCTATCGATTTTTAAATTTATATAAACTGAAATTAAATTTCCCCGTTTTGCGTTTTAAAATATCGCGTTTTGTACTGTATCGCGTTTTGAAATATCGCGTTTTTATAATTCACGTTTAAAAATATCGCGTTTCAAATGGGACCCCAATATTAGATGTGTTTAAGAGGAATGCAGCTAGAGCGAGTTTAAAAAGACATGGGTGATAAAACAAATTTACTTTCAAGAAAAACTAAAAATCACTTAATATCTATATTGAGTCACAAGTTCACGAAAAATTGCGATTTGAGAAAATCACTCTATTTTATATGGCAAAGAATAACTTCTAAATAAAAGTACAGCTTGAATAATTTAGAAGTTATAATTAAATTTTTGAACTCTTAATATTTAACATGCTCATATTTGAATCTTTCTAAAACGAACCATCCTGTGCTACGTTTTTAATTTATGTAGATTAAATTTATAAAAAGAAAAGTTATTTTAATCTGGCTCACTGACCAAAAAGCTTATTATTTAAATTTCTAAAATATAATTTAATACAAAATTAGCAGAACAATTTATACTCCAGTGGGATTTATTGTGATTCGTTTACTTTGAATACCTTTTGAATAGTGGCGTTGCTTAATTATCGAGGGGGAAATGTTTTGTGGTTTGTAGGTAAGATTGTCTTACACCGATATGACGTAAATGAAATATGTATATTTATATCTCAAAAATTTACGAAACATAAAATTACAGGCCTAACCAAATAATAAGGAAATTACTGTTTTTGACATTTTCCCAAATTGGATACACACAATTTTTTTTTTGTTTGTATATTTTTAAAATTCAATAAGACAACAATTTTGTTGCTTTGGGGATAATTTATATCTTATATTTTATGTCAGCAATGTATAAGAAATAAAAATATTGGGTTTCAATAAACCCCAAGAAAATAATAATACGCAGCATATGCAATCGATAGGTTTATTGAACGGTACAGTTCCAAGTATAAAAAATAATTCAACTCGTTTTATTTATACGGATGGATTGAATGTCTTTACCGTACTGTATACATTAACGGAAAAAATATTTATCAGCTGGAATATCTTAATTATTCCAAACTAAATTAATGTAAATTTTATACCGTAATATTAATGTTGGTATTTTAAGCAAAACGTTGAAGTCATAATCGTAACGGAAAGTAGATTAATTATCCTAGAAAATTCTGGGATTTATATTGATATCACGCACGTTAAGGAATGAGAATTAATTACTTGACCATGCTAGAATGTTATAGTTTTTAGCGACTTGGGGATCATAATGATGGATTTGCTGCACAATATTCAATTTAAATGTATATAAATTTTAAGCCATCAATGGAATTCAAAGCCTTTTATATTTTCTTTTTTCATTCATTGAAAGAAAATTTCTCTACGTACGTTCGATAATAATAAATTTGAATCCCTTGTGTGCACAATAGGATGGCATTATCTATATTATATCTTATCGTATCCCTATTATCGTCTTTTGTATTTATATACAGATATTGTAAAAAATTCTACTTTTACCATGAAGACGAATATAGAATAAAAATATTAATCGAAATCAAAATCAAATTATAACTAAAAATGAAGTTTAATTGCATATTCAAAGCTTTTTTACATACACATATTTTTTATACGTGATGTATTGTATAATGATTGTTTATAAACGTTTAGTTTTTCTATAAAAACATTTATCTGTCATGTATATACGATAGCAATAGTTAAGTAACGAATTACCAAGGTTCAAAATAATATTTTGCTCCGTAGTTGTTGTACATAATATTTTTAAATTCACTTAAATTACAACATTTAAACAGAACGATTTAATTGAAATTCTTTCGATTTTGAATTACTATTTATCTGATGCTATCTAATTAGTTTAAATTTTCTACTGAACTATCTATGTAATGTACATTCAGTTGGTTATGATTTAATTCAAATTTCGATAGACCATTTAATTAGTTTTCAATCATTGTGCACCGAAGTACTTTTTGCAGTTTTAAGTTTAACAAGGCCTTTCAACATTTTTTGAATATTGTAACGCGCAAGTGGCTTATATAATAAAACAATCGTGCTAACTTTTTGCCTCAACATATTCAGCACATTCGTGTAAATAAAATGCCAAAAAGTGTTTGTATAATTTTTTGCCACAAATTCCAACCATTGCATCCATTAAAATTATATACGGTTTTACCAAAATTTTTTGGTTGTAATGTGACCACCTCAACCCAATCAACAAAATTTGTTCATACTGAATAAAGGTGTAATAAACAGCAAATAATTTCCAGGCCACCAATAATTTGGTTTTGTTATAAATTTAAATTTTTTTTTACAAATAACAAGAGAAATATTTATAATTTCACGCAATATATGCATTTTAGTTTTTAATTTATCGTATTAATATTTGTATTAAGCAACCCTCTAATAACGCGGTAATTATTTAATATTAGAGCAAATTTTTATTTTAAAGTTCGAAACAAATCTAAAAATGTTATTTTCAATAGTTTTAGATCGAATTTTTCTTAGGTGGAAGTTCCAAAATAAATTGCAACTCTGGTTAAAATGCAATGTGATATTTTCATTTTAATTAATGTTTTGTCAAATTTTAAAACGTCTCAATTTTAGAGGTTTTTTGTAATACTTAAAAATGTTAGAAATAATTTGTCTAGGATATTATTTATTCCATGCAATATTGAGCATTAAATGCTAGTTAGAAGATGATTGCATTGAATATGACTTAATATCACGCTATACGAGGGTAATCTGTAAAATTTATTGATATATCAATGAAAATATACACACGCGCCGCGCTTATCTATACGATACGTAATGCGTTTTAATTTTTTATGTTATTATTAATAAAAATTTTAAGTTGCAATTATGTACATTTATTTTTTAAATATAATTTAATTAATTTTAAAATATTATTGTCTATTATTTATGTATATTTTTAATTTAATTTTTGTTTTATTTTATTTTTTGGGTTTATGATTTTTTTATTTCTGTACACCAATAAAAAAATATATTATAAAATTCTGCACATAAAGAGATGCCTCAATCAGATGGGGTGTATTTTTCATTGGATAATAATGGCCAAGAATCTGTATACAATTCGACGACAGAACCAGCTAGCCCAAATTCAGCATTTGAAACAATAAAACGTGTTATTGGACATGTTATGGGCGGGACACAGGACCAATCATTATTAATTGAGTCGTCGATGCAACCAAGCATAATATCGCAAAGGTAGGTTTATTTACTAGATACTACAATTTTGTGTAGAGGTACTGCGTAGAATTGAATTTTGTAGAAGATACTCATAACAATATTTAAAAGTTCATAATTTGTTTTAAATTTAATTACATTATTATTTATTTTATGTCACGCCAAAAACATTTCGTTACATATTTTAATTTAATTATTCTGTGTAAAAGCCTTTTTATTTTAAAAGATTCATAAATTAGTAAAATGTCTTTTCTCCGCTATTCTTATAATACGTAAAATAACCTTTATATTAATTTAATTTATTGTTGTTGTTTGGTGATGGGGGTGATGGTGAATAATTATCTAGTCTAACACACTTACGTTATGTTGATAACAAAAGAAACATATTGATAATAAAATTTATTGATTTGATTCAAGTATGTAAAAATCAAATTGCAAATGACAGAATTATTATTTTCTTGTTTGATTTTCCTGGAAAATTGGTTTGACATTTATAATAATGACTCTTATGATATGAAATTAATAATCTTGAAATATTATATAATACACTTTAAAAAGGGATTTATAACAAAGTACATACCTAGAATTTTATATTTCCAATACTCTCTTACATAATACACAAAATCAAATTATTTTAATGATATTAGAAATTTATATATCATTAAAATGTTTTATTTGCTTTCTACATAACTTTTAAAGTTCATGGTACTACGCGTAAAACATTATTTGGAATTGCACTGTATATCGAAATTTAAAACTATTAATTTCCCATAATTTGTATAACTCATCCATTAAATTTAGAGCGAAAAAATCACCTCTTTCACATTAAAAAATTAGCGTTAGTTTCATTTTCTTTTGCGTTTTCCGAAATTCATCAAAACGCTTTCATAATTCGAATAGTAGCATTCCTAAAAATGTAGAACTGATTTTAGAAATTTGTAGTACTTTTATTTAATTTGACCCTCCCCGAAAAATTTGTAAAATAAATTTTTGACACCAAATATATATACATACATACATACTTTAAAAATTAATTTATTCGTTCATAACATATTGGCGCTGGTCATCATTGTTTGATTTCGGTCGTACACAGCACAATGCACGCACTTTGTGTATCAAGAATGATTATTTTAAGTCATTAAGGCTACGTTATGTTAGAGTGGCTTCCGCACGCTTCGACTAGTCCTGGTCCATCTTGATACCATACTAATATGACGGTATTTCTTTTTCATTCATTCTGCAAGGCTTCTGCTTCTTTCTGGAGTGCTACTGTGATTTTTCTAAACACACCTGTTCTGAAACTTGACTAATTCGATAATTAATCACTCATATAGTTGAAAGAAGCGTCGCGCTGTACACCAGAAAAACTAGTTCCGGCGGCTGGATTGGCTCCGGGACGTTCTTTGCAGCTTTTCTAGCATTTTACAATATGTTTTTTCCTTAATGAGAGTGGATTTGATGGGTCCTATTTTGTGCATCCCATTTAGCTTCACGTAACTTGAGGATTTAATTCCTTCATCAAAATAATGGGTGTGACATGCGGCTGTAGTTCATTGGAGATTCCCCATTTTTTCAAGTGAATTGGAGCATGCCCAGTCATTTACCATAATAAGGGATGTTTTTTAAGCCCGATAGAATTTGAAATTGTAAAAAATAACACAAAAAATTAAATTGTAATCAAAATCTTTTTTTATTCGAAAGATCAATATAGGGCATTAATATTTGAAAATGATTTCAGGCATATGGGCGCGTTCGTTATATATATTCGTTCTTGACGAAACGCATTCTAGACGACTAATTTTGGACCACTTTTTCGAGCACTGCTAGCCGTATGTCACGAATAACACGAACAATGCTCTCCTCCAAGGCGTGAATTGTTGCTGGTTTATCAGCATAAACCAGTGACTTCACGTAACCCCACAGGTAGTAATCGAGAGGTGTAAAATCGCACGACCTTGAAGGCTAATTGACAGGTCCATGCCCCATCCTGTTGAAACCACATCTCGTTCGGATCAATGTCATCTATATTTTATAAATAAAAAATCATTGATGGTGCAGTAACGATCTCCATTGACGTTCATAGTGAGTCTATTCATGATGATTTGCCAGAGTATACTGAGATCTGCCAGAGTATATTTTTTATAAAAATTTAATTTTTTGTTTTATTTTTTACAATTTCAAGTTCAATCAGGCTTAAAAAAACACCCTTTACATATCTTACTGATTGGATTTCCAACTTGAGTACTCCGTTTAGATGTCCGATGTTGTAACTAAAAAGCTTTGCTGTTTGTCTCATCCCAAGCGATGATTCCCTGCTTCGTTGCTATTTTTTACCCAGCCCGTAACTCTTTTATCTAAGGCTCTTAGAATACGCAATTCCGGGACAAGTGAAGCTGGTATCTACCTCATTCCTTCTGCAGACACCGGCAGCCTGATTCCTAGAACGGCAGTGTGGTCGAGTGACCACCTAAAGGTAATTTTGCCTTATAAAAATTAATTATTTTAGTACGAAAGGAAGCCCCATTTTAGCTTAGAATAGAACACCGAGCCGGCTATAGTTAGTAATGCTGCTTGGCTTTCCGAGATTATGATGATGCCAGTTTTCTGGAATCTTCTGATACATTCATCTGTACAAACCTCTATTCCGAGAATTTTCACCTGAAATACGGTTGAGAATGTTCTAAGGATATGTGGGGTGTGAGGCTAGACCCAATTACTTTATCTCTAGTCCCGGACGGAGAAGAGAGGATATAATGTTCTCTAATTGAAAACTTATTGCTGCTATCATGAAGTCTGTTGGCTTTAATTTGATTTAAGAGCAACAGTATAGCAGGTTTTCATTACTCTTGCTGCACTTAAACAGATTAGCCGTATTTTTTAGTATTATTCAAGGGTTTGCTTGTTCTGTTTTGGCGATCAACTGATCGGTTACGCGTACAAAAACATTGGCTTATAAGGCTGTGATATAGCTATATTATCATTTGTGTACTGACGTTTTGCCAAACATTTGTTTACAGATGAAGTAAAGCTTTATAAGCTTTGTTGATGTAGGTATTTCATGACAGTTTTTGATCAAACATATAACACCCAGAATTGACCTTCGACATTGCTTGTTACGAGTTTATCATGATACTATAGCACGGGAGTAGAAGTATAGTTGTTTGGTTGTGAGGTATTTTTTAATCTGGTAATTAGTCCCTACACTAGCAGCAACAAAGGAGGTGAGTGGTCTTTCCCTTAGGAACTTCCTTTAGTCGTTTCGAAAGTGATGGTTTCGAATAACTCTTGATATGAATAACTCTTGAATCCTTCTGTTGCTCAACGTACAATAGTCCATTCTAGAATGGAGGAGTCTAGACTCCGTGTTCTAGCTTGTGCTTGAATTACTTCGAAATTGGTATTGTCCAAAGTGCGTTGCATATCAATAAAGACGCACACCAACAACGTTTCTTTATCCTGAAGTGTATCTTCGATTTCTGTTATCATTTCGTGTTGAGCTACTTCTGTTGATTTTGCAGTATGAGGTTAACGCTAGATTTAACGGGGCTTTGATATAGTGAGGCTAATTGGGAATTTTGTCTGCATTTTCGGTATGAAAATTACTCGTATGTATCGTTAACATTCTGCTCATCCAAAAGTAAGCAGTCTGATTCACCCCTAATGAGTTGAGAGTCTCTAACTTTCGGCAGTATATAGTCCATATTTTGGCTTCTTGGCTGATTCCACTGGATAAATGTGTTCTAATGAGAGGTCCTGTGTAGTCGACAAGCCGGTGAGAGCTTATTGATTTTTTGTGAGCAATTTCGCTAGGTACTCCTATTCCTGCTCCTTAACGCCGTGTAAAAAGTAATGATCGAAGCTTGTTAGGCTATCCAGTCGTTTGTTCGTTTAGTTCTTGTTAATCAGTTTACGAACTTTTCTCCTTCTGAACACACGATTATGATTCCACCAGAGAACATCCCTACCGCTGCAGTAGGACTTAGTGTGGTAGGTATATATTATTGCCTCAGTAAGGACACTTGCAGTGCTGTTAAGATTTGCTATTGTACTACTGAAGGTTTAAACACCGGTTAAATTATTTTGGAGTCTGTCGGTATAGTCTTGCCATTTGATGTTTTTGGTGTTCTTAACACATCGACGCGCACTTTCTAAACGTGTGTGCTACTCAGGAACATACATTTGAATGTTATAGCAATCATTTACGCGAACGTGTTAATAAGGTTTCCACTTGATATTAAATCTATTATACAAGTGGTCAGAGAACGACACGTCTTTCGATACATGACAATCAAAAATGGTGTTGGTCGTACCCAGGTGGGAGTGTACGATCCAGTACCTCTAGAGCGCCGTACAGGATTTATGAAAGTCGCATCGCTCCTGATAATAAATTTTTGATAATAATTGTTAAAGCTCCGTACCCCAGAAAATTAGTTGGGGCAACATTTCGATGTTTCTACCGCCCTTTGGTAGATGCGTTTCTAAAGAGATCTCGCTAAATCATAAATTGGTTCATCAAGAAGATATTAATAACACGTAACACAGAATAGTTTAACATATCTAACTTGTTTTGCAATTTCAAGAATTATTCCATTTTTGACCCTAAAGGCTCTTGTGTAAGTACCATGGCCCAGTTATTCTACGTAAAGACGAAGAAAATTTCGCAGTATTTCGTCCTTCCCGAAAGTGGTTAAGCTTGCAGTGACCCTTGGTTTTAACGTTGAAACCATCGCGGTGAGCCATAACGCTGGATCTTCGTTCACTCCGTTAACGGTCTACAAACTATTTCTCATTCTGCACCTTAAAAAATTTGACCTAACATCATTTGTGAGGAGCTCGACTATCGCATCTATAATGTGGTCTTAAAGTGCTAGCATTTGATCCGTTTCTAGAGAGATATCGGGAATTTTTGGTCATTGATTGCCATTCAAGTGTCACTGTAACGAGGGTATTGTTGATCGATGGATCCGTCGCAAGTGATGAAGCTACTACTTGAGCCTGATTATTTTGTAATCCTATGTTCTTCGGCCTATCCTTGGTTTTAATATCGCAATGCGCGAAAATGTTATCGTAAGAAAAGCCCGATGGTTTTAAAAATTCCAGACATTCATTTTCGGCTCCGCTTAGCTGTAGTCCTGCTTTCTTCTTACCCTCTATTTTTAAACTTGTGAATTCATTTCTGATGGAGGTCATGCTAGATTTACGTTGGCGCCTTGTACTTGGTCATAGGTCACGGTGCTTGTACAAAAGTCAGAACTGTCATAACCCACAGTCAGGAGTCGTAGGAGTTTGCGTGTTTAAATGAAAACCCTCATGGTATTTATTGTTAATACTATCCATGCAGTAAGTTTCACGAGGAAAGAAGGTCCGCCAAAGTGCACTCTTCTCAGCCATTCGGTGAACCTTAATCCATAATATCGGACCCATTTTTTGACGAATGATTGGAATTCTGTATTATCTCTAATTTAAGTACTTCTCTGAGACCGGTACTGCCTCGAAGGAGTACCCCAATTACATGTGCCTCATTAGCAATTCTGACAGTAGTACCTTGACCACAAATTTTCATTGAATGAAAGGGGCCGTGCTCCTCTAACTATGTATCTGTCTTTTAATGTCTGCTAATGGTGGATCCACTCAGCTCACCGTTAGCAATCATGGTTACAAATGATTGATTAATAGAGCCAACCATAAAACTTATAACTTCCGACCTTTTCTTAGTAGTATGTAATGTATCACTTTTAATTGTCTTGCAGACACTCCATTTTATGAAAAAATATTCTCCAAGGAAAGTGTAGAATTTCCTTAGTTGCGAATTGCACATTATTAAATTCGTTAAAGGTCCGCCTGGTTGATCTTCCTAGGTCGTTGTTGGCCTTCTGGACTTTAAGAGAGTTATATCAACCTGAAGTTATAAAATTACATTTATATTTGCTGAAGGAGCTTTGGATTATATGTGGATTTTCATAATGCCCAATCTCAAATTCTTCTACCTCCGTCTCCTTCTTGGCCTAAAAACGCCATGGGATTTCATTAAATCTTGCTAAACGTTTTTTTCTGCTAGGGATTATGTCCTTGTTAACCGCTGGAAGCTTTGTGTCCCTCATTACGGCAGAAGCAGCTTTAACTCTTAAGGTTCGAGTTACTCGCTGGCTGGTTTCGGTCTTTGGTGAGCAATATCAGAAATTTCAATATAAGAAATTGGACATTCAATACAAGTGACGAGGCTTAAAATTGTTTCGTCAGATGTCAGGTACTTTCCTTTAGAAAACGAATAAAATTATCTGTTTTTATTCTCGATCCAGGAAATACGGGTAGTATGGACAGCAATTTTCCGGTCGTTCTTATGATTCCGCCCCTGGTTTTATTTTACATGAGATCTGCCAAAATTTCAGTACTATATTTTTCTGTCTATCTATGTATGCCATGAGTCAAAGGTCAACATTTGCTTAGAAATCACAGAATGAAACATTGGGCGCTTTCAGGACATTCAACAGTTGGGAACATGTAGAGTAAAATCGCGACCAACGTTATGAAAATGTTTGGCATTTTGAAATTTACAAATCAAATTGGCGACGATTTCGACATCCTAAAATAATATTGTAATCGTTTTAGTTTGGCCAATTCTAATGAATAATTTTTACAATTCAATTTTACAATACATTGATTGACGGGAAGCATCTCCATTTTATAAAGATTACCGTAATGCAATCTGCAATGATGGTCAAACAGTAGAAGAGTTTGGTAATCACAACTTCTACTGATGAATACGATTTAGCTCCATTGTGCCAGGTTACGCCTTATCATTGCAATTTTGTCAGACAAATGTGTTTACACCTTACCATTATTAATTTTTTAATTTAAGAATATTTTTTTGTATTTCTTAATTTTTTACATACGACACAATTTTCTTGAAGAACAATTTACTTGATATTCATAATTTAGATACAAGAAAGCTTAAAATTTTAATCAGCTCATTATGTTTGAATAAAACTCGAAAATCTTATTAAAATTGTATGCTTTTATGGATATTCTCGTTGTATTAATATATTATAAATGTACGAGTATATTTCTCTGAGTTATATTTTGCTTCCTGCGCTAAGCTAGTAATATAAAAATGTTCAAACTTTTTCAAATCGTGTTTCAAGATGTTTTAATCAATTTTTTTATTATAGTTTCCATATTATGATATATATATATATATATATATATATATATATATATATATATATATATATATATATATATATATATATATTTATATGTAACTAGCGCACTTATACGCAAAATTAGGCACGAATTCGAATGAAAACTAATTAATTTCATTACCATGACAAACAGAAAATAAATCTCGTAAGGCAAGATCGATTAGTGCTATAAATTAAAAATGTGTTATAATTATTTAATATGAATATATGCGTAGGACTGTTTTTAGGCGAGAGAAAAGTGCTTACGAAAAGCTTCTTTTGTTTTATGTTTCCATTATTAAAATCAATAATGATTTATATTTCAACACAAGTGTCAAATATAAAAATATTTTGTTGTGTAATATGCTGCTGCCGGTTGATTTTATATTAGAATATTTTTCGTCCATCCAACTCTATAATTTATTTAATAATATTTTTAGAAATTATTAAAAGTCACTCAGGGGGAGTTTTTTTTATATATACAATTTATTTCCCATGGTATTTAATTTTAGAACACATTTTTTTTTATTTGGGTATATGATTTTTTGGTGTACCTAAAATCTCTGTAGCGGAATGGTGTTAATTTCGGAATTTTGTTTATAAATGCTGGGTCGTATAATTGAAGGCTGTATAAAATAATTATAATTTCTTAAATATTTCCTAAGCACCATCATATCTGTTGAATTGTGTATTGCTTTATTTTTTATGAAATGAAAATCTGTTTCATTTTCAGTAAACGTGTGCTAGAGATGCATATTGTTTATAAATTACAAATAATTCTTCTTGTTTGTTATGTTTCGTCCTCTCTGTTGGTTGAATTGTAATTAGTGTTGATACTGGATTAAATATAATCAATATACGGATAAATAGCGACCCGATTTACGTGGGGGATTACGCTTGCCTCATGGTCATTAAATAATTAATCAGACAATTAATCACTGTAAATTATCGTCCCAGACTAAGTGCTTTTAAAAAATGTTTCTACATATAATGTAATTGAAAATATTTTATTCAGAGCGCGAGGAGAGCTTTTTTGGGGGAACCTGTATATCGCTCTGTCATTGTTGGTTGTAATAAAATAGAAATAGTAATGATTTCATACTCTGTAGCTGGGTTTAAATTAAAGGTCAGGAAAAATATTTATATAAATTTTATGTTTGTGCTTTTTTCTCATTTTCATTTATAAAGCTTTCTTGAAAAGTTCCACAATGAAACAAAAAAGTTCATAGCATGCGCGCGCATTTTCGTTTTTTTTCATATGCTAACACAAACATATCAAATACAACACAGGGCTATACTAAATACAGGGATTGTAAAACATACTAATATACACAAAACTGAATGTATGACAAGGTCCATTAATAAAAAAAAATTTGATCACACGGGAGCTGCATCGTATCATTGTAATTTATTACTTGGTGTACTTGTAGGTGTTTTGGTATTTGAGGCGAGGAATCGAAAATTTCTAAAATTAGATGAATGAGTGAAACGGCACTATCAATCAGGAGAAAAGCACGCCGTCGCCGTTTTTATTTTTTCTTATTTTATTTTTCCATTTTCCTAATTCATATCAGTAGAAAATCAGAAAAGCTTTTTGTATTCGAGGGAACAGTTTTATTTGAACTCTTGGTGATGTTATTTGAATAATATTTCAAAAATAAAAGTTTTAAGTTTTTTTTTATTTTATTTACAACGTTTAAAAGTAGTAGTTACTATAATTTAAATCGGAATTAATTAATTTATTAATATTATAAAGTAAAACATATGCGCACATAATTTATTTCAATAAATTAGATTGATTAGATTTTGTTTTTAGTTTCACAACTTAGTTATTTCGCGTGTGTGAAGGAACGGCACACCTTTTATTATAGAAAAGATTATAATATTAAAAGAGACTTTCGATTTGTTTTGTTGTGTAAGGTTATTTATTTCTGTTATACACCTTAACTTAAAAATAAATAATAGGATATAAAATTGTGGAAAATTTGCAGTGAAATACCGGATAATTTTGGTTTCATATTTTGTAAACGTTACATAAGAGTGAAAAAAATTGTTCACGATATACTAACTAACTCGTACACATACTACATTCTGCTATTTATTTATTTTTTGTAATATTGTTTTTTTTAACATAACTAACATTTAACCAACAACATAAATAACATAAAATCGTTACAGTTTTATTAGATTAGTGATTGTTATTAATTAATTTTTGATTGTGTACAATTTAAATTAGTTTTGTTTATAGCAGTTAATTGTAATCAACTTTAAAACTTGTTAAACAAACAAATATAATTTAATTCGATTATTGAAACCTTTTTGGTGTTAAAAATGTGATTTTGTTGTAAACAAATTTTGTTTCTCAAGGTTTTCAAGAATCGAAATAAATAGTTTTTTTTTATTATACATATATTTATTATTATATAATAATAATTATTATAATAATTATTATTATATATTTTATTTTTTGAATATTTTTTTTGCGTGTTTTTTGCCTGCATGTAAATAGTATTTATTTCAGAGATCGGGATAAGACAAATCGTTCAGCAACGCAAAACAGGATGCCGTCCGCACCAAATAACACTGCCGAAGAGGCACGTCTTCTTGGGTAAGTTGTTTTATGTAAAATTTGTAATTCTACTATAATGTAATAAATAATTTTTGCGACAAATTTATATGCTGAAAAGAAAAAAAAATGCAATTTCTAAAGCAGTGGGCACCCAAAACAATCCTAGCACGTAATGTCTTTCAAATTTATTGTACAGCGTCAATTAAAATTCTATACTTCTTATTTTTTGTTGGCGAATTTTTATCGTCGACAAGTTAATTAATGATTGTAATAATTTATGGTATAATATAAATATTATGTTGCTTAAAACTTTCTACGGGGTTAGATATTAATTTGCAACAAAAAAATTTAGTTTTTCATATAAATTACATAGATTTTATAAATTTTCAACATATAATAATTTATGAAACATTAAGCACATAAAATATACCATATTTCCATTAAATTACACTTTCAAAGATAGTGGAATAGACAATAGAGGAAACAAAGAATATTCTGTATGATATGTAAGAAAACATTTAACAGCGGAACATTGAATGTAAAATGATTGTATGTACATATTTATGTTTTATGCAGTGGGCGTAAAATACCATCATTATTTATAATTACGCTAATAGCATTTAATCGAAAGCAGTTTAATTCCTTAAAATATATGAATGGATTTATCAGGACATTTTATGTACTTTAATATGCATTTAGATGCTCAAAATGCAAGAGTCCTAATCTTATAATTTTGCGATTTGCCGTCGTCGACAGACTGAAGTTATAAATCCAATTTACTAAATCTCATTGTATTTTATGAAATAACGTTTTATTTCATATTTTAATTTATAAATTTTGTTAAATTGGATTTTTTTAATTCACATTGTGTCAACGGTATTAGAACTGGCAGAAAATTACTATTTTACTTATTTTCTTACACTTTTTCAAAAGAGTTTCAGTAAAATGGTTAAATTGAAAAATTGAAAAAAAAGGAATTCTTGTGATGACAAATTTACTCGCGTTTGATATCAAACATAACATAAAAATGTTGAAAATTTTCCGAAGCCACTGCTTAAAGTTGCACATTTGGTCACAAACAATTCATACCTCCTTCACCGTATTGGGGCTCCACCATCACAAGTAAAAGTTTACTAACGACTAATTTGATTAAATACTGCGTTCAGATCAAATCCCAATCTTTTGATTTTATTAAACATGTTGCAAATGGTTGGCGAATGTCAGCACCCAATAAAGAATCGTAATAATATGTTTGTGATAAAGCCATTCCTGAAGAACTGACTTGGAGTAACATTGTGTGTGGCCACTTTGGTCCTAGGTCAGATGATTCAATAGCATTAGTCTCCATTGTTGATGGATTTTATTCATCTTTCGAGTTACATTTTATTTAACGGGTGCGGACATAGTCGTGTCCGTTGTGCGCAGTAAAATTACTAATAGCAAATTATTTCCCAAAAAATTGTTGATCTTAGATAAAAAAAAATTACTCCCGAAGCAATAAATATCTATGACATTTCGTGAAATTTATATTTTTGATCTAAGATAACACCACAGTAATTTTTATGGGAGCGCATGGTTTGCTCGGGTTGAATTTGCAAATATAAGTTTTAGAGGAGGAGCCGTTTAGTAAGGAAATTTAACGTACGGATACACGGCTTCATTTTATATTTTCAAAATAAAAAACTCAGCCAGATTGCATCTGTTATTTTTTAAGATAAATCAAAACTTTTGTTCTTGAATAACACAAAATAGCACAATTCCTTTGTTTGTTTTCTATCACAAGCCAATTTTTTACAATGCACTCCAAATGTACATGATGCAATGACTCCAAATGTACATGATTCCAAATTTATTGTAACTTCACTGAATTTTTTTGATCTTAGAGCAAATTTTTATGTAAAATGAATTCGTCGTAATTTTAAGTTTAAATGAATATTTCAGCCCAAATTTTATTTATAAAACTTATCGACTAACCCAAAATTTTACGATAAAAAATCTAATGGTTAATCGTAAACAAAACTAAAATGTTGCAGAGACAAAATTTATTAGTAGTTACTGAGCTATATTAGGCTATATCTCCTCCAATAAAAGTGTGGTATAGATTAGGGCCAGAACTAACTGAAAAACATAACGGAATCGTGGGCCAATAAACTTAGAAGTAACAGAAGTTAAAAATATTCAAATTTTTTCAGATTATCAAAACGAATTTTTTGGTCATGCTATCTACACCAATTTTTGATTCCATGAATGTGTCTTTAATTTTAATTTGGAATTTATTTTTAAAATTATTTTTATTATGAATTTTGAATTCTGAAATTTAACAGCAGTTTTATATTTTGTGAAAGTAATGTTTTTTGGGCCGACTCGCGAAAACTCACGATATTAATTTGTTTTGGAGTGATATTTTAAATACCCTACAAGAAAACGATTAATTCGTTCCGTGTTCTTTAAAACCGTGTTATTCGAAAATACAAAAAATAAAATAAAAAATGGTTACGTTTTACTTTTTGTTATGATATGCAAAAAATAAAATAGAAGAGAATAACGAAAATCGTGTTGGTTGAAACCGTGTAATTTGAGGAAATGGGTATCTGTGTTCTTCGAAACCGTGTTCTTCGAATACCGTGTTTTTGGACGGTTACCTGTTTTATAGAAATCATAATTTGAGTAATTGTCATTGCATTTTTAGCCTGAATTGAGGGCCAAATAAAAGATCGTCGATATCTAATTGTTTTTGACTCATTTATACGGGTCCCGTTATATTATAAGGGACTTTTCAATCAGGCATTGTTTTTTGACATCAATAAAAATTCGTCATTTAACTTTCAGCTAACTAATTTTATATTATTTTAATTTAAAATGTTATATTTTATAGAAATAACTGTCTCGATTTATAAAACAAACTATTAAAAAAATATAAGTATATAAATACAGAGCAATGTTATCATTGAATTCTGTAATAAATAAAGTTTTTCGTGTGGTTACAAACTTACTTCAATTGTACATCTAATAAAATCAAACCACTTATTTTTGTGGTTTTCCAATAACTGAATATCATTCAATACCGCATCGTTCCTTCTGTAATACCAATCCCCATTGCTTAGTTGGTGGTTTGTTGTTAAATCATATCAATGAGCACATAATGCTTGTAAATAGCTTGGAGTGGAAAAGGTCCCATTAAGAACATAATCTAAACTAAGAAACGGCTTGATTTTATTGAGTGACCTCTGATGAGAGAAATTTTTAATTCAAATCCAGAAATTCTTCGGAAATGAAGGACATTCTATTCCTTCTCTTAAATTAAAGAAAGACAAATTATCATGCTTTCAGGTCTGCCAACGTGTTGTTGTTCCATCGTGATTACGTTCTGAAAACTGTGACGGTATTCAAATCCCCAACATATTGATTTTTCGTTGTCAACGGTTGTCGGATTCGAAAGCGCCTGATGGATTTCATTTTTTAACTACAGTACTAGAAAATGGCCATAATATATCCCGTAAACTGAAACCAGATTGTCTTGATTTTCGATAAATTTTTTATTCCATCTTGAAAGAGTATTCTAAATTTCACCGTCAATCAAAAAAAAATTGAATTGGATCGTTTTGGTTGGCTAATTATATTTCTGATTGTATTGTTAGAACATTTTTTGTGTGACAGATGAAAAGTTTTGTCTACGTAACATGACAACACAATACAGAGGAAATATAGTTTAAATACATAACATTAAAGCTGTGACACTGTAGCTTTATTGGTTCGGCATATGTCGCACTATTGGAATAAAAAAGACTGACCTGAATATAAAAAAATGATAAAAATGCACAGATTTATTTAAATGCTTCATTTAAACCTGTTTCTGAGCAATGTGCGCTAACTATTGATCTCCAACGCGAGGATAAAACATTTTAATGCCGCGCGGATTATGGTGATTCTGAGATTTACCAATAAAGTATTGTTTATTTGAATTTTTGAAAAACGCGAAACTATGAGAGGACAACATAGCTCGCATAAGCGAAAATATAGCCCAAGTGTCGCATCGCCTCTAAGAAAATCGGCCAGTAGTTTTATGTTGTGAAAAATTCGTTAAATCAGTAAGTTCATATTATGTGCGTAACGACTTTCTTGACGATGTACATCGTCAAAATCAAAAATGTTGTCCTAAGTTACCAGAATTGGTTTTTTATTTTGAAAATATAAAATGAAGCCGTGTATCCGTACGTTAAATTTCGTTAAACAACGGTTGTCGGATTCGAAAGCGCCTGATGGATTTCATTTTTTAACTACAGTACTAGAAAATGGCCATAATATATCCCGTAAACTGAAACCAGATTGTCTTGATTTTCGATAAATTTTTTATTCCATCTTGAAAGAGTATTCTAAATTTCACCGTCAATCAAAAAAAAATTGAATTGGATCGTTTTGGTTGGCTAATTATATTTCTGATTGTATTGTTAGAACATTTTTTGTGTGACATGAAAAGTTTTGTCTACGTAACATGACAACACAATACAGAGGAAATATAGTTTAAATACACAACATTAAAGCTGTGACACTGTAGCTTTATTGGTTCGGCATATGTCGCACTATTGGAATAAAAAAGACTGACCTGAATATAAAAAAATGATAAAAATGCACAGATTTATTTAAATGCTTCATTTAAACCTGTTTCTGAGCAATGTGCGCTAACTATTGATCTCCAACGCGAGGATAAAACATTTTAATGCCGCGCGGATTATGGTGATTCTGAGATTTACCAATAAAGTATTGTTTATTTGAATTTTTGAAAAACGCGAAACTATGAGAGGACAACATAGCTCGCATAAGCGAAAATATAGCCCAAGTGTCGCATCGCCTCTAAGAAAATCGGCCAGTAGTTTTATGTTGTGAAAAATTCGTTAAATCAGTAAGTTCATATTATGTGCGTAACGACTTTCTTGACGATGTACATCGTCAAAATCAAAAATGTTGTCCTAAGTTACCAGAATTGGTGGCACACTGTTATGCTGTTAATATTTTTGATTGGTTTCACATCAGAAATGTACAAAGGGGGGTTGGATTTTTCAAACTTCGATTTGTAAATTAAATTGGGTTATTCAATGGGACAATAGTAAAACCGTTAATGATATTACTATTGTTGTGTCCATTATTGAACTGTTCAAATCGAAGTGATAAACTTAATAAATTATCAAAACCTTAGAATTCTTTGAGAATATAAATTTTTGGCCTACCGTGAAGTATCGATTGTTTCATTGCTTTTAGGAATAAGAGGAGTATTTGAAAATGATAATTTAACATCTTCCTCAAGTTTCAAAGTAAATTACAAAATAAAGTTATTATTGTTAAATATAAGCGATAAGCACGAAGCTTTATCTATGGGCTCACAAAATACTTTCAAGTAATGCTTCCTTTACGATATTAGCTATAACAGATAACCAATACACTTGTGCATGCGTTTGAGCCATTTTTCGAAGCAGTTTTTCCACTCTGACTAAGGTATTTCTAAAACATTCATTTTGCGTGCAACAACCGCTTCTTCAAGTGTCGAAAAACGTTGACCTCGCAATTTATTTTTGCGGGAATGAAAAGAAGTCATTGTGTCTCAAATCAGGACTATACGGAAGATGATTCATTAATTCGATGTTTTGACCGCTGAAATATTAGTGTCGTGGTGAAGAATGATCTGTCACCGGCGGTTGGTTCTCCTTATTTGGCCGAAGACTTCTGAAAAACAAATAGTTTTGTACCATTCAGAATTGACCGTTCTACGTTGCACCAATAACACGTTTGCGACATGTCCAGTTTTTTTGAAAAAACAGGCGACCATTTACTTCGAAATGCTTCGGGCGCGTACAACTTTTGTTGAATTTAGTTTATATTGAAACACCCTTACCGTCGACTGTTGTTTGGTTTCGGGATCATACGCATAGATCAACGATTCGTCGCTTGTTACGATGTTATAGACATGTTTTGGAGCACCGCGATCATATTTTTTGAACATTTCTTTCGACCAATTGAAATGAGCCTTTTTTGAGCGTTTGTCAAATTATGTGAACAATTCTTAGTGTTCTGAATGTATGCTGGTCCCACTAACGCCTAAGTATGACTCAATCTCATCAATATTTTTCGGAACAACAACCGATATTCGATTGAACGGCCACGATTGAATTCTGTAAACCATCGATAAACACTGGGCCTTAATGATGCTTCATCGACATAAATCGAATTAAATTCATCAATGCAGTGTTGTTGAGTTAATGTGTAGATTTAGTTCCATTTTTGCACTGAAATGAAATTTCGAAATCACGAAATTAAATATACCGTCTAAAATGTCTAACTTCACGATAGAGACGTCAGTAGCCAGATGGCAGCACTAGGGTTGCCCAACCTCGATTTATAAAAGGCAACCCTCGTATTAATATTGGTAAACAGTGACACCCCATCTAGACATATCTTGGTGGGACATCTTGATTAATAAATTAATTAACCGATTTGAGATAACTAGCCAGTTTTAATTTGTTTAATCGATTATGTACAAAGTTTGAGTGAGCAAGTTGCAAATCGCTTCGAAATATTATTTTCAGTCAAATTAAACAAAGCACATACAAACTACATCAAACGGACATCTTTTATCTAACACGTTTTCAAGGATATTTCTTCGCTAATGGGTAAAAGTTAAATGTTAAGATCACAACCAAGTAAAACCACACTGTTTATGAATATTTGCTTACATTTTTAGAGGTTTTTATGTTGTCAACAATTAGACGTTAGAGTAATGAGTTTGGTGTCATTTGGGAATTTTTCTTCTAAGTTATAAAAAAGCGGATTGTTGAGAACTCTAAGTAAGCAGCATATTAATTACCATTCGATTAAGTATTTGAGATTATGGTGTCCCAACAAAAATGCGAAAATTACGCACTTCAAAGAAATTGAAAGCCGCCAGGAGATATCGTGAAGTGCCTTGTTTCGTTAGTTAACTGGCCAATAGCTCCCTTAAAAGGCATTAATTGTCAAAGTCAGTGACAGGCGCGATTTTTCAGGTAGCCGTGTATAAAGGCGATGATTCATGGACAAATTTTGTCTGGCAGACATAAATAATGATCGTTCTGATTGGTTGAAGGTCGGCCATACTTTTTTATCATACACTGAAAAAAAAAACATATTTTCCAAATAGATATAATGACTTATCTGCAACATTTTACCGATTTGGAAATAAAATATAGAAGCATGTGTATTAAAATTAACCAGCCTTAATCCGTATCCCGTAAATTTTATTACAATGGGATATTCAAATTTTTACAAAAGCAATATTTTTGTCTGTTTTGTATATGCATATTTAGCTATTTCAGTTCTACGGTTTATGTGTAAAAGAGATAAATATTTTAAACCAAGTCCAAATAAAATATATCGCAGTAAAGCATATTTATTATGTGGGAAATAATTTCTATTTCTATAATTTGTTATTTTTCGTCATAAATATAAAATTTACTAGCTCAATATGCACATGAGAAATATATATCTCGAATTAAAATTTTTTTAAGACGAACTCTAATCAGAGTTCTTCTGGATCAGATTCAGATATAACTCATCTGATCTGAGACAATAAATTTTTTGTATTGGTTTTTGGATTGAACCAATGAATTAATGGCAAATATTAAAATCAATTAAAACAAAATGATAAAATGTCATATTAAATTGAGTTATAAAAATATCCAAACTGAATATGTAAGACATGCTAAATGGTTAAAATAAATAATGAATTATAAGATGAATATAATAAATCTTTGTTAAATAAAAAAATACCTTGTCCAGTTATAATTATATAAAATTGGGAAAATTCATATATTTGATATCGATATATTTTATTAGGAATTTAGTATTTGTTTTTAACTTTGAGGAGTATATACCGAGCTAAGAGAGATATGTTTATGTCTCTAAACGTTATAAAAATTTAGATATATTTTTCGTTTTTACAGATATAAAATATTCTTGTCCCGAAACGAGATATATTTTATACCTAAAAATCTATATAAAATATATCTCTGTGGGCAATAATTTCTCTCAGTGTACGGCAAAAATTGAACATTGCACAATTTTGTATAAAATTAAAAATTTTGACGGCAGTGAGAACAAAAGAATACATATTCTAAAATATATCCAAAAATTAATTCGCATAGTGTTTTATGGGTTATTAATTTGTTCTCGTATACTAATATTGGTAACATATACAATTACATACGATTTCAAAAGAACTTAAATAAAAACACTAGGTTATTATGCTTTTTAAAATGTCAACAAATATCTATACGATAAAATTTATACGTATACGTATAGACAAAAAAAAATGTTAACAAATTAGAGTGATTATTATTTATGTCTGTCAGACAAAATTTCTATATGAATCATCGCCCTAAAGGCGTCTTTATGGTTCTATTCGTTCGTTCATTCAAACAATTTGTTTCGACCAATCATCCCTTGTGAAAAAATGCAACAGAAAAAATCATTGTTTTTAAGCAATATGATTGGTTGAAAAAATTGTTTGAATGAACGAACGAACGCAATCATGAGGCGCTTTATGTGTATAAGACATATTTCCAGACTAAATACAGTCTGCAAAATTCAATTAAAGCCACCCTATTTTTTGACATGAAAGTAAGACGTTTACACTTGATCTATTTTCAGGTTTTAATTGGAATGTCAATATACACATTTTAAAATGAAAACATAGTTTTAGATGAAAACATAAAGTTTCTGTTGTTGATTTATAATGAAAAATAGATTTTACACTGCGAAATTCAATTAACGCTACTTAGTGTATCTTAGGCGTTTGATTTAATTAGTTTACTATTAGTGTATTTTTAACTAGTTTTCTAATTAGTGACATTATTAGTTTGTATTTTATAAAATTTTGATAAAAAAATAAGCAAAGGAAGAACACTAACAATAGAAGAAATATGAAAAATTCGACCCTACAAGGAATGCAAGCTTTTCAACTGACAAATCGCTATTAATTTAGGCAGATCACAAAGGTTATCAACATGAATGGAAATGAGAATTATGGAATAATCAGAAGCTTTCATCGCGCCAGGTTTCACAAATTCTAAGAATTGTGATTAAAGGAGAATCAACGGCCACAAAAATTGTTTTACCGGAAGTACATAAAATACCGGAAGTACTTTAAATTTTGCCAAAAAATACAGGTCCAAGAGAATAAGTTCAGTTTACACGGACCTAATGGATTCAAGTATTACTGACATGATTTAAGATCGGAAGAGAAATTATCAACGAGCTTAAACTTGGAAGCGAGCTTAATGATTTGGATCGTATTTTCCTATTTTGGGAAAACCCCTATGTGTAAAACTCGAAAGTCCAAAGATTGCATAAACCTGTTAATGAAATTTTCGATCGATTGGTTTAGAGAGCGACAGATCGAAGTTTTGCGCTGGTCAGCAAATTCTCCTGATTCAAATCCTTTAGAGAATTAATGGGGCAATGTCTTCACGAAAGGTCTATGATAATGGGAAGCAATACAACAACTTAGTTGAGTTGCATAAAGCCATGGTTGTACAGGCATGAAAGCAAATTGCCGAAATGGAGTTGCAAGGACTGATTAATTCCATGACGAGTAGGGTTTTTGAAGTAATTCTTAAAAATGGAGGTTTATTAATTACAAGATTAATTCCAAATATTTTTATTTTTATTGATATCATTTTATTTTAAAATTACTGATTTTAATTGAATTCCGTAGTGTAAAATCTATTTTTTTATTATAAATTAGCAAAAAAAAGTACAATTTAAATTATGTTGCCATTTTAAAATGTGTATATTGACATTCCACTTAAAACCTGATAATAGATCCTGAAACTCTAAGCGGAGTGTACACTTTTTACATTTTTACACATCATTGTGATACCACGCTGTCTCTCTATTCTGGTTTCCCTCATTTTTTATTCATTTTTTCTCATTTTTCCGTCTTAAGCCAAACGGTTAGATGCGCTTCAACAATTCCCTCATTGGCGCTTTAATGATTAGAATCGCCACTGAATAAGAATACATAATTTGGTTTTAATAGTTGTAATCAAGACACATTTATTCCTTCTCCATTTTCTTAATAGCTTAAGGTTTCTTGGAAAATTTGGATTCCTTTGTTTTATACCACCAATATACAACAACCAAATTTAAAACCTTATTTTCTAAAACTATAGACCTTTTTAGAATCACACATACACAGTTTAAGATTGTCAATAAGTAATGACGTTTTGAATGTTTGTAAGAATTGTATTTTTACTGGCATATCGTCCAAAAGCGAGTTCATTAAAACAATTTAGTTCTCATTAATTATTTAAATACATATTTAGAATGTGAATAGAATTGTTTGTATATAACTTGTGATGGTATAGTTTATAAGACGGTTTAGCAAACAGTTTTAATAATTTTATTCAATTCTCTTTTAATTGTGTTGTCGTACTTTTAAAATGTACACCATTTAGTGTTTGCTCCTTTTGAGTATGAGCGTCGGTTGCTATATTTTTTAATTGTTTGGTCCGTTTGTATCATGTAACCATTTTATAATTTATTTTCGCCCGAAGGGAATTTTTAAATTCAGTATTTTATTGTTTCATTTTAATGAAAATTTAGGATTAATAATTAAATTGCAGAAAATAGTCTATTAAAATTTGTGTACATTATATACTCTGGTATTACAAAGAAAATTTTATTAGACTTAGACAAACTTAAAATTTATTATTTAAGAACAACATAATTTCTTATCTACTATAAATCAAAAATTCTTACTTAATAAAATGCATATTTATAATTTTATTACTACTTAATTGTTCAAGTATAGTATATAAACTTAATTATCAAAATGCATGCTTTATAGATAAAAGTTGTATTAATTGTTAATTAGCAGTTGTAGTATCGATTTGCTTAAAATTATACACGTAGTTTACATCCACACTAAGTGTTGAGATAATTGCTTTTGTTTATCATTTATCAAATTAAATTAAAACTAAAAGTTTACCTCGAGTCTGAAACTATCAACGGAAATATTAATATGTAATGTTCGCTAGAAATTAGTATATTGAAACTAAACTAATATTCTAAAACTACTTAGGTATTATTATGTAAGGTGACGACATAATGGCTGGCATATAACTATGGCAACTAGTATAGTATACACATAGTAATTTTCTTATATTACGATTGTGTCATCACTTCATCAGGCGGCGGTTGTCTCTATTTAATTATATTACAACTCCAAATGCACGTCGATTTTGTTGAATGCATTACTAATCTAGACCAGTGAAATATGCACTTCTATGTGAAATCAACATCGAAAACTAGGACGTAAACCTCGAGGCTTTTTTATTTCTAAAAATTAGTTATGTATGCGCCATTATGTCTGACACTTTTTGTTATTGTTATACTCGTTGGTTATGTATGTGGAATGAATATATTACATATTTGCATTTTATAGAGCATCATATGTGTAGATTTCGAATAAAGTGAATTAAAATGTACTCAATATTATTAAATGAAAGGAACATTACTGGGAAATGGTATTGAAATGATAAATTAGAATTATTTATATAACAATATTGTGCAGTGATTACATTTATTTAAAATTAAAATGCCAAATGATGGGTAAGGGATATGTCAATAGTCAGTTAAGCGTGAAATACGCTTACCACAAAAAAAAATCCTATCATTTTGTAATTACAATTTAATTAGCATTTCAAAATAATTAATTGTCACGAGGAGCAATATATGAATGTAATCGTTATAAAAAATGTAAATCATTTACTATTTAACAGTATTACTCTAATTTAAAAAATAAATATGTTGAGTATTGACGTTTGAAATACCAAAGCAAATATATTAAATTTTTAAAATGTTAGGCTGATCTGTCAATTCAAATTCATTTCAAATTCGAAAATATAAGGAAGAGATATTTAACAACTTTTTTCGATAGTAGTCATAATTCTTAATTTTTTGTTCTACAATAATTTATTCAGACTTGAAACAATTGTACGAATATTTATAAAAACGATAGAAGGCAAAGAAAACGATACTTCAATCGCAATTAGTGTTACTTTTCAGAGAGCAAAAATAAATCAAAAATGTTTTATACAGAATTAAAATTGCACTTCAAAATGCAAATCAGTAGTAGTTATTTGGTAAATTTACCTATATTCTAAACCTTCGCTTATTATTAAAACGTATATGAAAATCAATCTTCAATTGGCCATAGATTAAGTTACGGGTCTCATATAAATTTCAATTGGTTTCTGAACAGAACAGAACGATTACATTAATTTATATCATAATTGGTAAGAGGATCAGTAAGTACTCGAAGTTATTTATTTGAGGAAACCGTTGAAAAGGCTCATAACATGATCCTTGCTGATCATCGTACGAAAGTGGGCAAAGTAGCCATGGTCTTTGGTGTATCGCATGGGTCGACAATAAATATGTTACATAGAATCTTGGAAATAAAAAATGGTATCTGTTCGATGAATGCAGTGATTACTCACGATGGACAACAAACAGATACATAAGGCTCTGTCAACTTCGATGGTTATTACCACTTTAAGTGAAATTTGGAATTAATTGTTCCGCCGAGTCGTTACCGATGATGCCTGTAGTGACATGTTCTACCATCATATTTTCGATACTTTATTGAAGTTCTCGTTTCTCTAAAATAATATTTGACTATTTCAGTTTTTATATCACCTCCCAGCCAGATTAAAAGATTGTGATATTTCTACTTTATTTCTATCACAAAATGTTCGAGACTTGAACAAAATTAAAAAAAAGAGCGATTGTTCACATTTATTCTTGAAAGTTCTCATAGCAATAGAAAAGAAATAATTGATATATTTGATTAAAAGAAAAAGACACAAGAACTTCGATAAAATATCAAGAACATGTCACCACTGGAACTAATAGAGTGCCGATCACTAATATTGTTCCAAAAACAAAAATGTGAATATTTCAGTTTTATTTATTATTTGTTTTCAATTTCTTTAGTTTTTTTAAATCAAGAATTTCATTAAATTTTAAATATAGCAATTAGTTTTTAAAAACAATTTGTGTAAGATGTCCTCCACCTTCGTTAATACAAACCCTGCACCAAAACGTTGTGCATTGCCGCTGTTAATGTTGCCCGGAGTATTGCTTCAATAACGGCCTTTATGGATTTTTACAACGCATACATGGCTTAGTTTTATCAATACACGTAGAGTACCAGGCTGTACTCCTTGATACGTCATCAAATTTATGTCTAGTTTCTTGTTTTTTTCCGAACTCTAGATGGCAGTAATGTTCGTAGAAAGTTTTCCAGATTTAGAGGTTTAACGAAACGTTGAATGTATGATTTAATAATAAAATAAACAATTAATCCTTACCAATACCGTATAATATAATTTTTAATTGATATTATTTGTAGAATGTTTTGTATTTCATCACGAAGCATTACAATTTCAAGAAAATTATTGATTATACTGCCATCTATAGTCAAAGATTAGAACCGTCGACATAAAATGATGATATGTTGTAAAGTTTTTAAAGCAATAAGGCCTAGTA
Organism: Nephrotoma appendiculata; assembly: GCA_947310385.1. NCBI lineage: Eukaryota > Metazoa > Arthropoda > Insecta > Diptera > Tipulidae > Nephrotoma > Nephrotoma appendiculata. Next base: position 172,056,081 of record OX371224.1, read on the forward strand.
TTCTAGGTGCACTGATTTTATACACCTATTTCTTACATTGCCCTAAAAAAAAAATCTGCAACAGAGGTAGTTTTGTTATGTCACAACTGGAGGAATCCATTTTGTTAAAACCATACATTTCGGACAGGTATTCATCGTTTATGAAGTTAACATCGCTTTCAATAGAACGTAACAACTTTTGGCAGGATTCCAGTCGAATTGGTGGATCTTCTGGATTCAAGTTAAATGTTTGAGTTCGAATTGACAGCTGTATTACACGCTAATTGTCTTGTTGAAATGTTTGGATTATTATCAAAGGCAAGTGCGGTTGTTGGACAATTCGCATAATGGTTCACCGACTGCCGACATTCCGATTTGTTTGAGTCCCTTATGGTTTCTGTACCGGAATTGGAGACTATATAGATCGTATAATACAGTTGCATGATTCGTATTTTGTTTACGTCTTCCATCCTGTTCATTTTAAAAATTTTATATACCGCCTTTTATTCTGAAAAAAAAAAATTAAATAACAGAAATATTAACATTTATTGTTGCAACAACCTTCGTGCATCACCCTTTATATACCAGAGACCAAGCGACAGTCAAAACAATCGATTTTTTTAAAGGGCGAGTTTCATTTTCATTCGAAGGGATAAATTCCAATTAATTTTTGAAGAATGGAAGGACGATCACGGAATAGTACTGTCGTGCATTATTGTGGAAGAATTTTTGTCGCCTATTTTAAAGAATTTATAATACTTTTAGAGAATTTAAAAATAGACCTCCCATTAAGGGATTTTGCCTCCTGCACGATGGTCCTCCAACTTCGGTTTCGATGCACTCACAAAAATAATCCCAAAAATATATTTGAAAAGAACTCTGAGACTTGCCTTGCTAATTCTTGTTTAGTAAACTTTTTGGGCGTCTTACGCCGTGTCCTCATTTCCAAAAATGTATGTTGTGCATTGAATTTAAAAATAAGTAGATGTCACTAGTTCTAGCATTAGGGATAAGTTCCAATAATAAGAATCTTTTCACCAAAGTAGGATTTATATTCTCAGTATCGTCGCAATTTTGCGATTTAATTTTGTATACATTAAGACATTTGGTTTGGTGGATTACGAACGACAAACAACTAAATCAATAATCACATGCACGCAGACTGCAAAATAATATAGGACTAGAGCACTAATCTCCGTCCTAATCCATAGTTGGCGCACGATATAATTCGCTTCGCAAGTTATAACAAGCCGTGTATTCGAATAGTGTACTATTTTGTAGGACGGGTATTTTTAAATCAAAGTTTTGACACCACTTATTTTTAAGAAGATAATGAATTCTTCTGTTTGGAGAAATATCTCCTTTCAACAAATAATGTTAGATAAGCGGAAACAGACTCATATTGAAAATTATTATCGACCATCCTGATATTATCAAAAAAGTTTAATTGGAAGAACCACTAAGGAGATCGACAAAACACTTTTCAGTGACATTATGAAATATATTAATTGTTTTAAAATACTACTGAGCTGCGATAAGAATAAAACCGGACTGTGAAAAATCATAGGTAATATAATAGGAATACAAATATAAGCCTTGAAGTTGAATATCAGGTTTCTGTTAGTATGTTTTGGCCCGTTGCTAGGAAACGAATTTTTATCATAGTTATATGTACCTAGTTTATAGATTACCATAGTGCCTTCATTTCTACTTCGATTAAAAAGAAAACTCTAACAAACCACCTTCCAATCGATTGCAAATAAATATAGGAACTAGTGAAGCAACGGAGCAAACTCATCCAGTCTTTCTAATTTTCGGCAATGTGAAAAGAGATATTGGACATGTTCAATCAATACAACCGACTCTAGGGATCGAAAATCTTTTATCGGAAGCCGTCGTCATCCAGAAAATGGTTTGATGAATGTTGGTTAATATTCATACTCATTATTAAATGCTCAACCAGCAAGAGCTTAAGTTGCATTCAATTTTGACTTTTAAAAGAAACGTTAACTTAAGCTCGTACGGACTGACTAATTGAGCCATAACAGAGCTAACAAGAGCAAATGGATGTTCTAAAAATTTAAATTCCGATTAGACTAGAATTACTACAATTTCCAAGGCAATTTCGTTCACTTCAAATGAAGTGGAAACTATCGAAAGCAATATCATAGTTACACTATTAATTTAACGAGGGCATTACTTTCCAATCGTGAGATTTTGTGGTTCAGTAATGTTTAATACCTTAAACGGTTGAATGGCTTAAGAAAAAAAAAATATTTAGTGCAAAATGCTTAGAGAAGAATTGAGAAAATTATATTCAATTATATTTGGGAAAGTTTACTTTATATTAGTTATTTCGAAATTTTGAACTTTTCAGCAGAATCACAATTTTCTTAAATTCGACTGAAGATATACTGGGCGCAGACCATGAATTCTGATAAGTTTGATCTTTCACAGTTAATGATCTAAATCAGTAAATTCATCTCGCATACTAAAGATTAAAGTTATTGTCCAGCAGTACCACGCCTTCTATTAGTAGTTGATATTTTGAATTTATTCCTCCTCAAAAAGTAACGCGCGGTCTGCATAATAAAGTAGGATTAGAGTACTAATCTAGATCATAATTCGTAGTCTGATATTACAAAAAAATTCATTAATATCTCTTCCTAAAAACCCAATAATAATGTTTGTTTATCCTCGGTTTTGATACTTACTTAACATCAAAAATTGCGACAGACAATTTAGTAACCACATTATTTAAACATAAAACTGTAGGAGTTTCAGAGTTTCTTCGTACATACTATATTTTACGAAATTGTACACTCTCTCTCTCTCTGGCACTATATATCCCATACAGGGATTTGGCCGCCTCAAATGAGGTTTCATAATCGTATTTTCGTAATGAGTGATTAATTCATTGATCCTAAACCAGCCGTGAAATTTTTTCCTTGTCACCACCGGGAATCAAGCATGCTGACCACTTTGCCACCGGGGCGGCGAAATTGTACACGGTCATATCAATATTCTCTAGGTTGGTATATTAACCATTTGCATGCATATGTCACACTGGACGTGACAATATAAATTTACTCTAAAACTCGGTATGTCACGCTGGAGGTAACAATACTAATTTACTCTAAAACTCCCGTATCAGTCTGTAGACCAAAAAAAGTATCACACCGTAAAAGATTAAACTGCAAAAATTAAAACATTTTATAATAGTAATAATAAATAAATAAATGAAATAAATATAATACGTTAAATTCTACCACTGTAAATTATTTTGATTCATTTAGCTAAAAATAATACAATTTGACACCCAATAACTTTGAAAATAAATCAAGTGAAAAGGTTTAAAGTTAGTCACTGATCTTCGGATAACCACTTCGGGAATGCTACCGAAGTGTTGTGGAATTTGGAATTAAATTGCAAATAAACTTGCATGGCCCTACTGGCCCTTGTTAAACCTACTTTCTTTTATTTGACTAGTGCTACTAAATCTTTAATGTTATTATTGTAAAAATAGTTTAACTCAAAAATTTCTTGAAATTTAATCGAAACGTTTTCATCCAGGACCGGCACAATTTTCTACCAAGTCTTTCCTTAAAATGTAGAATTTCAGTCGTTTGTATTTTGTTGTTTCTAAATCGAATTGTTTCGTGAAAATTTATTATGTAGGTATTATAAAGGAAACTAATTTTTATAATTTTTCATTTGAGTACGCCTTCGGGGCATTTTGTATCCTGTCACTTGAAAATTTTTCTTCTTACGCGACCCCTCTTTCGATGAACTTGGGTGAACATTAAATATAATACAGTATTTTTATTAAATTATCAATTTGCATTATAATCAATAATAAAGCAAAATAATAAAATAATGTATTCAAAAATCCTTGAAATATAAAATAATTTTATTACTTTTATTATAAACTTTTTTTGTGTGTTTTTAGGAGTTTTATTTATATTATGTTGTCGAAACGAAAAAGAAATGTGTGCAAAAAATATACCATCAATGGATTATTATTTTACTATTGAAAGTTTAAATTAATTATTATTTTTTATTCCCTTTAGCACGATGCCTATCGACCCCATGGATGATATTGAGCTAAGATCCGTCCAATTGCAATTCCCAAATTCAAGGGGTTCAATAGAAGGATCATGCGATTTACGGAGAGTGCCCACCGATAAAGGTGACATACTTGTTGCAATTTGTGGTGATACATCGAAACCGGCTATCCTAACCTATCATGATTTGGGATTGAATTGTAAGTTGGTAATGATTCATATTAATTCTTAGATAATTTATTTTTATTTTTACCTAATTAAGATACCACAAGTTTTGCTGGATTTTTCAATTATCCATCGATGCGTGGGCTGCTAGATAATTTTTGTGTGTATCATGTTACTGCACCAGGTCAGGAGGAGGGTGCACCAACTCTTCCCGAAAAGTAAAAATATTATTTTAATAATGTTAATAAATACAATTATAATTTATACTTATTTTTTATAGTTACATTTATCCAACAATGGATGAATTGGCTGCTCAAATATCTTATGTTTTAACACATTTTGGCCTAAAATCGGTGATTGGTTTTGGAGTCGGTGCTGGGGCAAACATTTTATCCCGTTTTGCATACACTAATCCGGATAAAATTGGTGCACTTTGTCTAATTAACTGTGTATCAACACAAGCAGGCTGGATTGAATGGGGCTATCAATCATTTAATGCACGTTCGTTGCGTACAAAAGGTATGACACAGGGTGTCGTTGACTATTTGATGTGGCACCACTTTGGACGGAATCCCGAGGAACGTAATCACGATCTATTTCAAATGTATAAAAGTCATTTCGAACGGAATGTTAATCCTACAAATTTGGCTATGCTTATTAATTCGTATATACATCGAACAGATTTAAATATTGCTAGAACGCCAACGGGTTCACCACAAATAAGTACGTATTGTGTAAAAAATATGTTAAAAAAAATATTTTTTTAAAATTATTTCATTTAGCTTCAACGACTTTAAAAATGCCTGTGATTAATGTTACCGGGTCACTATCACCGCATGTTGATGACACTGTTACTTTCAACGGAAGATTAGATCCAACAAACTCGAGTTGGATGAAAGTATGTATAAAAATGTTTTTCTATCAGGCACGAATTTTATACAAATTTCGTTCTTAGATTTCCGATTGTGCAATGGTCTTAGAAGAACAGCCATCTAAATTATCTGAAGCATTCCGGTTATTTTTACAGGGTGAAGGATACGGTAAGTGCAACAACAATAATATTAAAATTTAAACATTTAGTTTAAATATTTATAAACATCATTAAGAAAGGAAAGGAAATTATAGTTTTTAAGTAAAATGCATATATATTTCAAAAGATTAATTAAAACTTAAAAAAATCATTCAGTGATACAAAATATATTTAAAAGATCATTTTTCGAATTAGGAAAAAATAAAAATATTTAAATTGGATTCATGAAAAGTTTGATTTTAATCGAGAAATCGAATCGTAAAAAATCTAGATATGGAAAATATATGAATTATTTGCTTTAAAATATTTATCTCATCATCATTGCATTCTATTTGATAAAATATTTATTACTGAGAAACCGCTACTACTGGTTAAACCGTTGGTAGTTCTTAACCGTCGATTATATTCCTAAAACGGCTAAAAAAGACAAAATGTTGAAAAAAGAAATTATTGGATCTTTTTAGTAGTTGATGGGATACATAAACCGAAGGATACAAGTATCAACGGTTAAGAATCACCTAGTTTCCAAAATTAAAAAATTATATTCATATTACATTTACGACAATTATATAAATTAAATGTTTAGGGAATCAAAAGAGATAGAAAGTTTTTAATTTTTATTATTTAATTTATATTATTAAATTTAAATAAAAACTCTAAAAAAATGATTGGAAAAATGATTGGTTTAATACTAACTTGATAAATAAACCCCTTTTTTATTATTCTGATACATCGAGATTATTCAGCAAAAAATTATATAATATCTACATATTTTTAACATAAGTAATCTTTAATATTTATAAATAAAGACCAGAACAAATAAATAACATATAAATTAAGCAAAACACAAGACGGATGTAGGCATGTAGTAACGGTTTGAAAAAGGTAGTGGGATTTTTTTTTTTATAATCGAATGAATAACAAAGAAAAGTGTAGGATTTTTATTTTAATTTCCTTTAGTTCAGTTTTATTTATTTTATTTGTATTTAAAACGATGGTAAATTAATTTATTCTGACATTTAATTCAGATTTAATACAAACAGTATTTAGTATTTTTTAAACATAGCGAGCTTCCAGGACTTGACATACATGTGTTCGTTCTTATTTAGATGCGTTTATCAAACTCTTTAAACTTTCCCATCGTACGTACTGAAATTACAAATCTACGTATTTAGATGAAAAATTTAAATTACTTTCTGCTCGTTGTCATTGAAAATTAGAGGCATCTAGATAAGAATTTGTCTTTAATCTAAAACAAAAATTATATTAGAAGTTTTGGCAACATTTTTTTTATAAACCGCAATGTTATCATCAACAACAGCAAGCACTATTCTATTTTTTTTCTACTCAACTATATATATATATATAATATACAAAGCACACTAACAGCTGAAAGCTTTTTCTTATTTATTTGTTTAGAATCATTGAATATTTTTTTTTTGTTCATTCGAATACTTTTGTTTTACTTATTAGAATCAGGATTTTAGAAAATGTGAGTTGACAACTAAAAAAAATTGCAAGACCAAATTTAAATGGGAGAATTTATATAAATTGCTTTAAATTAAACAAAAAATATATTAAATTAGATTTTAATAATAAAAAATATATTTTTTATTTAATAATTAATTTATTATAAAAATAAAATAATTTATAAAATTCAAATGTATAATTTTATCGCAATAAGAAATTTATTTAAAAAACAAATGTTACTTCTATCATAATGTACAGATATATAAAAGCTTCTTGAATATATTATTAAAAAAATAAATCAAAATTAATTGAAAATAGTTTTCATTAAATTTTATTTTTATTTACTCAATTTATTGTTTATGTTTTTTGATTTATTTTTTCATAAACTCTTAATTTTTGTAATTTATAATTTTCTACCCAAAATCTGCTTTTATTTATACACTTACGTTAACATATCAAAACAAATTAATAATGCAATTCGTTGCGTTAAAATTAAATATATTGAAAAAAAAAACGATTTACGATTTGAATATTTAAAAAATGCGACTATTATTTCACTGGTATGTATCATGAATTTAAGAGAATTGTTATTTGAAATTTTAGTCGTATTTATTGTAGTTTAGAGCTTTTTTTTAGTAGAATATTTGGGTAATTTAATATTTTAGTGCATGATTATAATCAATTTGAGAATTTTGAAAATTATTGCTTTAAAGTAATTTTTAATTTATCTATGTTAATTATTAATTTCGAAATGATAAAATTATAAACGTAGACTCATAAAATTTGAGTTTTTTAAATGTATTGTTTTGAATTTCTAATTTATATATTCTGGTATTTCAAAATATGAAAACTTCAAAATCGTTTAGAGAACGAATTCACCCTAAAATTAATATTACTGGGTGTTATAATTTTGTTTCCGGTGAAACAAATAATAAATAAAACTAGGAGTGGTCCTTTTGACTTAGGAAAAATATTGATTATCAAAATCGTCGAATCATGACACTAATAATAATTGAAAACGTGTTTAGCAGCTTTGGGGAATTATCTATTTTGAGTTGGAAATAAATTTTAAAATGAAATAATTGAACTAGGGACTCAGGGAGGTTTTATGCGACCTATTTTAAACCTAATCCATTACGTTTTTTAATATTTTATAAATTTTTGGATGAAAGTTAGTATGTATGTATGTGCGGTAGAGAAAGTTAGATGGTTTGGTTCAAATTTTATAAGAAAGTTATAAAATATCTAAGTTACTAATAGTTCTTATAAACTAAAAAACATTTTGAGAATTTACGAAACCCACAAATTAGAAGAGTTTTTTATGATAGAACTCTCCAAATCCTCTCGAGTTTTTGAGCCATGTGGAATAAAAATACTTTACCGAAATATAAATATCTGAATCAAAAAGAATCTCGAAAAACAAAAAATAATTAAACTTGTTTGCTAGAAAAATGTTTATCTAACAAAAATCGAATTATAAATTTGTAATTCTTACACAAAAATTAACTACAAAGTAAAAAACCAAAACGAAAAATGCAACTCCAAAAAATAGACGCCATCTTTTGAATGTTTATCTAAATGTTTATCTAACAAGAATCGACTATCTTTTTGTTAAAATTCAATAAGTTCAGTCACTATTTTTTCGAATTGATTTTTATATTTCAGTAACGAAGCAATTACAATTAAAAACTACGTGTTTCACTAAGAAAGCGCAGTTTAAAAAATATAATTATTTTGTCGAGAAATCGTTTTTGCTTGATATATTTAGGCTGAGTGCTTAATTTAAGATAAACGTCAATTTTTCTATGGAAGACTGATCTGAAAAACTCTATGGAAGACTGATCGAAAAACCTGTACTAAAACTAGTTTATACAGTAATAAACGGTTTACCTTAAATTTGGCACACAGCCTTAGCCAGCAATATGCCTGTTTTTTAAGCCATCAAAAAAATCGGATTTGTCGTACTCTGCATATACATCTGTTTCGGCGATAACTTCCTCATTTACTCTGGAGATATACTCGACGCGACCGACGTGACTCAAAAGTAAAAATATATGATTTCAAACTACTGTGATTACATTCGACGCGATTAACGAGTCTTCAGCATGCTATGGAGAAAAAGGTTTTTGATTTCTCAGGGGTTAACGTAAATTACTATCCGTAGTTATTTTTGCAAGCAATAAAAGTTAGTAGTTTTGCAATAGAGCCACTCCAAAAATGTTCTTCTAATTATTGTATAATGTTATAACAAGGCACCAAACACGATGATCAAATACAGTGGTTGGGGTTCGTTTATACGCACTGTATTATTTCTCTTAAAAGTTTAATTTTTCCATTTCAATTCCAACTATAAATACTTGTGATACACACATTCAAATGTTGTAGTAGTGAGAGAAGTAACAGGATAAATTTTGTTAATTTACATTATTAGTTTTAGTTGTGAAGTATTGTTTTTAGTGAGAGTTTCGATTTTTGGTGTTGCATACCTTTATACGCTGATACAAAAAATCTTTTTCATATAAATTTATTTGTTTTGATAATATTTAATTTTTGCAAACTCTCAGTAAGTTTTTACTTTCAAACTAGTAACACAAATTAAATATAAAATAAAACGCTTTTGCTGAGATTGGTAAGGGAGAACGTTTGAATCATGAAAAAATAGCGCAAATTGAAAAATCGCCACGTTGCTAAGGAAATAGAGAGATCTGAGAGATTGATCAGAAATTATTTAAAAAATCATAAAACTTATGGTATCAAAACGCCTACACGAGGAAATTCAAAGCTCACTACACACCAAAAGTGGTAAATTAAAAAAGTGACCAAAAAACTATTTTGTAGCCAAATAATTGCAAAACTTGATTTGCCGGTAGTCAAATCAACTGTAGCTTGGGTTCTGAGGACAACAAAAACCATTAAATGGATCAAGCGAAAATCGAATCCCCGTCTAACAACCACACATATGGAACGCCGTTTGAAGTTTACCCAGCAGTATATGCATTGGACAAAAGAATGGGGCCAAGTGATTTCTTCTGATGAAAAAAAAACTAATTTAGACGGACCAGACTACTACAGTTGTTATTGGCATGACCTACGCAATCGCACTGTCATTCGGTCAAAGAGAAATTTTGGTGGTGGTACTGTAATGGTTTGGGGAGCATTCTCAGGAAATTATAAGACATCCATTTGCTGGATAACTACCAGAATGAATTCAATAAAATATTGTGAGCTGCTTGAAGATGTTTTGATTCCATTTATTGATGCTCATGTTGATAGTGAGTTCGTATTTCAACAGGACAACGCTGCGATCCACGTTTGACAGACATCTAAGGATTGGTTTGAGTGCAGAAATATTCCAATACTAGAGTGGCCAGCATGTAGTCCAGATTGCAACCCCATTGAAAGTCTTTGGAACATACTGGCTGCAAGTGGGTATGCAAATAGACGTCAATTTTCGTCAGTAAATAATCTGAAGCAGTGTATCAAGCAATGCTGGAATGAAATCAGTCCCTGTGTGCTCCAAAATTTTTGGCCGTCTATGCCAAAAAAATTTTGAAGTTACTAAGAATAAGGGAGATGGGACGAAGTATTAATATTTAATTCCTTGATACGCTTTACAATTTTTCGGTGGAAATATGCAAATGCGCATAAACAAATGCATCAGACTTCTTTGCAATTTTGTAATTTGAATTTAATGAAAGAAAATTTAAGAAATCCACAGCAACACATTACCTAATATTTTTTTAAAAAAATTTTAAATTAAACAAAAATAGTTTTTAGAAATAAATAAAATGTTAAATTTTGGTTTAATTTTCGGATATATTGAAAAAATATGGTGCGTATAAATGAACGCCAACCACTGCATATCTCTTTTTCTGCCTGCCCACACAATTGGGGGGTAAGGCAAAAGAATCATGTCAAAAATTTATTTTTGTATGTGTTTTGAACCAACTTACACATTTGCGCATTCCTTTGTAAATTATTTTCTTCCGAAAAACACTATCACTATACACACAATTGTGTTGGTACTTGAAATCAAGCGAAATTTTTTATCAAAAACGCCATTACATACTATGTTTTTTTTATTCACACATTTGTGTGGTTTGAACTTGAGCCAAATTTTTTTTTTTTTTTTTTTGGAAGAAAAAGGGATATGAAGGTTGCGTTCAACGTCATTCTTTCATTAAAGAAAGCAAGGGGAAAGATCGACTTTGAAAATTAGATACATTTTTATTTCAATTAACTTTTCTTGCCGTCTGAGTACATGTTCCAAATAATCACTGTCTTCAAAATTTTAATACATATTTTAATTAATTTCACTTTCATTGTCTTATTAAAAGTTACTATTACTGAAAGTTACAAATATTTATAAGCATTGTAGCATTTATCTCGGATTTTCTATTGAAAAATACGTTACGTAATTCACATTTCTCAATTTAATTCGGATATATACAGTAAACGCTTGATTTAACGGACTAATTGGGGGTGTCCGTTAAATCCGAATGTCCGTTAAATCCGAATGGAATTTTTTTAAATTTAATCGACTATAGATTTTGTACTTGTTCAGGCCAGAACTCGTTTTTCTCTTAACCGATTATGAAGGGATTTTGTTTGTTGGATGGAAATGAGATTCATAAACAGTTTTTGGAAGAAGTTCTGGAATATGGTCATCTATGAAGGAACTCAGGCATTAGCTTAGCTGATTATGCTAAGATTGAGTGTGTTGGATGGAAATGGGATTCTTAAATTATTATTGAATGAATTTCTGGAATATGGCCACCCCACCTGGGACGGAACTCGTTCAATTCTTAACCGATTATGATTGGATTGGGTATGTTGGATTGAAATGGGATTCTTAAATGATTTTTGGAAGAAGTTCTGGAATATGACCTAATAGGACAGAAATTGGGCATTGTGGATGAAATGAGATTATCAAATAATTTTTGGAAAAAGTTTTGGAATATGGCCATTGGATTATGCGCTCTTGTATTGCAAGTATCTCAAAAAAGTAAATTGTCGCTTGGTTCTAAAGGTTCTGAAGATCTCATGATCTTAGAAGACATCATATTCCATGTTCCCGTGAATAGTTTTCGAGGTCGTTGTTGATAAGAATAATATAAATTTATCCGAGCTCTTTGTGTAGGGTTCATAACGTGATTTTTTGTGAGAGTAAGTAGTTGACCTGCCGCTCAACCCACTAATCCCATGAGTGAGGTACGTACTGGTGATAGGTGTTAAGGCATCCTGCTTTACCAGAAACATGTTAGCATCACGAGCCGCTTGCTGTAAGAAAAACGGCTGCTTATTATCGAGTTCCACCCTAGTTTAAATTACCGAGTTTCATGGCGATATTCCAAAATTTCTTAAACAGAGTTCCTTTTCCATCCAACATACCCAATCCCATCATAATCAGTTAAGAATTGGTCGAGTTCAGTCCCAGGTGGCCATATTCCAGAATATCTTACCAAAATCGTTTTAGAATCCCATTTCCATCCAACTTACCCAATCCCATCACAATCGATAACCGAAAAATGGAAAATAACAAAATTGTCCGTTAAATCCGAGCGTCCGTTAAATCGAGCGTCCGTTAAATCGGGGTCTGTTAAATCGAGCTTTTACTGTATATAGGGAATTTTTTTCCAATAACATTTTTAATTTTTTTGTAGTAATCAAGTATCCAATATTACTATCAAGTACCAATCTATTAAAATATTAAATTTAAATTTAACGGTTATATGTTAGTACAAAAATGTCTAATTCCGATTGAAAACACTACTAATTCATTTCAAAAGACAAACACTTTAAAATAAAAAAATAAAAAATAAAGTTTGTTTAGAAATAAACCATGTTTTACAAATATTTTTTTAATTAACTTAAAAAAATCGCATAAAGAAAAAGTACAAACATTACTATGGAAAAAAATAATAGAAATAAATAGAAAAACTCAGTTCACCACTTTTGAAAACAAAGGACTTCGTCTTCCCGGGATAAAAACCCAAATTAAACACTATTTCAGCAAGCCAAGTATATATTAAAGATAAAATATTTACTAGAAATTCAAAGCTCATAAAGCACCCAATGTTAACGGAGGATTAAATTCAGAAAAAAAAACATTTTTGTTAATTCAATTTTTCTTAATTCGTGCCTACAATAAGAAGTGAATAGTATTTCATGTCAAAATTGTCAATGAATGACGACGAAATGTTTATTTTTAGCCATTATAAAACTGAAGATTATCAAAATGTAACAAATATAAATATGAATACAAACACTTATTTGCAATATTAACAACAAGCTATACCAAATTTACCCTCAAGAACCTTATTTTTGTGATGTCTTTAGTGGTGGAATTGTGGAATTATAGTTACCACAGAAATCCCGAAACGCAGAATCCCGAAAATGAAACTGAAAATAATCTGTGGCGATTTAACATAACCACTTAAGTCGAGATAAGTGGCTATGTTGAACTAAATTCTAATCGATAGTATTTCCCGTTTTTTTTTTTTCTCCCTTCAATTTTTCATCAAAATTCCGACTATTTTTGACCGAGATATCCATTTTTCTACTAGAGAAAAAAAAATTTTGCTTTCAAGTTTAACCCTTAAAATGACAGGTTTTAATGTCTTCCGGATTTTAACGGATCTTAGTTAAATCGGAATATTTTTTGAAAAAAAACATTATAATTTGATAACATATAAATTATATAACATGTTAGTTATTTGTTTTTTTGTAACATATTAACTATTTTACTATTATTATAGTTATAGTATATGTAATGTTATTTTTCGGACGAAAACGAATTAAGTGAAATACATAAATGTGTAAGTCGGTTAAAAATATTTATAAAATAAATTTTTGACATTTTTTTTGCCTTACCTACACAATTGTGTGGGAAGGCAGGAAACGGGATACAAGCAAAAAACAAAATCATTTATGTTTATTATAGGTATTTGGTATTTATTAAAAACCGCTTAATTGATAATTTTTGATAGTGTAGCATGAAAAAAGTGATATCTAAAACAATATTTTTATTTGTAAAATCAGAACTAAATTTAGAATAAACGCTTATCTTGAAATAAGTTTTTATTTTGAATTTAATTTTGCATTTAATATTTACTTAAATCAATAAAAGTAGTTTTTTTTTCACATGCTAATTAAAAAATTTGGGAATTTCCGGTGAACCCAGAGCATATAACAAGTGATTAAAAGTGCCATTAAACGCAGTTTAAAAACCTTGATCCAAAAACTGTTTAGCTATGTCCCATAATTTTTTCTAAAGTAGCTATAAATACATAAGTGGTTTTGTTGAATTGCCACAGATATAACACTTAAACGCAAAATCCTGAAATGGTAAAACCCCGAAAAAAATACTGAATTGTATTTACCTAATTTTTTTAATTGTGCTGCAGTGTAACATTTAGAGGATAATTTAACAATACTATTTACGATAGGTATATGAAAAAAAAAAATATTACGTATTTGGCAAGCATCCTACAGATTAACGGATGTCATTTCAACAAAGGTTTCCAAATTATATCCTTAATTGCCAAGATTATGAATGGTTGGTATAATATAAACCAACGTAGTCTATATCACCACTTTTTTCATTATTCAACCAGGAAAAGTTTCTTTTTTAAATTTGCATCCACGACCTATGTGTGATGCGACACTGTCTTGTTGACATCACATATTTGGTTTCCCAAATTGATCCAATTCGAGCACAAGAAAATATTCCAACATGTCATAGAGATCACCAATAACCATTAGCATTATTGCATGTAGGCTCCTGAAAGAAAATAGGGCCGTTGTTACCACTGAACCAAACGATGAAGGCCCTCTGCGAGGTTGTCATGTTAGTTGAATATTTTCAGTTCAGATAGCTATCTTATGAAAAAGGATAATAAGGTTTTAAAACCAGATGTTTTTTTATATTTTAGTTAAATTTCTATTTCTTTCTACTTGAATCAACAATGCAAAGTTTATAAGGTTGCAAATAGGTTGATTTTTACAAATAATAAGTTAACCTAAAAAACTCTAAAATACATATTATGTTAAAATCGTTATTTCAACATTTGCAGCATTTTTTGGGATTTCGTGTTTTATGATTTCCTTTTTCGGGATTTCATGATTTAGGATTTCATTTTTCTGAATTTTGCTGTCGGAATAGTACAACGTACTTTTTTAAAATTTTAATTCAACCTTTTTTGGCAAATTTATCATCATTATCCTATTGTAATAATATTAATGCCGATCTAAATGGATTTTATTTATTATTTTGTACTTAATTATAATTAACTACAAAAATAAAACATTTAGTTATTATAAAATGGGCAAAAATAAATTAAGTAAAGTCGTTTTCGATCTTATATAAATTCAAAAATTTACGATACCTACCAATAAAGTTTTGTAACCGAAATTTACAAAAGAAAGTTCTGTCGATGTTATTGAATAAGTCGATACAGTCAAATTTAAAACGATATCGAATATTTGCTGAACAGCATAAAAATATGTAATTGTAAAAATGGATGGCAACGAAATCATTCCGGCATGCATGCCAGTATGTCTCATCCCGCAGAAGTCTGCCCCTTCCAGCAGCCCTGCGAAACTGGCTAGGATTCAATGGACTGGCTTGACTATTCAACTGGCTTGGATTCAATGGAGTGGGCGAGCCAGTGCTGTTTTTCATACTCGGTTCTATAATCCGACCTATATGAAGTGAAAAACTTAACCCTTCAATGCATGATTTTTTCTATTTTGTTGAAAAAATTACACATTATAGTTTCTGCAATCCTTATTTATAATATCAAAATAAGAAATTCTAATGATTTGTAGTTTCCTCGGAAAATTGATTTTCGTGGTTGTATCATATATGATACGGCATGCATTTACGACTAAAAAACAAACATATTTTTTTTTCAATTTTAAATTTAAATAACTAAAAATGTTACATAGTTTTTCACAGCCTAATTTAACAAAACTATTTAATAATAAAAATTAAAATAATAAAGGACATAACACAATTTCTGTCTTTGTTGCAACAAAGATGTATGTTGCATTTTTCACACATTACAAAACAGAGTTTGGAGCTTCCGGGTAACTTACACCGCTGTTTTTCAGATGTCCAGTTGAGAAAATGCGATACACTGGCCGACGTCTATTGCAGCTGTGAAACTTGCGTTGGGCTTTTTTCGTTTACGTTTGACTCTGCACAAACTTTCAGCAACTTGAATTCTAAAATTCATTAGAGCGAGATGTTCCTATCCTAAATCAGCAGCGATTCTTTTATAAAGTAACCATGAATTTACCACCGTGGATATTTCTAAAGATGGTAAATATTCGTATGCACCATTTCTTGGAGCGTATTTGTGGAGACCTATATATTCTTTAGAGCACGTTCGGTTGGTAACTTGCTTGAAGGTAGTCTGTCACGACGTACTGCGCCAATTGATTGAACACCAACTTTATTTAGTTCGATAATCGATGGTAAGCTCGTGTAATAATAATCGAAGTAAACGTGGAGGTTCACATTTCTTGGTACATTTCGTAGTAGTCGAATGACCAAATTTGATGAGCTCCCCAAACCTTTGTCTGATAAAATACGTTTATCATTTTCTTGCCCCGAAAATTGTTCAAAATTGTACATAAATTTTCACTGAGGAGAAAAATTTGTAGCCCTATTTATGCGGCTTCATTTGCGTGTACTGTTTCAAGTAACTTCCACCTTTAGTAAAGCATATCTGTTCATCAATAGATATATTTCGTCGATTGGAATCTTCTGAAAGTTTTTAATAAGAGCATCTATTACGGGTCGTATTTTGAACGGGCGATCGTGATTTGGATTTGTGTGCGGCATATTGTTCTCATTGCGATTGAAATGAGGAAACTGACGAATTTTTTTGAATTGCTTTTTCGTATTATATTGTTCCACTTCATGGGACCAGTATCAGCGCAAACTTGTTAGGTGGTACATGAACGTAAAAATATACACCCCGAGAAATTTTTCCAAATCCTTCCCGTTTATTGAAAACGTATTTTTGATGTTAGTTTCCATTGCGTAGTTATTTGATTCTCTAACGCTATCATCATTTTAGTTAGAATAGAAAATTTCAAGAGGCGTTTGTAGTTCGAGAAGTTCTTGTGGTGATTCATCACCGTTAAATTTATATTTATCTGATGAAACATTCAAATGTTTTACTTTCCAAATAGTATTACTATACAACTTTTTTAATTCCTTGACCTCCCTTGTTTCACTTGTCACCTCAACTGCGTTGCCAATATCAGAATCTTGTAATTCAATCACATTTTTATCACTTAGTAGTATCACAGGTATATTTTGAATGTCTAATGGTACATCGTCATCCATTTCAGATGGTGGTTCGATTCGGAAGTGGCACTTTGTTGGATTTTAATTATAAAAATCATCGCCCCCCACTGTCTTCTTTCTCAATGTCAATTAAACTCCTCGATTTCCATAGAATTTAAAAACTAGCGTTGATCAGTCATTTTTAACTACCAAAAATGTTGAATAAAATTTATTATTAAAGAAGAGTTCCACCTTTTCTTCAATTTATACGGTTGTATCATATTTGATACAACCAAGAATTGTGCCGTAATTGCATGATGTATCATATATGATACAACCCATGGTTTTCAATATTTACAATTATAATATAGACATATATATGTCAAAATGGTTGAAACACATAATATAATTACATATATTTAATAAAATATTTTTATTATGTGAAATAGTTTATAAATACCCTAGAAAAAGACGACCAAAAATCTACGTTGGTTGCGAAAAACTAATCACCACAGCAAGCGACACTCAACCGGCATTATTCTATAAAATTACGCGGGAAAACTAAATTATGTGTTGGTATAGGTTTTCAAAATGTGTATAAGAAGATTCTTTTATGAAGCAAATAAGAAATGTTTATGTATACATGTACTTTTTTGTAATATGAAATGGTTGTATCATATATGATACAATATGCATGGAAGGGTTAAATTCGAACGCGTTTGGTAACAAATTGAAGCAAAAGTTTTTTTTTATATATGTACAACTTACTCGATCGTATTTTTTTTTTTTCATTTAATATTTTGAGTAAAAAATAATGTAATTGTAATTATTTAGATAAAATCAAAACTTCTTTCAATTACGACAAATTTTAAAAGTATCAAATTTTCCAACCTATTTCGCGTAGAATCAAATTTTTCGATATCGAAAAATTTCATAACAAGCCGCTGAAAATTATGTTTCGAAATGCTATTCAATTGCCGTATTTTTTGCATCCAAATTATTTGCTCCGATTCTGTGCCCGCCTAATTGGTATTGCTTTCGTCTAAGTTTAACTGATATTTTGTTCATAACTTTGAAGCGATTATCGAACTAAATACTAGAGCAAAATAATGGCCTTCAATCAACGGCTTCGACTTCAAATCACGATAGAACGTTTTGTTGTTAAATAATATTTTGTTTTTAATATACGAGTAGTTTTATAGAGTAGACATTTCGTTTAAACCCAGCTATCAAATATTATTTTAATTTAATATTAAAATTGGTATGTAGCAAATTAAGCTTGTAGGATACATTTATATTAATTTTAAATTAAAGCACTAAATTTAGTCTTGTTTCTGCTGTTTAAATTAATTTATTTTACAAAATCATTCACAGTGTATTGTAATTATTATTTAAATGCAACAATATTTTTTTATTTATTTTTGTTTTTTTTTATTTAAGCTGTTGGCGCGTTACACAAACTATCAAGAGCAAGCACAGTGGAAAGCCTTAACTATTAAAAAATATGTAGTAGTTAAAAGTTCACACACCAAATATTTTTACACACTCAATTTGGATTTAGTTTTATATAATTTTATTTTTTAGCTTAATCATTAATAGCGGGGATCTATTAAAACTTCCAACCCAAATTTCTTTTCCCAATTTTATTATTGCATTTAATAAAGTTTTATCCGTTTTTAATCCGAAATGTTCCCCCAAAAAAACAATCCTTGTTAATTACTAAATAACGTTTTTAATTTGTAATCTATAATTTATTTACAAAAATATGTTTAATGTTAAAAATTTTATTATGTATTTTAGAATAATATATATATACATATTTTAATTGTTAATTTTGTACATAATAAAAATTATAAATTTAATTAATTTTGCATGTGTATTGATTATTCCACAAATTTTCTAAATATACATACAAAAAAAAACATATAAAATATATAAAATGTTATAGAATAATATTTTAAACCAATAACTACTTTATTCATATTGTTATACAATATATAAAAAATAAAAGAATAAATTATATTTAAATTATTTATTTTTATTCTTTATTTATATATGGGGGCACTTAAAAGTTACTATTTTATCCACGAAATGTTTTCCAAAAGTTTAGCCTAAATATACAAAACACAAAATTTCATTTTTTATCATACTCATTTTCACTATTTTTGGTTTTTGAAAAAGCACATCAGAAAGCTTCAATAAATGATTTTATTATTTATGTTATGTTTCATACGATAGTCGATAGTTTAGCCAAAACTTTAAAATATTTATATAAAGCATATAAAAAATGATCGAAAGATAGAAAATTTCAATTGTTTTATTTTACATTATTTTTTTATGAGATTAGAAAAATTTTAAAAACCAAAACAAATTTTTTTAATAATCAGAAAAGTTCGTTTTTTCGATTAGAACAAATTAATCCTAAGTGTAATGAAAGTAAATTAAATTTTCTGCCAAAAACAGAGAAAATATAAAAAACGACCAATTATAACAACTAGCTCATATGCGAACCATCATCCCACCATCAATGACACGTACCATCTACAATTCCACTACTACAAAAAAATTATCAAATATCACCATGAAGAATAATTCATCTACTAATAACATTGGTTTGGGGATCGCAGCATCGCCAAATTCACCAACAGCAACATCAGGAGGACTATCAACAGGCGGTAGCTGTAATTTCGCCGTGGACAACAATGGAAATGAAACATATGCTGATTTAATGAATCGTAATAATAATAATAATAAAATGAATACAGGTTCATCAATTCGTATTACCGAGAATCCTCTACCAGAAACAGTTGCTTGTTAAAATTCAACGTAAACACACGAAAGAGACACATCATTTTTAAAAATAAAAATATATTTGTATGTATATATTTTTTAAGTACATAACATTTATATAATTTAACACCGAATCTTAATTGTAAGCGAATTGTGAACATGATCTAAAAATAATTTTTATTAACACAAAATCAAACTGACAAAGTAAATATTGTGATCCAAGCTATATGTGATTAAGTGGTAGGAGGAGTTGGTAATAAACCTCTATTAAGCGAACTATTAAATGCGGTTTATAGAGGTTATATAACCTGATTTTGTTCAGGAATGTGTTGTTACACTAGTTTTGTACTTTATATAAAATCGCGTTACAATTTTTTTTTTATATAAACAACAACGATACATGCACATAACCTAAAAATGTTAACCGTACCATATCAAAGCCTAGACTAGCAATATAACTAAATAATTATATAAAGTGCATTCCTAGTGCTACCTAATGCTCTAAATATTTATTATATTATACTGCCAAGACATTTATTTTTATCAGTCAACTAAACAAAATGATGGTTCCATGAAAAAGCAATATAATGTTTTATTTGCTATGAATATAACGTAGCTCTAAATTGATTTAACTTGAATGAAAACAAAAATTAATATGTTATGCTTTAAGTGTATAAAAAAATTTTTATAAATCGGTTAATTAATTAATCGACCTAAATAAAATATATTTAATATGTAAAATAAATATTTAAAACAATGCCTAGTGCCGACATATTAGAGGATATAATATACTACTTACCATTAAATAGCTTCTTATATTTAAATTTTTAAATTAAATAAATCCTGAATTGCCGAGATCTTAATTATTATTAGTAATATTAGTGAATATGTTAAGAATTTATCAATAAATATATTGTAAAGCAAATGACGTTACCATTCTGTAGTTAGCAGCGTATAGTTCAAAAAGAACCACATGGAAAAGTTTTAATATATATTAAATTTAATTTTATTTAATTATATACATTTAAGTTTTTGCAAACTAATTAAAATAGTTATAAACAAACAAAATGTATAACATATATTATGTAGTGTTGTTTTCTAGCAATTTTAGATAAATACTAATTAATTTTAATTTAAATATACTTACATAATTAAAATAAAAAGGTTTTAATACATTATTTTGAATTACAAACAAAATAGTTAATCAAATAATTTCAAAACTACACCAAACTCCACATTAAAGTGATTATTTTGATTAGGGCAGATTTCTTAGGAAATTTTATCGATTTTTTCTTTAAACAAAATTAGTAGTTATTTTCTATTTGGCGTGAACCAATTTATTACACAATTATAATATTAATTTTTTTTCATCATAAAACGTAGTTGAAATAAATAATTTTATTTAAAGTCGGTGTAGAAATGTATGACTTAATTGACAATTTTGTTAAACCATAATGTGTAATATAATCTCACTTTAAGCTCGTTGAAATCAAATTGTTTTCAGTAGCAATAAATAATTTAAGAAGTAATTTGAATTCATTGCAGCTTCCCACATTCTAATATGTAAGATGTAAGGCGAGTGCTTCACCACATAAACTATAAACCAAATAACAAAATCTGGCTTAAACAAATCGCGCATTTTTTATTATTTTTCAATAGGAGATTTGGTCAGACTTTAAAAACTGGAATAAAAAATTGAACAAAATATTGTGATAAAAAAATCTATTTAAATAAATTTTTAATTTTATTAATTTAATTATATTTTTTACTTATTTGTGCTAACTGAAAAAAATTCATTGAATAATTTTAAAAATTATTTAGTATATTTTTTTCATCACCTGGTGCCTAATAATTTATTTAAATAAAAATTATTTATCAAGAAAATATAATTAATATTTAAAAAAAAATAATAACAAAAGTTGTAATTTTTTAAGCTAAATAAAATGTTAAACATTTTAAAAATAGCCTCAGTGCATACGGACAGCCTAAATCAAATATAAATATGATAAACATAAAATTATGTATATTTTTAAAAACACTAAACCTAATTTTTATTAACCGATTATAATAATGAAAAGGAATTGTTTTTGATTTGATGATTATTTATCGATAATTATGATTTTATATTTTTTATTAATGGTTACTCAAAAAATTGGTTAATTTATAATATATTGCATTTTTAATATGTGAAAATTAATGGAGAATGAATAAATAAATAAAAGAAAAGAAAAAAATTATTTAAGAAAATTATCATTTAATATCGTTTTTATTTCTAGATATTTATGATAATATGGTGAGTTACACAAATAATACACAGAACCCAAGTTTATCAGAGCAATGCCTTCTAAACTACTGGCCGCTTACACCAACTGATGACGACACGCTAAGTCGACGGTTCAACTAGATGGCAGATAAATTTTAAAAAGGAAAATTACATCACAAAATATATTTAGTTGCAATTATTACATCGAAGTAGAAGGTTATTATTTTTTTATTTCCGTTTTCCAGTTTTTTCTAGTTTTTGGCTCCGCCTCGTTCTCATAAAACCAAAATAAATTTCGTCATACAAAATTACAAAACAATAAAATATTACTTCTCTCTCCAGTTGTTTTGTAATTTTGTTAATTTGTTTAGTTTCGAACAAACTGTCGAAGCCGAAGGATATTCGTTTTTTAATTTTTCTAGTAATGAATGTACATTTTTATTTTAGATTTTGGCATTTTTTTTGTCATTTTTATCCAACATAAGTCGATTTGTAATATCGTCTAATTCAAAATTGTTGTAATTGGTACGTAGATTCAATAAAAATAGGAAAAGAAGTACGGATATCATGTAAAATACAGAAAAAATGCATCGTACCGTACGGCTTCGACTAATTATGTGACACTAAATGAAAATGGCAATAAAATACAAAAATGAAATGACAAAATAGAAACAAAATGATCACATAATATTCTCTGCTCTCACGGTTTTATTTATATTTTTGTAGTGGAATACACTAGAACTTTGTATTACATTATCTAAATAATTGCATTTCTTTAAATTCTCATTAACTTCTTGAATGTGGATCGAAAAAATTCAATTTATGAATTGAGAAAATCAATTATACTAAAATTGTTCATAATTTATTAATTTATTGTATAATAATTTAGATTTTTATTTGTTAAGTTTGTGAAATTTATTGCCGTCGTAATAAGGAGGCAAAGTGTATTATTTTTACTTAATTATGCTGACATCTGGTTGTCGACTTACGTTGTCGTCATCGGCAAAAAATGAATGTTGTCACAGGCCAGTACTATAGAAGGCACTGATCAGAGTCACAAATACACACACAGTCACATTATTAGATAATTATTTCCGGCAGTCCAGAATCGATGATAAAAAAAATTTAAAAGGTAAGATATTTTACGTTGACGTTACCAAAATATTTGTAAGTTTGGTTTCAAACTAATGAAACTGAATTATTTAAATTAAAAAATTTGACCGTCTCATCAGACCAAACTACAAAAATATTGAACATACTTTAAACTTATATTCAAAGTATGTATAAAGTAGCGAAAAAAAGGAGCGAACTCGCTAAGGCATTAGTTGATTGGACTGTAAGACCAAGAATTGGAGCCCAGATAATGTTCTCTTCTGGGTCTGTTCTCTCAGAATGGTTACATACAACAAAAGAGGAAGATAGTGTTACCTCTTTCTTTTATAGATTAATAATTTTATTAAAATTCTAAGATGATTCAGAAGTTTTCGATTTATAGTTTATTTAATACCGAGACGATGTGCTCGGTCTGAGCCATTACAAACTTTTTTATTTATACCTAATAATGTTCTCTTTGCCCGCTGTTATTCGTAGACGTAGTCTGCTAAGTAGGTAGGTGGTCGTTCTGGTCGAGCTTCCACAAATTTGTTCAGTTGTGAGTACATTACTGGCGATGGGTCGTAAATCACGACTCGTGATTAGCATTGTGGAGAATCCTGAAATTCCGCAAAGTCGGATAATGAACTGTCCGCTGTATTGAATGATGTCGCTACCTCAACTGCTGATGTTATTGGTATTATGAATTGTCTATCGAATAATTTGAAATCGACAAATTCGCCATATTATGAATCGAATTAAACGAAAATGTGACGTCAACATCCGACTGGTCTTTAGGTAGCGAGTTTCGTATTGTGTCAATGTTGTTTTAAAAGAATATTTTTTTTATCGTATAAATAAATTCGGTCGAGTATTTTTATATTTTTTAAGGCAATTATAATTATTGTTTTTAAATATCAATAGATACATTTATCAACATGTAAGTTGTAAAATAATTTACTACAAATAACATATGTATGTATTTTAATATATAAAATTAATTTGACAGGTCCACAACAAATGGACGATTCGCTCTGTTTCATAATAGCAATATTCGAAGCGTATCGAATTTTTCGAATACGAATAATGTTTTATAATAGACCCCCGGTATTATTATTGTCGACATAGCGAAGTGTTGTGATTGGCAGAATACCGTAACGTGCGATTCATGTCAATAAGACGTACTGAATAGATAACACGACGATTCATTTTTCGTTGCGGTTATAAACCTTTGCGTACATATTATCGCCTGGAAAACTACGATGTTTGGCTCCGTGGTGTCGGTTGAATTGTTACTCTTGTTGAATATCGCGATCCACGCTGGGTTCTCGAGTAGGTTTCAACAAGCCGACTTCTATTCGAATTGATCAATATAAATGGAGTAATTTGTTAAGTATTTCCTCGTTGGTTCCCTCCCGCCTTTTTTAGGTTATCGACAAGTTGTTTAGCTTGCTTGTTCGATTTTGGGTGACAGAACGGCATTAAAATGTGATTAATTCACCGTCAGAAATCACTGAATTGTTTGCTGATAAATTGAGTCCCGTTGTCGGCTACCTATTTTTTCGGATTGCCATAATGTGAGAAGAATTCGTTCATCTTCTCGATGCAAGCCGTTGACATGATAATAGTGCATTTGTGGACGTTGGGAAACATTGAATGGCAATCAACACTGATCAGGTACCATTTTCCGTTAAGTGGTCCTGCGATAGGACGAGCTGCGTTCACAGCGCATTGACTGCAAGAGGTACCCAAATGTGCCTTATACAGTTGTAGCTTTCGGTATGGTCACGGAATAACGATTCTGTCGCCAAACATAACACAATCGGAAGCAGTTGACAGTGATCCACGTTGGTTGTAAACCTGCTCCAATTCGCCATCGTCTGGAAGTTCCGATTTCGAATTTGACAAGTCTAATTTGAAATAATTAACGATTACTCTAGAGGTTCGATTGTATTTCGTATCAGTTTCAATAATTTTCCGGTTAATGGGTTCCTCGCTCTGATCGTTTATTCTTTTTTCGAGGTGGAGACGGGCAACTACGTAAGCTTCATAGTCAACTCGGGGGTTGATGCGATGAATCGAAAATATCGGGGCTCATATTATGAAATTTTTCCGACGTCGTAAAATCCGTCTCACGCCGGATATTCATATTATGAAACTAAAAAAATCCGATCCGCGCCTGATTTTATACTATTATGAAATAAAAATCCGAGTTAGCGGATTTTACGACAAAATTCAATTGTCAAATCCGACAGCTCGTTAGGTGACGGATATTGTATTTAACGCACGGAAAATAGATCGTAGTTCATATTTTTTATATGTTAGTTAGTTATTTAAAAATTTAATAAGTTTTAAATGTAAATGTATATCTCTATTAAATTATTTTAATCAAATTTAAATGTGACAAGTATATACTGAAAATTTCGAGTTTGACTGTAAAAATACATGTTTCATAATACGAATATCCGCCGCGGATCGGATTTTACGACAACGTATTTTCCGACGGCGTCGTATTTTCCGACCAATTTCATAATAGGCCCCCGGCTGTTCCAAAATCGTTTGTCGATATGTATAAAATGTCGGAATCATATGTCGTTAATATTACTGCCCACCGTTGAAGTCGATTGCTTCGTCCCGAAAATGCAGAGAAGAGGTTTTTGGTCGGTCACCATTATCTCTTCCCTTAGATGTATCGGTGGAACTTCTTGATTGCTTACACAAGAACAAGACCTTATTTCTCTTCTTGTCGGTAATTTTTCTCAGCTATTGTTAGATTTTGTGACATATGCAAAATCATTTCCGTCTGAATGGACGTGAAAAATTGAAGCTCCGACGGGAATTCTAGCATCAAAGTAAATTTTGTAATTCGGATGTGAGAACACTTTTGAATTTGTCAACTGAATGTTGACTTTCACGTGACCTGGTTGTCTTCACTCGGAAATCGCATTCATCCAGTCGTTGCAAAAGTAGTTTTAGAATCGCTCTGTGATTCTGCTCGTCCTTGAAGTGTATAAGAATTTCTTCGCCAACTAAGCAATGATATATCAAGACCGGTCAGCCTAGCATCTTGGATTTGTTGTAAAATGCCGAGGGCGGAATTCACTCCAAAAGGTCGACGGTTGAACGTGAAAAGTGCCTTGAGTTGTGTGAACATTTCCTCAGGAATTAAGAGTGGGTGCTTGGCTCTCGATACTTGAATTTACGTTGAATACTCTGTTCATATGCATATGCGACATTTGTTACGTTTGCCCGCGACAACGGATGCTACTCGCTCTGAGTACTCAATCGATGAAATAATGTTGAGTTTTTGAAGATCATCTAGTTCGCATTCTACTCCTAATGCAGCGAAAGAAACTGGGTACTTCGGCCTTTATACATGACAGACATCCGGCTTCAGATTAATGGTCGCTTCAATCCTTAAACCCTTTCCGGGAGTGTCGCTGAAAATGGATTGAAATTCGTTTTTCAATTCCGTAATGAAGGTTCTGTTTTTGTCATGTTCTGTTTTTTTTTCGTAAGAATGGTATTGCAAATTATATTGATTGGACGACACCAAATGCCAAAGCGTTCGATCCAATCTATGCCTAAAACATCAAGCCACAGAATACAAACAGAAGGGACATAACCCGATTTTTCTATGGAAAAATTTCGATCGTTTTTTTATGCTTGATTTTTATGGCAAAGGGTAGAATTTACTGGTGAAAAAAATTGTGCACTGAACTTTTTTACATTCAATAAGGGTAGAGTCAAATTTGATTTAGTCCACTTAGTAGCGTATATATAGTATATACTTTATAATATATGATCAAGCTCTGTAATATTTGTGACTAAACATTAACCAGAATATACTTACCCGATGTTGTTGATCCGCATTTCACAGTTATATTCTGCAATAATGTGGACGCTGTTCCTGGAAGCCGATTTTATTCCAGTTAGCGTGTAGGAGGTATGTGGTTCCGGATGACTCGAGAGTTTGCCACGTTTATTCTGAGATTATGGTCAGATCAGACGCCGTGTCGATCTGTGATTTTACATCGGTTGTTGGATGTCGAAATATGCGGCCTGTAGGATAAAGAAGCACGTGATTTACCCATAGGCTGTTTCGACGAAAATGAAGGACTTGGTTGCGTGTGCTTCATGGCATAGATGACTGGTTGAGATGTTGACCTTCAACCAACAAACGCGGTGTTGCGTTTAAGAGTTATGATGCGTTGAGTTTCGACGATTAATTTCTTAAGTGGCTGTTCGTTTGCATTCTTCCCGTCTAATTTTATCAGAAGACACCTTCGAATTTCAGTTCATTTAATCTAATTAGCGTTTAGATATTTCAACTTGATTTTCTCATAGTCGTTTTACTAGTGCGACAAAATCTGTGCTTACCCTATCATGAATCTTAGTGGTCCTCACACCTAACTGTTTAAGTCCACTCTAGAATAGGTGATAATTTGGTGAGTATAGTATGTACTCTAGAGTAGGTGGTACACTGGTTTGCAAAAGTTTATATACATATTTATAAAAATGTCTCTCTTTTTGTTTGTCTCGTGTGCACTGTGCATTCCTATACCATTCATCCGATTGTGATGAAACGTTGGTGAGTTGTTGTCTGAGGAGATTTCTGAATTGATTGGCTTTGCGGCATTTCTTTGTGCCGATTATGAAATTTCAATTGCCTTACAGATTAGATAATATATTCACTCGCATATTTTTTTGCATTATCTAAGTGAATTTTTGATAGTCGTTAAAAAGCATTGTTTTCGCTGTCAAATCAATTATGTCAACCAAACGACAAGCAATTTGTCGATTTTCAGCTCAAACAAGAAAAGGGCATCACAAGGGAAATCGTTCGAGTACCCAACTGCTTAAACCAATGAGCAACTGGAATTAGATCGCTAATTTAAATCTTGGTGCAATCCATTACGATGCAAATTATGATCATAAATTTTTGCGTGTAAGGCAATCGACTAAATTTTAAGAATGAAACATCTGGAATGAGCTGTGCGGGTGGAAAAGTTAATTTGTCAGAATTACATTCACCACCCAATTATCCATTGTCAACGTTGGTGTCAGGTAACACAAGGCAATCGAGATTATTTTCTTTTTTGGCAAGCATATACGCAAGTACAATTCATATTTCCAAATGACATTATTTGGTGGAATTACCACTGCCGAACGCAAATCAAAATTATCTTCAAATTTATTTCATGGGAGAAACTAATGAACAATTCGATCAACATTGTCGATTCAATCAGGGTACTGAACGAGAAATTGTTGCTGCACTACAAACTTTATTCGATCAACACAACGGATTAATTCTAATGATCAGAATTGCCCTTGTTCAAATTCCAAATGATAACCACAATGTTGCAGCTAGAGCAGAGAAAACACTAGTGCAATGCGTCAAAAATTGATGAAGTGGCTTTTTGAATGTATATGTTTTTGAGTGGGCCTTAGAACATCATGAGAAAAATCTTTTTTTTACCGAATAATTGTGTTCAGCGACGAAACTCATTTTTCGTTAAACGGGTGCGGTACGTTAATAAGCAAAATTGTCGTATTTGGTGTGATGAACAGCCCGTGGTAATGCAAGAACTCCTGATGCACCCAGGCGGTTTGGGGGCCCAGTGGAATCATCCGTCCGTAATTTTTCAAAGATGACGATGGCCGCCACGTTTTTCTCAATGGCGCTCACTACGCGTTCGATAATTTTGGCCTTCTTTTCTCCAAAATGCATGAACTGAAACTGGTCGATATCAAGGATAAAAAAAACGCATTTTATGTTCTTAATTTCAGCTTTTAGTTCTTTTAATGTTACAGGCCTGATATCTTCGAAACCAGATATTCTGAGCGTATCAGCAGTGTTTTCGTCATTGGTGTGCCGACCTAGAGGTTGAAATGTTTCTTCAATGGATCTTCGTTTTTGGTCGTTTTAATTAGTCGGTATCTTTAGTTGGAGCTAGGGAACAAAGATATTTTCCAATTGTTTCATTTTTCACTATTTTTATGAGTGCCTAAAGTTTGATGCACAAGTTGTGTAAGGTGCTTTTTCTTGCGGCGCACGCGTAGCCTGCCATTTCTTTCGAGCTTTTCGTTTTACCTGCACTAGTTCTCTTACTTCTATTGGGTAAATAACGGAGTTTTCTTTCCTGGGTGATAATTTAGGGGTGCATTCCCAAGCCGACCATTGTACGACATCAAGGATCCTGTCTAGTTCCTCTTATATTTCATTTTCACTTTTGGTTGGCTGCTTAAACATTTCCCAATTTGTTTTGTTGTTTGTGAGCTGTGGTGAATTTGTTTTCTCTATTACATTTTCACTAACCGTCATAATGACAGGAGAATGATCAGATATTAGACTTTCATCATTTTCTAAGAAGATGTACAGATCCGATATGCCCTTCCTTCCTGAGTAAAACACACAATTTGAGTATTGGCCGCAGCTGCAAGTAATTCTTTGCCTTTTGGAGAGGTTAATCTTGAACCCCATAAGGTATTTTTTGCATTAAAGTCACCTCCAATAATGAAGGTACTTCCTAATTTCTGGAACAAGTTAATGTAGTCCTCTTTCTTTATAGGTTATACCGCGGGGGGCAATATATCGCAGATATATTACAGGTGTTGTGATAACCAAATTTAACCGTCACGGTGGTTATTTGCATGGATTCTTTTTCTATTTTTAATTCTTCATGATTGTTTCGATGCTGAAAAAGACAAACGAAAATCAATATAAATTGTAAATCTGTAAAACAACATCTTAAACACTTCTCTTTAATGTCTGAAGACAATTATTCCTGATAATCCAAATTGATGTCCTAGATATACCCTGAAATTGATTAAATTACCTTAGTTTTGTATAAAATTATTATTATTATAATACGAACCACAAAATTACTATTCTGTCAAATGGCATCCAAATGTCAATTGGTGGAGGAATTCCTATGCATTATTTTTAGTTCAGTGCATGGAATACCGAAAGTTAAGATCGATGCGACACCTATGTTTGAGCTCCTTCACCAAACGATATTTCTGATTCGCCATTACACTAAAAAATACGAGCAAGAATTTGACACACTCGTTCATTATTCCAATTTTCATCGAGCTAACACAAGCTTAAAATAAATAAAAAATTACCAAATAAAAACTGTGCTTAAGATTTATCTTCGCGATAGAAAATTTAATTGAGTGACAAACACAAAACATACTCGGGAAACAAGTGCAACTTTGAACTTCAAATCTTGAAGCATTCAACCATTGTGGCTGCACCCCGACAATGATGATTGATATTATCCCTAATAAATATATCTGACCCTCCTCTTGCTCGTTCTGCAGGATGTGTGGTATGGTAACAAATATTTTTTCCGAATTGATACATAGGAGCTGCTGGTAAAATGTGTTTCTGTTATTAAGAATATATCAATTTATTTCGGTATCAAAAAATAGTTCTAATTCTGCTAGGTGTTGTGTTAGCCCGTTTGCATTCCATATGGCTATTCTTAATGAGTAATTTTAATGTCTGGTTTCTGCTCCAGTATTATGAATTGAACTTTGTAGGCAGATATTATTTATTTTTAGCTATTTTGGAACTTGGTATTTCCAGCAGATTGAGTAGATCCCGAATCAACTTAATTAGTTTATTTTGTCCCTCAAGATTATTTAAAATTGTTTGGACAGTGTTTTTGAAATTTACGGTACCGTTGGTCTCATTTTCTTTCGAATTTGAAGAAGCCTTTGCATATGGATAATTCTCCCTACGGATAGATGTTTCATTTCTTGCTCGATCCTTGTTTGGATGACTTAAAGGGGGTTTGCGTGCCTGATTTTCTGTAGTATGTCAGTTATATTGTCCCATAATTTTTTTCTATTTGCTCAGATTTATCAAACGTTAGCATGAACAGGGGAAGCCCTCTTTTTGAAACGGCTTCTAGTCGGTTCTCTCCACTACGTCTCTCTTTTTTAATAATGTTCACGGCATCAAAGATTATAAATCCTTTATTTTCTAGATCCTTTATTATTGAATTACTTTCTCAGGTTGGATGTAGGCTTCTTTCCATGACCTTGATGGGACGTTTTTATTTTCGTGCGTGTACCACTGATATTTTTTCGTATTCAGCTTCATTGACAAGTTTCTGTATGCGTTTGGATTTGAAGTGTTAATCTTCCATACATTATTGTTCAGAGCAGTAATTTTATACTCTTGTTCCGTAACAGTCATTATACTTTGGATTTCGGAGTAGTTGGATAAACTATAAAAATCGGTGGTGGAGCTTTTACCTTTGGCTGTGCTTCATTTTGTTAAGCTCTACCTCTGGTGAGGACTAGCGACATTTATTGGTGCAGGTGATTTCTCTTTTGGTTTAACTTGTTGTTGTTCTAGAGCTAGTTGTTTCTTGATGATTAACTGTTTTCTAGAAACCTCTTTTGAAGTTAGTGGTAAAGTTTCTGCCTTTTCTGGTGAGTGTTGAGCTTTCCTTTTCGTACTTGGTCTTTCACTCCGTTTCAATATCTAATGTGTTTCTCTTTCTAATTCTTCTTCATCCGTATGGAATGGATTAATATCATCATTGATTGTAGGGCTGGGTGTCGTCCCAAGTTCTGCACGTGTTTCAACTGCTTTTTTGAGTTCTTGATTCTCTTTCTTAAAAAGGTAAATTCTTCTTTCAATTTAGTTGTAAATTCCTTTATTTTTTTTTTGTTTCTCATGGAGTTCGGCATTTTCCTTCTCGTACTGAACTATAATTTCAGTTGAAGACCTTGGTGATCTTGGTAATTTGGAACTTCGTCCAAATGGGTTAAACAGTGGTTCCCAACGCAAACATAACCGTGGACCGGTGAATTTCGCGGCGTGAATATTTTAAATTACTTATATATTTTAAGTACACGTTTATGTAAAATTTCAAATTTTTTTATTTCAATTCCATATATATATATATATATATATATATATATATATATATATATATATATATATATATATATATATATATATATATATATATATATATATATATATATATAAAAATATAACAATAATTCTAAAATTAAAAAGTTAATTTAAAAATAATTTTAATTATGTATGTGTCTTTTGTTGTTCTTTGTCCTTTACTAACTTAGTAATTCGAGGATTTATGTTGGTAAGAGCAACACGCAAGGTTTGATTGATAAGTAAACGATTACGTTGCTTGGTTTTTATGACAGTCATAGCAGAAAATGCCGGTTTACATAAATATGTAGTTGTAAATGGTAATATTAATTTCGCAGCCTTTTGCAATAATAGTGGGTATTCTTCCTTTATTTGTACCCAAAACTGAGCCAAACTCATTTTAGCGAATAATGATTTTAAAATTAAATCTGAACTGAGTTCAATTAGTCGCAGTTATTCTTCATATGGCAGTTTATTATCTTGATGTTCCACGAAAGGATTAGCAATCCACAAATTCCCAGATCGCTTATCTTCTTCTGCTGAATGATAAGTATCGAACGCATCCGCCAGAGATGCTAAGTGCTCCGCAATAATAGGTATAATGACTACAGTGGCAAAATCGTCAGTCAAAATGAATTCACTGAGAGAGGTAAACATTTCAAAATTATTATCTTTTACTCTATTTTGCCAAATATTTTTTTTTTTTGAATGCATCAATTTTATTATACAAATTGAAAATATGTAGTGGTCATATTTCCTTGCATGCTTAAATTTAATTCATTAATGAGCGCAAATATATCTGAAAGATATGCGAGCTTAGGCCAATTTTTATCAGATAAAATATTAACGAACTGACTTCTTTTTTGTTCTAAAATTATTTCATTATTATTCAAATAATCTTTTTAGGACTTTTCCTCTGGAAAGCCAACGAACCTCGGCATGCAGTAATAAATGTTCGTGGTCAGACCCCATTTTCTGACACAAAATCGTGAACAATCTTGAATTAAGTGCATTATTCTTAATAAAGTTAACAATCTTAACCGATTCCTGAAGAACATCATTTAATTGTGGTAACATTTGTTTTGCTGCTAAATGTTCTCGATGTATCATGCAATGAATAAATACCATTTCGATAGCAGCTAGTTCTCTAATTTTCTTCGCAACTCCCGAATGCCTACCGGTCATACTGGCTGCTCCATCTGTACATAATCCAACGCAGTACTTCCATTCAAGAGAATTCAGTTTAATATAATCATCGATGGCCGTAAAGATTTCGGAACTCGTCGTATGAGAAGGTAACACAATGCAGCAAAAAAATTCTTCTTTATATCTTTTACTTTGTAATCAATATATCAAACAAAGCATAACAATATGGCTTTGTTTGACACATCAGTAGATTCGTCTAACTGTATTGCAAAATAAATAGACTTTTTAACGTTTCGAATTATCTGATCTTCAATATCAGCAGATAAATCTGCAATTCTGCGTGTAATTGTGTTATTAGACAGTGGCAATCCTTTTATTTTATCCCGACCTGTAGCACCTAAAACTTCCTCACATATAACAATTAAACACGGTTTAATTAAATTTTCTGCAATTGTGTATGGTTTTTTGCATTTGGCAATGCGTAATGCTACTAAATAAGACGCTTTCACTAGAGATTTATCAACCGAAAAACTTTCAGTAAAAGACTTTTTTTGAATTTGAAGCTCATTATTTTACGTTGAAAAAAAATCAATTAATTTTGTTTCTATCTCTGGATGTTTCGTTTTGATATGACGAATAAGATTAGCTGGCTTCATACTTTCGTTCGACAAAATTTCCCCACATATAATGACCCGTACTTCAAATAATCCGCATTGTATCGCTGTATAAAACTTTTTTTTTCTTTTTCAAAGGCGGAGAATGAAGTTCTGCATCACTATTGTTTAAATTTGATTGATTACTAATTTCAAAAGTTGATGCAGTTGGCATCGAAATTGATTGACTTGAACAACCAGCAGTTGGTGCAGCAATCGGAGTTAATTGACTTGAGCTACGTGGTGCTTAAGTCGGCTTATGAAAAAAGTTTAAGGAGGTTCCTTGAATTTGTTTTTTACTCATTTTTACGGTTAATCAATTACTTTTCCACTCACTTTTTCACTTTTTCTGTATTCAAATTTATATTGTTACGGTGACATCTAGATTAGAATAGAAAAAGTTATTCAATAATTGTTCAATTGTTTTTGTGGTTTGGGACAACATTTAGGCGTCATTTGGATACTAACATATTTGCTCGATTCGTACATGGACGTGGAATGCTGAGTCTTATTTTAAACGTGATACAGTGAAGGTTAAACAGAAAGATTATTAAAGTGATAATTAAACAGTGTGTTATAATTGTAATAATTAATTGTTAATTTTGTGTTGTATAATTATTGTGTTGTGTAAATAAATTTGTGTGAGTTCAAATTTGACGCAGTTGTATTTATTCACAATCCAGTGATTTGAACCTTGAGTGACAAGGCAAAAACGTAACAATTGGTGACAGCGGTGGGATTGCGACTACGTGAGGCCATGGACAATTATGGTTTAAATCCAGACGTGTATGATTTCGAGGAGGAAAACACGGATGAGATCAGTGTGGACAATAAAGAAAAGGACGTACAAACGGTGGGCGGCACAACACAAAACCCATCTGGAAGTTTCGATTTATCGCAGTTGATGGTTGCTATGCATCAAATGATGGGACAACAGTTGGAGTAACAAGGGGCGGACATTAAACATCAAATGAAACAGCAGATGGTACAAATGGAGCAACAAGGAGCGGACATTAAAAATCAGATAGAAGATGGCCAAAAGAAAATGGACGAGAGGTTGCTGGAGTTATCTTCTGCACTACACGGTAAAGTGGAAAAACTGCAAACAGAAGTACACGCAGAGATTCAAAATGTTAAAGGGGAGGTTAAACGTCTCGAGAATTAGCTCCAAGATGTCAAGGCGAATGGAACGGCACATCAAGGGATCCAGACAGTAAACGCTGTTAAGTTAAAACCACCAACATTTGATGGAACAACATCCTTCAGTATTTTTAAGTTCCAATTCGGCGATTAAGCAAAATCAGTGGAATGAAGAACAAGGTGTTGGAGCGTTAATTGTGGCTCTTAAAGGCGAAGCGGCGGAACCACTACAAATCATTCCCGAGCAGAAACGGAACGTTTACATGGAAATAATGAAAGCGTTAGATCGAAAATACGAAAGTGACCACAAGCGAAAAATCTATCGCATGGAATTGAAGGGTCGATACTAAAGAGGAGGAGAATTTAGGACATTCAAATATGTCGGCCGATTACATGGAGCGAATTAAACTAGCGAATTAATGTAGCGCGAACTACGCCAAGATTCAGAGATGGAAGTGGCAGGATTAAATGCTGGGTATGTGATAGAATGGGTCACATCTCACGGGACTGCTGGGAGATTAAGAAGAAACGAGGAAGTTCGCCATCTCCTATGAAGCGTAGACTAAACGAGGAGCGGATAGAATCCAGAAAGGAGGGTCAGACGACAACGGAGTCGTTAAACTAAAAAGAGTCAGCTTGAAGGGGCAGAAGCTGGCTCCCACAACCGATTGCCCCATAACCTTCATCCATGTTGCGAGAGTAGCAAGAAGCGGTGACAGCTTGACAATTGAAGCCGATATTGATGGGAAGAAATGCATGATCACGCTGGATACGGGAGCAACTCATACGATTGTTCGTGAGGATATTATCGATGGAATTATAGAACCAGCTAATGGAATGAAATTACGAACGGCGACTGGAGTAAATTCAGCAATAAAAGGGAAAAAGGTCGTAAAAATAAGGATTGAACGGAATCACTTTCAACACGAGGTGCTGGTTGCAGATATTGTAGACGAAGTCATCTTGGGGATGGACTTCATGAGAACAAATGGCTTCGTGGTGGATGTTGGACGGGGTGTATTAACCTATGATAATATCGAGCTGCCACTTCACGTTAGCGCTATAGGAGAAACAAGCTGCCACCGAACTCGGAAACAATAGTATGGGCAAGATTGGAAGGAGATTTTGGGTCACCCAGGTTGTGGGTTGTGGAAGCCAATGAAACGGAGAGCGGAGCCTGAGAAATTATGATCGGGAAAGTTCTAGTGAAACCAGACAGCGATAATAGAGTTAGGTTAGTTACCAATTAGGACTCTAAATCTCTCGGATAAGACGAAAACCATCCAGAAAGAGACAATAATCGGAAAATGTGAAGAAATATCTGCGATTGTGAAGTGCGAGCAGAAAAATCCGATTAATACGATTAACTCGCAAGGGCAGAAAGAGGTTGTAGAACAACTCATGGAGAAATGGACCGAAGATCTTACAAAGCAAGGAGAAGCTGATCGAATGGTAAGAGACATGCAAGCAGCAGGGGTAATCGAAACACCAAGCAGTCCATGGAGTTCACCAGTGGTGTTAGTCGAGAAAAAGGATGGTACCATGAGATTCGACGTGGATTACCGAAAATTAAATGCTGTGACGGAAAAGGATAGTTACCCATTGCCAAGGATCGATGACACGTTAGACACATTATCGGGTGCTCGAATATTTTCGACATTAGATCTGCGAAGCGGCTATTGGCAAGTGGAAGTCCAGGAAGAAAATCGCGAGAAAACGGCATTTAGTGTGGGTAACGGATTGTGGCAATTTAACGTTATGCCATTCGGATTATGTAACGCCCCTGCGACTTTTTGAACGGCTAATGGAGCGCGTACTAAAGGGATTACATTGGAGGACGTGCCTCGTATATTTGGACGACACCATCGTCATGCGCAAGGATTTCGACGAGCATTTAAGAAATTTGGCAGAGGTTTTGGATCGGATACAGGCCGCCGGATTAAAGCTAAGCCCAAAGAAATGCATACTATTTAGGACGGAAGTAAAATATTTGGGTCATAAGGTAACAACTAATGGAATCCATACCGATGAAGATAAGATCACAGCGGTGAAGGAATGGCCACGACCTAAACATTTACATGAATTACGGAGCATCCTTGGATTGTGCACCTATTATAGACGATTCGTGCCAGGATTCGCCAGTATTGCCAAGAGTTTACACGAGTTGACCAGGAAGAACAAGGCATTCGAACGGAAAGATGATCAGGAAGACGCATTTGTGGAACTAAGACGTCGATTATGCGAAGCACCAATCCTCGCATACCCTATACCCAACGTTAAATTCATTTTGGACACCGACGCAAGTAATGATGGTAATGGAGGAGTATTATCACAGGCAACAAATGGTGAAGAGCGAGTTATTGCATATTACTCCAAGATGTTTTCAAAACCAGAACGGAATTATTGTGTGACACGGAAAGAGTTGTTGGCTATAGTGGAATGTGCTAAGCACTTCCATAAATACCTCTATGGCCAACAATTTCTTCTACGGACGGATGAAGGAGCTTTACGCTGGTTGTTACAATTCAAAAATCCAGAGGGACAAGTAGCGCGTTGGATCGAACGTTTGCAAAGCTACGATTTCCAAATTGAACATCGGAAAGGAAGCGCGCATGGAAATGCCGACGCATTATCAAGAAGACCATCTCCCGTGGAATGCAAGCATTGTGGGCGTGTGGAGAGTAAGAAAAACATCATCGATATTCGGCTTATGCAAGTACTAAACATAACGAAAAAGAACACCGGCTCACATGGAGTGAGATAGCCGACAAAACCCCCATTGTGAAAGCTTATTGGGCTCAATGGGATTGCCTCCACATAGAAAATGGATGTTTAAAAAGAAATTGGGACAGCACGGATGGTAAAGTAAAACAATTGTTGGTAGTGGTGCCAAAGGATCGGATAGCGGAAATCCTTAAGGAGTATCATGGAGGAGCAAGTGGAGGTCACCTAGGGATTAATAAAACATTAGCCAAAATTCGCCAACGTTTCTACTGGTCCGGATGTAGACAGTCAGTAGTAGAATGGTGTCGAAGATGTGACCAATGTGCGGCAGTAAAGGGACTAGCACGAAAAAGCCGTGGATTCATGAAACAATATAATGTTGGGAAACCATTTGAGAGAATTGCAATGGATGTGGTGGGGCCATTTTCGACCACCGAGAGCGGAAATAAATATGTGCTGGTAATAATGGATTATTTCAGCAAATGGCCGGAAGTGTATCCCATACCCAATCAGGAGACAACAACAATATCTGATGCCGTGGTCAACAATTGGATTACCAGATTTGGTGTACCGATGGAAATTCACACGGATCAAGGAAGGAATTTCGAATCAGTGGTATTTCAGGAAATACGAGTATGTCAGATGCTTGGTATCAATAAAACAAGAACGACGCCTTTACACTCGCAATCGGGCGGTATGGTGGAAAGATTCAATGGCACATTGGAGGAATATCTAGCAAAGGTTGTAGAAAGGAATCAACGCAACTAGGATCGACATATACCGATGTTCCTGATGGCCTATCGATCAGCGGTACATGACACAACAGGAGTGACACCAGCTAAAACCATATTTGGGAACAATCTGCGATTACCTGGAGATTTAAGGTTTGTTCCATCAGCAGCTCTATGCGGACAGGATTACGTCGACCGGATGAAAGGTGAACTCAATGAAATACATCAATTTGTACGGGGGAAAATTCGGATATCAAGTGATCGAATGAAAGCTCGATATGACATACGAGCAAATAATGAAGGCTTCGAGGAAGGGCAATTGGTATGGCTTCACAACCCGCAACGACAGAAGGGATTATCACCGAAGTTGCATCCCACATGAGAAGGACCTTACACTGTCATTAAAAGGTTGAACGACGTGGTTTATCGCATACAAAAAGGACGAAAAGGTAAACCAAAGGTTGTGCATTTAGAGTGCTTGGCGCTCTACAGAGAAGGTGATCTGCATCCTGTTCGGGACGAACAGGCTTAGGTGGGGGGTAGTGTTACGGTGACACCTAGAATAGAATAGAATAAGTTATTTCATTAATTGTTTAATTGTATTTGCGATTTGGTTCAACATTCAGGCGTCATTTGTATACTAACATATTTGCTCGATTCTTTGAAAGCATTCAGGATTATTCTAGAAACAAATATTTTGGTATATAAAGGCGTACATTGACGTGGACTGCTGAGTTTTTATCAAACGTGATATAATGAAGGTTAAATAGAGGGATTATTAAAGTGATAATTAAATAGTGTGTTATAATTGGATAATTGATTTGTGTTGTATAATTATTGTGTTGTGTAAATAAATTTGTGTGAGTTCAAATTTGAAGCAGTTGTATTTATTCACAATCCAGTGATTCGAACCTTCAGTGACAAGGCAAAAACGTAACAATATATTCAACAGTTTAAAAAGCAAGTTAAAATGTTTATTATTGTGGTTATGAGTTTTAAATCATTAAAATCTAAGTGCCACAACCTTTACTTAGAAAATGTTAATGATTATTCGTCAAATATTGATGTATCACGTTCAAATTATGTTAATCTAAATATACTTCAAATCAATATTTGGGGTATGAACGATCTAGCTAAGTTCGATAAGTTATTACTTGTTATAGAGAGTCTTAAAACTGATATACATATTGTAGTTGTTTCGGAAACATTTGTTCAAAGTTCTAATACATTTTTTATAACATTAGAGATTACGTAAGTATTTTCTCTTGTAGGGATGATAGAACACGTGGTGGCATTGCTATGTTCATTAGGAATAACATTCCATACACCATGGTAAGTATAGATGACGGTTCTTTGAAGAAGATATGCGGAATATATAGGCCTCCGAATTCAGACAGTGCATTGTTTCTTGATTTTCTAGAACAACTTCTCCGAAGCTATAAATCTACTCACGATTTTATGTTAGTTGGTGACATTAACATACCTGTTAATAAAAATTTTACCTTAATCTCAGAATATAACACAACTTTGCTCTCTCATGGAATGATTGTTACAAATACTTTCTTTACTAGACCTGTGAGCCGTAATATTTTAGAACACTCTGTAAGTAGCTTTCATAATATTGAGCAAGTTCGGAATTTTTCCATTGAAGTCGACATAAGTGATCATAGTTTTGTACTCTCAAAATTTCGCTTCAAGCCTAAATATTTTACTCGGACACTAACGAAAAGACACGTTAATTACAAAAAGGTTAATCAGTCCGTTAAATATTTTTTAATGATTACCGTATTTGACGTCAGAAATCCTGAATCTACTCTTGAACGGATTTTTGATATGTATAATAAACTTGTTCTACAGTTTTCCGTATTGAAGGAATTAAATGTAAAAATTAAAAATGCAAATGTTTGTCCTTGGATGACTCTTGATCTCTGAGATTTAATTAAACTTAAAAACGGTACACAGAAACGTTTTAAAAGCAACAGTACTAATTTAGCACTGAAACATGAATTAGATTTGCTAAATAGGAAGATCAAAAACGGAAAATTATTTTGCAAAGAAGCGTTATTTTAACAATTTATTTAATAATTTGAGCCAAAAATAAATCTGAAAACAGTTAAATCATTTCATGGAAAATAACTCTAATAATAGGATCGATTCCGTTATTTCTAATGATGTTGAGTATCATGATCTTGTTGCTATTGTTAATATACTTAATCGCAGTTTTGTTAACTTTGTTGATTCTTCTGTACCAGCAAATA
Organism: Nephrotoma appendiculata; assembly: GCA_947310385.1. NCBI lineage: Eukaryota > Metazoa > Arthropoda > Insecta > Diptera > Tipulidae > Nephrotoma > Nephrotoma appendiculata. The sequence goes on from OX371224.1 coordinate 172,096,803, forward strand.
ATTCTAGCCCAGACTCAGATGATTTAAATAAATTTCACACTATGGAGCCTAGTATTAATATTAATTCATGTTTCTTTTCGCCCACTTCCTGCAGCGGAATATCGAATTTAATTTCAACTCTCAGTAATACAAAGGGTGGTGGTTACGATAACATTCGTAATGTGGTTCTAAAGAATTATTCGCCAATTTTTTCACAATTACTATCTGATCTATTTAATGTAGTTTTGGAAACCGGTGTTTACCCCGATTGTCTTAAAATTGCTAAAGTGGCGCCAATCTTTAAGTCTGGAAACTCCAAAATAGTTAATAATTATCGTCCAATTTCAGTTTTGTCTGTATTTGACAAAATTTTAGAAAAAATTATTGCTAACCGGATGATCGATTTTCTAAATAAATCTAATTTTTTCTATTCTCGTCAGTATGGGTTTCGACAAGGTTCTGGTACAGATTTGGCCCTAACAGACATTACTGATTTGATCTATCGTAATTTTGACAGGCAAAACTATATATCTGGCTTATTTCTTGATCTTCGTAAAGCTTTTGATTGTATAGATCACAGTTTACTTCTACAGAAATTACAAATTTATGGCTTCCGTGGCCTATCACACAAACTTTTAGAAAGTTACCTTAGTAATCGAAATCAGTTTGTGATTTTAAATGGTGTAAAAAGCTCCACTTTAGGTGTGAACTGTGGTGTTCCTCAAGGGTAGTACTTGGTCCTTTGCTATTCTTAATCTACGTACATGATATGGCCAATTTACCGCTCACGGGTGATATTAGAATGTTTGCTGACGATACGGCCCTCTTTTATGAATCCAGGGATTGTGAGGTAGCAATGTCACGAATGAGGGATGATATTATTTTATTTTTAGATTTTCTGAATCTGAACAAAATATTAGTAAATTTTAACAAAACGAAATATATAATTTTTCACTCCCCACGCCTACGGCACATTGATTTACCATCAATTCAAGTTGCAAATTGCACCATAGAGCGAGTAGACAAATTCAAGTACCTTGGCGTAACACTCGACAAGCATATGACGTGGGATGACCATATTAACTCTATTTGTATTAAAGTTTTCCCTTTTATTTGCTTGATTAGAAAACTGGCTGATTTTGTTCCAGAACATGTGTTAAAAACAATTTATTTCTCATTTATTCATATGCGATTCTCATACGCCTCTTCTACCTTTGGCTCAGCCGTTAAAGAAAAACTGAATAAATTGCAGTTTTTACAAAATAGGTGCTGTAAAGCAATGTTTAAACTACCTCACCTTTTTCCTACTGTAGAGCTCTATCGAACTGTTGCTATAGGCATTCTTCCAGTGATGGGCACTTTACATGTAAAAAACGTTATTTACATTTTTATGTAAATAACGTAAATTACAGTAAAAAATGTGTAATTTACATAAAATATGTAAAAAACGTGCAAATTCTGTAAAATAACTGGAAATAGTGTATAAATGTAACAAATATTTGTTTATAAGCGTTATAGACTTCATAAATATCAATCAAACAGTGCATTTAAACGGTCAATCATAATTATTTTAGACTTTTAATTATCTACAATCACAGTTATCCACATTGAAGAAATTCATTTACGTATCTACACTGCCATCTGTGTTTGTCTTAAAAAAGCTCTAAAAAACGACTAATGGGGCTGTTCGTAAACTCTACATTGTTACGATATTGTTAACAATGACAGGAGGCTGTTCGTAAACTTTACATTGTTAACATTGGTACAACTGTCATTGTTAGTATGACGTATGTGCTTAACAATGATTTTGTTACAAATGTCAATGATTTTACAGATGATTGACGATGACAAAAAAAATATAATAAAACGCAAAACATAAAACTGAGAAAACTAATTTCTATTCTCCTCAATATGAAAATAATACCAGATATCCGTAAACTTAGAGTATTAAAATTATAATTTTTAAATAATACTCAATTATACGCATAATACTTTTATCAAACACATTGACCACATAAAAAAGTTTATTAAAAAATTATTTTCTTCTGATATTGATGTGGAAAAATATTTTGTTCGCTTAATTATAGCATAATTAGTACTTTGACAGCTGGAAAGGCAGTCTCGAGTAGGGTTGAGAATGACATTTGTAACAATGTTAAAACGAGTTTACGAACGACAAAAAGCACGTGCTCGTTGTTACAATGATAGTTTCAGAACGATTTAGAACTGTCATTGTTAACAATATCGTAACAATGTAGAGTTTACGAACAGCCTCGACGACTACGACTATCTATAAGTTTAGTTTAGCTACATGACAAAAAAAAAAAAATTTTATAGTGTAATACATGCCATCTATTATCAAATTGTAGAATTGACTTCGTAAATGTCAAACAGTCGAGTAAACGTCAACATGCAAACAATAAAACATGAAACCACTACCAAAAAGATCATAACCCATCGTAACCCGTTTAATATATCAAATAAGTTTTATTATATGCTGAAACCATCAGAAACCCCCATGAGACTCGGTAGTTGAAAAACGAGTTCCGTTTATTCTAACACCCATGAAATTGAAAGCATTAAATCGCCCACCAATGAAGAAATACTCGCATGGGCTATTAACATCCACTCAATTCAACTTCATTCTGTATTGCTGCTGTTAAAACACGTTCAAAAGATGAAAAGCCAAGAAAGTTGGAAAGAATTGCGCATGGTGGTAGATATGTGTTCTTTATGAGATCTGACTGGTCGGAATGGTGAAATAATTTTGGTTGAGTTTTGTCATCTCCAAGAACATACCCCTTTAATGAACGAAGTAAGAATGTGTTCGAAAATTAAAAATTATAATCGAAAACCGGGAAATGATTCGCGTCCTCCAGAGTTTAAACATGGTGAAGTTGCGTTTGTTTGCACAAGCTCCCTTTTGGGAATACTTCATCCTGGACAATATACAGGTTGTTGAAAACATTTATCGAGCACGTATTTATCCGCATCAAATTTTTCAGACAGATTTATTTCTTATTCGAATATTCGAACAAGGAGGGACTATGATCGGGAGATTGATGTGTTGTTTACGACTGGGCAAGAATGCTCTCTATAAGAAGTTCCAGAAACTGAAAACATAATTTTACACTTGAAATTTTTTTTTTCTACCAGACTACACTTAGGAACATTGTTAAAGTCATCGCAAAAGATTAGCGATACCATGCTGTCTTCAATTTTTAAATTTTCTATAATATGTTCTACATGCAGCATCGAAAATCCTATCTGGAGGAAACGTATGTGGTCGGCATCCGGATAAAAATACAGATGCGTATTGGCAATTACCAGAGTTTTATCAACGTTTGTGTCGAGTGGTTTAAGCAATCACCTGTATTGCGGTTGCACGTTCTACTACGATTAGTATTAAAAGTCGCTGGTTGTTCTTTATTTTATTGTATAGATTCGAGAATGCACCTCGAGGAGTGTACCTCGACATTCTCGCCAATAATAATCCCGTCATAGAGAATAGCTTCGAAAGGTACACTATTATAGAATGTAGCTAGGCCTTCACCACTGTTCCCTTTCATTTTAAAATTTCCACCAAATCCACGTGAACTAAGCACATCTATTAATATATTCTATGTACATCTGAAATTTATTTTTGTATGTGTTTTAAACCAACTTACACATTCGTGTATTCCTTTAATCTTATTTTCGTCCGAAAAAAACACTATTATAATACACACAATTGTGTTGGTTGTACTTCAAATCAAGCGAAGGGATATAAACCTGTCATTTTTTACATACACATTATTGTGTGGGGTGGACTTAAACTGAACAAACAATTTTTTGACTGGGAGCAAAAGATATTTCTTTGCTTTGGCAATGACGTATTTTGGTTATTCGGGTACCCAACATACATTTGAGTTGACGTTTACAATTTTACATAAAATCGATCGCGCGAAACAACAAATAAAAGCCGCCACCGCTTACATTAATACACATGCTTACGTAAATTTCGCATGTCTTATAATATATTGGCTGATCTGTATTGTGATATTTGATATTTCAAAAAATCGATATGAAAATTTTTTATTTTAAAATTATTTTTTGATTTTATTTATAATTTGGATACATCGACTGACTCGCCTTGTGGTTGATTATAAATTGCAAGTCCACTTAGTTGTACCATAGCTTCGGCCGCTTGCTGGCCTATCATCAACGCCGTGTACAATAAGACCTAAACATAATGTTGGTTAGCATGTTAGATATGTATAAATCCGCCTAAAAAATAATAACCAATAGGTGCAGTCGAAATAGGTGGTTCTTGTTGAACGAATGGTGGTTTATTTACTAATATTTAACCTTGATTAAGGGCAACTGCATTTCTTGTAAAACTTTAAAAAAATCTCAAGCAAAATTATTGGCTCGTTTTGAATTTGGTCCCGAAACTTTGTATAGAGGGCATCCTTTCCCGGTCGTAAACAACACATCAATCTCCCGGTCATAGTATGTAGATTGTAGTCCCTCCTTGTTCGAATAAGTAGAAAATCGGACTGAACATTTGGATAAATAGGAGCTATACACGTTAATTTCAACAGCGTGTATGTATATTGTTCAGGATGAAGTATTCCCAAAAAGGAGCTTATGCAAACAAATCACCATATTTAGACTCTAGAAGACCCGAATCTTTTCCCGGTTTTCGTTTATAATAATTTTTAATTTTCGAACACATTCTTTTTCAACTACCGGAGTTTCATGATGGTTTCTGATTATTTGGGCATGTAATAAACATCAATCGATATATTAAACGGATTACGGTCTTTTTGGTAGTGGCGTTGGAATATATTCGGCAAGAACACTAATTACGCATGCATTCCCAAGAAATATTTACTTGATTTTTTTACATGACGCATTTTTATTTTTGATGGTGGCCCAGTATATTTTTCGTTCCGTAAAATAGCAAACATAAATAATTTATATTTTAAACAATAAAAAAAATTAACTTACTTTAGATGGATCGAATCGACAGAATATCAAGTTTTTGATCAAAACGATGTTATAACTTCTTATGAACCACAAACTTTTGATATATTTTTATAATAATTAAACAGTTAAAAAATTATATAATAGATAGCGCGCTTGTCATGAAAAAGTCATTATTTTCTTTACATAATGTAAAAAATAACTTATGTAATTTACATGTAAATTACATGTAAATAACCCTGTAAAATACATCGTGTAATTTACGCGCCCAACAGTGCATTCTTCCAATTAAAGCAATTTTTGAGATGTATGTGTCGATCTACATGTTTAAGTGTCTGCACATCCCATCTTTACTTGCGTCTATACAATTCGAATTTCGAGGTCATGGCTATTCAACCAGAGGATCTTGTCAGTTGAAGTGCCCCCAAATTAAAACGGAATATGGCAGAAAATCATTAACATTTATTGGGCCATATATTTATAATAAATTACCTGAAAATATTAGGAATGCTGTACATATTTTTATGTTTAAACGAATGATAAAATCTCATCTGCTATCATCAGTTAAAGATTATTTGTGATTAATAAAACCAATCATCATTAATTAATTAAATTTAATTATATTGTTATATATTTGTAATTGAATGTTTATTATGCGTAATGTAGTTTTAGTCACTATGCCACTATATGCTGTATATGTTTTGTACCATTCATAAGTGTGAATGACGAGTTTTTAAATTGATTGATTGATTGATTGATTCTGAATGCACGACCAAGTTCTTACACAGGAGCTCCCGGGTGACGCCGGGCCCACCGTACACTCTTTTTTACATATAACAAAACCGAAGGATTGGATAGGTTAGTTAAGTGGGACAGAATCGGCCCGGTTACAGACACCTAGGTATAGCCGATAGTTAGTAACACAAAGACAGCACAATACTAATCTACTAAGGAAGGATAAAGGTTTAATAGGTTTAATGGATAACGATGGTATTGGTCTTCAACAATTGCTTCTCTAAATCAGCAACCTGAGAAAAAATTTGTATTATTTCACGTACATCTGGAAATTTCCTGAAATGTTATTGTAAATTAATGCAAAATTTAATTGATTAAATCGGCCCAGTTGCAGACCCCTAAATAAAGTCGATAGTTATTAATGCAATGACAACACCATTCTAATCTACACAATCAACAAATTAATATTTCAAAGAAATATTATTTCACGTCTGTAGATTTTCTGAAATTTAATTCTAAATTAATATTTTCCGGCTTCCTAAATATAATATAAACATTTATTAATTTAATCCTCCTGCAATTACACGACTTACAATAGGGTTTCCTGAAACCATAATTATTTAAATTATATCAAACTTAGTCTAAAATTCATTAGTATTTAACCCTTAAATCGAAAAAAATAAAAAAATAAAAAAAATATATATATATAAAAAAAAACAAAAAATTTCATATGTAAGGCATCCCAAAGGCAATGGTTCCCGGAAAAATATCAATGTTATTCAATACCAGATTAACTACCTGATAGGATATTTCAAACAATTTTAATTTAATTCGCAAAAATTTCAAATATTTTATTAGTTTTGTTCACCAAAGAAGAGAATATTCGATTAATTACCAAGTATAATTATAGTGCACAGGATATTTATATCATGCTCAATGGAACTTTACTATTCCTCAACCAATAACTGTTAAATATGGTACGCAGAATTGGATTGGCACTCTAGCATGTTCAATGGAACTAAGCAAACTCAAAACAAATAATGATCAAATTCGGGGTGCAAAGCCGAATTTGACGAAATTTTCGGATTCAGCTATAATGAATGAAATAGGCCGTTTCCAACCGAAATTTTCCAGTTCAGATTGTAGAGCTGGGCTATGATTCTAATAAATTAGGATCAACTTGTATTGGGATTTTAATGTGTCTTTTTGATAAAGTTCTAAAATTCGATAATTCTGAATGGAACTTGGCCATACCTCGACCAATTATTGTCAAATCAGGTAAGCAGAATTAAATGTGAATGTAAAAATGGATTTTAGAGAAGTTCTGGAGTTCGGCCGTGCTAAGCAATGTCTTAACTAATAATGTTCGAATCTGATATGTTGAGCTGAACCGGGATTTCAACATAAATCCCGGGTGAAGTACTGGATTTTTCAACAAACAAATCCGAAAATAATCGGCCAAGAAATTTTCCTATTCCTCCATTTACACGTCAAAACAACCAGTTGACAGATGACCCAGCCGAACTAAGCCTCTCCCAAATTAATGCTAATTGCTAGAATTGCGATTTGCTAGAATTCCAATTAAGCCCAAAAATGATTTTATGCATCTTCCGCAGTATACTGTCTCAATCAAACAAAAACGATCATGATTTATGTGAGGTGATGACACGAACGGAAGATAGAACCACGCGGAAGGCTTTTTACACAATTGGTGCATGAGCAGGTCGTTGATTAGGATTTAGAATCCAAATCAATCGATATTCGTATATATCATTCCCATGCAAAGACGAACCTGTTTCAAGAAATATTATTGAGCCAGAAATTCTTTTAGATAAAATAGTGCCAGCAGTAAGTAATTTAAAAAAAAACAGTCAACATTAAAAGGCCGAAGGATATCACATCAAAGATTTAATTGTCATTACAAATAGAAATAAAAAATTAAAAACCATTTTCCCTTTGCCATGCCGTACCACATATGAGGTTTCATCTCTTTAAATCAATCTACAAAAAAGTCATGAATATTTATATATATATATATATATATATATATATATATATATATATATATATATATATATATATATATATATATATATATATATATATATATATATATATATATATATATATATATATATATATATACATACATATATACACACATACACACATATACACATATACATACATATACATATATACACACATACATACATACACACATACATACATACATATACATATATACACATACACACTTACATACATATATACACATACATTTACATACATACACATTTAAAATATTAATATTTTAAAATATTAAAATGATTATAAAAAGGTAAAAACATTCAATCATATTATATAAATATACACATGCGTATATATAACTAAACATATACATAAGTATAAATACATATGAATCTACACACACATGCATATGCACACAAATCCACACATACGCCTATATCAGGGTTTAAAAAAGTCGCTCGTTAAAATGTTTTGTTCACTCTACACCGATCGAACAGTGTCATGTTCCTATTCCATGGGAAAAATCTGCTGTCAGTAAAAATAAAAGCGAGCAAAAAAATATAGATTTTAATGGTTGTGTACGAAACAAAACATGTTGTCACTAAAATTTTACTGAGAGAATAGTTGTGATGGTGGTAGTTTACTAGCATAATACTGCCATAAAAATGTAAATTGGACTTTTTTTATGGCAGTATTTTTCACATACATATGTACAAAAAATGTATGTAAAGATAAGAAATTTTTGTCACACTCATACAAAATAAGTCGTCCGCCATTTTTATACTCAGATCTCGATTTGTTTTTTTTTGTGTTGAAATTTGTTAACGTTGTTAGAGGTTTTTAGTGGTATAGGATATTAAAATTAAAATATATAAAAAACAAAAATCGAATTGTACGAAATAATGTACAAATTAAAAATTTTAAGAAATTTGTAGGTTATGCGAAAATGTAAAACCATAAAATTTTACTATAAAATGAAAATAAAAAATATTTCTGTTCTTTATCACTCTTATGAAATTTTAAAGTTTTTTTTTTGCGTATTATCAGTAAAAAAATTGCTGTCAGCAAATCTTTCCACGGACTTAATGCATTAAGCTTTAATTCCATGGATAACATTTGCTGACAGCAGTTTTTTTGCTGATAATACGCAAAAAAAAAAAATTTTTTAAATTTCATGAGAGTGACAAAGAACAGAAATATTTTTTATTTCATTTTATAGAAAAATTTTATGGTTGGCATAACCTAAAAATATCATAAAATTTTTAATTTGTACGTTTTCGCACAATTCGATTTTTTTTATATACTTTAATTTTAATATACATATCGCAAAAACCCACTAACGTTAACAAATTTCAACACAAAAAGAAAAAACAAATCGACATTTGGGTATAAAAATGGCGAACAACTTATTTTATAAGAGTGTGTGAAAAATTTCTTATCTCTACACACATTTTTTGTAGATGTGTAGAAAATGCTGCCATAAAAAATACTCCAATTTACATTTTTTATGGCAGCATTATAGCAGCAGACTTCCCCTATCACACTTCCCCTCTCAGCAAAATTTTACTGACAACATGTTTTGTTTCGTACACAACCAGTAATATCTATATTTTTTTCTCGTTTGTATTTTTGCTGACAGCAGATTATTTCCATGGAATAGAGCCATAAGCTTTAATTCCATGGTTAACATTTGCTGACAGCAGTTTTTTTGCTGATAATACGCAAAAAAAAATTTTTTTTAAATTTCATGAGAGTGACAAAGAACAGAAATATTTTTTATTTCATTTTATAGTAAAATTTTATGGTTTTACATTTTGGAATAACATAAAAATTTCATAAAATATTTAATTTGTACATTTTCGTACAATTCGAATTTTAATATATGCACCACAAAAAACCACTAACGTTAATAAATTTCAGCCCAAAAAAAAAAAAAAATCGACATTTGAGTATAAAAATGGCGAACAATTTATTTTATATGAGTGTGAGAAAAATTTCTTATCTTTACACACATGTTTTGTAGATGTGTGAAAACTGCTGCCATAAAAAATACTCCAATTTACATTTTTTATGGCAGCATTATGGCAGCAAACTTCCCCTATCACACTTCCCCTCTCAGCAAAATTTTACTGACAACATGTTTTGTTTCGTACACAACCACCAATATCTATATTTTTTTCTCGCTTTTATTTTTGCTGACAGCAGATTATTTCCATGGAATAGAGCCATTATTTGTAAAACTGATCTCAACAAGAAATATGTAAAGGAACAAAAAATATTTTGTTTTACTATTCACTTATCAAGAATAAAGTAGAAAGAAATGATATGTATCATCTATTCGATCGTTCAATACAGGCAACATTATTCGCTCACGTTTCTCATTATTCGCTCACTAGACACTATTCATTTTTTACTGCATAATATTTCTGAAAATTCATTTTACTATTCAAGAGCGAAGAGAAATTATCATAAAAAAATTCATATGAAAATGAACGGAAAATGAATGATAAGCAACTGAAGAGTATTTTTATTCTCATCCTTTTTGTCTTATTAGTCTTTAAACTAGACTGCGTTATATTTGACTGCGTGAATGTATGTACATATACATCCCTTTTTCTACCACAATAATTAAAAATTTCGCTTGATTTGAAGTTCAACCAACACAATTGTGTGTTTAGTCATAGTGTTTTTTCAGAACGAAAATAAGTTTGAAAGGAATGCACAAATGTGTAGGTTGGTCCAAAACACATACAAAAATAAATTTTTGACATGGTTTTCCTGCCTTACCGACAGAGTTGTGTGGGCAGGCAGGAAAAGGGATATAAAAACTAATGTTGCTGTGCACACACACACATACACACACACACACCGTAAACCATACCACAACATTACTACGACCAAAACCGAACACAATCATATTCTATAAGCCGTACTGTAGCGACACGCATGCAGTGTTACCAGACCGATCAGATTAAAAAACTTGTATGCAATGAAAAAAAAACTTTTTCCCTCAGGATGCTCACAGCAAAAAACTTCACGTTTTGTTTAATCACATACTGCATAAAAAAATTCCCCATGATACAGGAAATTTAAAATTTTTCCTACAAGCACGAAATATAGTGTCAATAATTGGTAACGGTGTGCATTGTGCATATAGATATTGTGCATGTTATATTTATAAAAATTATTTCTTTATATAAATACCATTTATTTTATAGATTTTTACTCAATTTTGAGTCAGTGAAATAAAAATATTAAAAACTTATTCTCTGAAAAACAAACTTAAAAACTTATTTTGGTAAAAAAAACTGGCAAATTCAGTTTAAACTTCCAATCTGGTAACACTGCACGCATGTAATTTTTCACTTCTGTTTAATTGTATTGTGCGTATACGAACATGAAATTTTATTCTCTATTTACTCGAAGTTGTGCATATGTTTCGGAAATACATTTACGTAAAAAAATGTTTAAAGGGAAAAACAGAAAAAACAAAAACTAGGAGGTGTGTTTTGTTTGTTATTATATAATTCAAAAGTGCATTTCGATCACAAATTTTGTTTTAATTTCTATTTTTCGTTATTGTTTTAGTCTTTTTACGCATGAATGAGGCGTGGCTACGCATATCTGATCTTAAAATCTATTTTGTTTTTTGTTGTTTGTAAAAACATAAAAGAGAAATCTAGAACAAATGTGTCATATTTGATTTCTATTGGCCGTATACAAATACTATCAAATAGAAGTTAAAAATGTACACCAATACTATCAAATGGGAGTTAAAAAGTGACATTATCCGCGTGTATAGCCGAGTATTGTACGGCTTATAGAATATGATTGTGTTCGGTTTTGCTACGACACATATTACAAATGCAAATAGTAAAACATATTTATATTAATAAAATTAAAATTTAGATAGATTTTTATAAAAAATATAAATTAAACAAAATATAAATAAAAAATATGAAAAACAAAAAACACTTATCTTATGATGTTCATCATTGCTGCGTACAGCGTCACACAAATTATTTTATTTATATGTATATTGACATATTTTCACATTAATTTAATTTTAATTTTAATTCACTAATATTTATTTAATAACACTTTATATTATATGTTTTATTTAATTTAATTAATAACTTGTATATATAACATATTATTTATTTATTTATTTATTTAAATCACATAAAATTTAAGTTTTAATTTTTCTATACAGAGAAAGACAAAAACGCGTCTTTCTCGTACGACGATCGGTCGCCCATCATAAGTGTGAATGACGAGTTTTTAAAGGACATTAAATCCATTAGTTGTCATTTACACTTTTATGATTATTATTAATAATAAATAAATTTAAAAAAATAAAAAAAATAAAAATTATTATAGTAGATTGCAGCATGTAACGGTGTGATACCGAGCGTGTTTGTATTGTTAAAAAAAAAAAAAAAAAAAAAAGTGTCTGAATATATCGAACCGGATAAATCGGAAATCCCACAAAAAAATATTCCAAACTCAACTCGCAAATTTTTACGATCTGTTACGAGGGGGGAGGGAGGGGGTTAAAAACGGCAAAAATTGCAGAACGTAAAAATTTTACTTTTTTAATTAGTTGTTTTTAGAAAACAAAAGTATACGAAGGAATAAGAGATTTGTAACGTCTAATGGATTACTGCTATTCTGGTCACTATCAATTTGTTTAACCCTTAGTGCGCCGATAAAAGGAATTTTGGCCAAACTTGGTGATTCGACGGAGCTCAATGAGTTAATCTAGTTTAATATTGGGCCCTATTTTGAAAAATTAATAATTTTCCTGGAAAATCAAAATATATTAATGTGTCATATATGACACAAAATGTAGTAAGGACTAAAACTAAATAGTTCGTTTCGAATTCAGTAGATATAAATATATTTAGATACGAGTATATAGTTCTACATATATTTATTTATAAAATAAATCACAAAAATCACATAATTAACTCATTTAGTGTAAAATAAAAAAATAAAAATGAATTTCATATCACAGCACTGTTGCTGCAGTCTTAATAATAATTAATTTATAGGTTTGTTTACTTGTGAAAGTCCATAAAACAGTTTCTTGTCGCATTTAAACATAAGCTGACTTTATATTTCGACCATTTTATAAAAGTTTGCTCCTTACACGACGGTAATTTGCAGCGCGTTCGCTTGTCCCATATTGCAAAGTGATCTACTCTATCGATTCTAATATCTTCAATCGGAACATTTTGGGCTGATTTTTTTCGAGTCTTTGTCATTAATGCTTGGTTTACTCGTTTTGATGAACTAGCTGATGCTGGTTTTTCATAGAAGCCAACTAAACAAAGACCTTTCGCTACATTGATCCTAAATTGAAGTAAAGTCATTGCTGGCATATTTTTGGTAGCGCACAGTTGCTTGTAAAGAATCCACGAGTTTACTACTGATACATCTAGAAAATGGAAAAACGTCCGTAAGTACCATTTTGACGATTTAAATTTAATTCTGTATCGTCCGGTAAAGCTGTCATGCAAATCGACACCTACCATGTGCCGGTTATACTCTTTTACTATTTTCGGGCATTGAATATTTATCGATTTCCTTTTGGTTTTATCCCATCTCAGTACAGTTGAAGTAGGAAGCGCTCCGCAGTAAGACGATATTAGGGTAACACTTTTATTGTCTTTCCAGTGGACGAGTGACATTGGAACATCGTCATAAGTGGATGAATATGCGGTTTCTCCTGATAGACCACCAATACTATGAATACCATCTTTCTGTAAGTACATAATGAGAGGTACTGTAGTGAAATAATTATCACAAAATACAGTATGATTCAAGTGCCTTGGTATTATACGACACAATCGAATAATGACATTAGCCGAGGCTCCTAAATTGTCTTCCTCTATCTGACGGTACATGTTTTTTTGACCCGAGTATATCTCAAAATTGTACATATAGCCTATGCTAATAGATAAATAATTTAGTTTCGAGAAAACATACTTTTATATTACACATTTAATATAAGCCTAATATTTACCAAAAGTGACCCCTGTTAAAGCAAATATCTTGAATCCCCACTTATGCGGCTTGTATGGGACATACTGCTTCATATACCTTCGAAGTTTTGTACTGCAAATTTGCTCGTCTATTGAAAGATTTGCTTCCAAACGCGTTTCTAAAATTTTTTTTTTAAAAATATTAACGAATGGTCGGATTTTGAATAACACCTATCATGATTTGAGTGTTCTTTCGGCAGCATTAAATGGTTGTCGGCGAAATGCAAATTGTTTTTTACTTAACAAACGTCTTTAATGACATTGCATCTTGCACAATTTTGCTGCCAACATCTGGATCCCAGTAGAGTCTCGTATTTGGTAATTGATGAATTGACGACAGAATGCAGATGCCCAAAAATTTCTTAAGTTCCAACTTAGTAAGTGTGTATGGATTAGGAATATTCTTACGAGCGCTGTACAGGTTGGTTTCATTTAGAAGCATATCTATCATTTCATCATCAAAAATATAATTAAAAAATGAGAGTGGTGTCTCAAGTTCTAAAATATTTGATGGTAGTGATGCATCGCCTTTGAATTGGGCTGAATTAGACTCGATTTCAAGCGTTGTATTTTTCCAAATCAATTCCTTAAATCTCTCTCTCACATTTTTCAACTCAACTTCCTCGTTTTGCACATGCTGTATAAGATAGCAGAAAAATTTCAGCAGAAAAAATGCGTTTTGCTATTCACCGCTAGAGGCATCACTATCACAAAAATGAAATTTTTTCTGTTGATATTTTTCACCAGCAGAAAATTTTTGATATTTTTATGCAAATTAAAAATTCTCAGCAGAAAATTTTATGAGAAATCAGAGAATTTATGAAAAAGAAGAGAAAATGTATGTTTAAACATTTTGAAGCGATGAAAGTTAATTTTCTTTAAAAAACGATTTGCGTATGTATAGTGTAAGCACTCTCAAAACATAATAAAATTATCATAATCATCATTATGCAAACACAGGGCAACATCAAAAAAACGGCTATCGTTGAAAGCACTCCATATATTTCTGAAGTCATTTTAATGTTAAATGTTTTCAGTTTTTTAACAAAAGTGTTAGAAAAACCCCCTGTAACTACCCTGGGTGTATGTTTTTATGGTAGCTGAGATCATAATCCATATACATGAGCAACATAAGATTCACACCTGGCGTCAGTAGCCTTCCATACATTTTTGAAGTCATTTTAATGTGAAATGTTTTCAGTTCTTTAACAAAAGTGTTAGAAAAACCCCCCTGTAACTACCCTGGGTGTATATCTTTTAGGTAGCTGAGATCATAATCCATATACATTAGCAACATAATATTCGCACCTGGCGTCAGTAGCCGTCCATACATTTTTGAAGTCATTTTAATGTGAAATGTTTTCAGTTTTTTAACAAAAGTGTTAGAAAAACCCCCCTGTAACTACCCTGGGTGTATGTTTTTATGGTAGCTGAGATCATAATGCATATACATGAGCAACATAAGATTCACACCTGGCATCAGTAGCCTTCCATACATTTTTGAAGTCATTTTAATGTGAAATGTTTTCAGTTTTTTAACAAAAGTGTTAGAAAAACCCCCTGTAACTACCCTGGGTGTATGTTTTTATGGTAGCTGAGATCATAATCCATATACATAAGCAACATAAGATGCACACCTGGCGTCAGTAGCCTTCCATACATTTTTGAAGTCATTTTAATGTGAAATGTTTTCAGTTTTTTAACAAAAGTGTTAGAAAAACCCCCTGTAACTACCCTGGGTGTATGTTTTTATGGTAGCTGAGATCATAATCCATATACATAAGCAACATAAGATGCACACCTGGCGTCAGTAGCCTTCCATACATTTTTGAAGTCATTTTAATGTGAAATGTTTTCAGTTTTTTAACAAAAGTGTTAGAAAAACCCCCCTGTAACTACCCTGGGTGTATGTTTTTATGGTAGCTGAGATCATAATCCATATACATAAGCCACATAAGATTCACACCTGGCGTCAGTAGCCTTCCATACATTTTTGAAGTCATTTTAATGTGAAATGTTTTCAGTTTTTTAACAAAAGTGTTAGAAAAACCCCCCTGTAACTACCCTGGGTGTATGTTTTTATGGTAGCTGAGATCATAATCCATATACATAAGCAACATAAGATTCACACCTGGCGTCAGTAGCCTTCCATACATTTTTGAAGTCATTTTAATGTGAAATGTTTTCAGTTTTTTAACAAGAGTGTTAGAAAAACCCCCATGTAACTACCCTGGGTGTATGTTTTTATGGTAGCTGAGATCATAATCCATATACATGAGCAACATAAGATTCACACCTGGCGTCAGTAGCCGTCCATACATTTTTGAAGTCATTTTAATGTGAAATGTTTTCAGTTTTTTAACAAAAGTGTTAGAAAAACCCCCCTGTAACTACCCTGGGTGTATGTTTTTATGGTAGCTGAGACCATAATCCATATACATGAGCAACATAAGATTCACACCTGGCATCAGTAGCCTTCCATACATTTTTGAAGTCATTTTAATGTGAAATGTTTTCAGTTTTTTAACAAAAGTGTTAGAAAAACCCCCTGTAACTACCCTGGGTGTATGTTTTTATGGTAGCTGAGATCATAATCCATATACATAAGCAACATAAGATGCACACCTGGCGTCAGTAGCCTTCCATACATTTTTGAAGTCATTTTAATGTGAAATGTTTTCAGTTTTTTAACAAAAGTGTTAGAAAAACCCCCTGTAACTACCCTGGGTGTATGTTTTTATGGTAGCTGAGATCATAATCCATATACATAAGCAACATAAGATGCACACCTGGCGTCAGTAGCCTTCCATACATTTTTGAAGTCATTTTAATGTGAAATGTTTTCAGTTTTTTAACAAAAGTGTTAGAAAAACCCCCCTGTAACTACCCTGGGTGTATGTTTTTATGGTAGCTGAGATCATAATCCATATACATAAGCCACATAAGATTCACACCTGGCGTCAGTAGCCTTCCATACATTTTTGAAGTCATTTTAATGTGAAATGTTTTCAGTTTTTTAACAAAAGTGTTAGAAAAACCCCCCTGTAACTACCCTGGGTGTATGTTTTTATGGTAGCTGAGATCATAATCCATATACATAAGCAACATAAGATTCACACCTGGCGTCAGTAGCCTTCCATACATTTTTGAAGTCATTTTAATGTGAAATGTTTTCAGTTTTTTAACAAGAGTGTTAGAAAAACCCCCATGTAACTACCCTGGGTGTATGTTTTTATGGTAGCTGAGATCATAATCCATATACATGAGCAACATAAGATTCACACCTGGCGTCAGTAGCCGTCCATACATTTTTGAAGTCATTTTAATGTGAAATGTTTTCAGTTTTTTAACAAAAGTGTTAGAAAAACCCCCCTGTAACTACCCTGGGTGTATGTTTTTATGGTAGCTGAGACCATAATCCATATACATGAGCAACATAAGATTCACACCTGGCATCAGTAGCCTTCCATACATTTTTGAAGTCATTTTAATGTGAAATGTTTTCAGTTTTTTAACAAAAGTGTTAGAAAAACCCCCTGTAACTACCCTGGGTGTATGTTTTTATGGTAGCTGAGATCATAATCCATATACATAAGCAACATAAGATGCACACCTGGCGTCAGTAGCCTTCCATACATTTTTGAAGTCATTTTAATGTGAAATGTTTTCAGTTTTTTAACAAAAGTGTTAGAAAAACCCCCTGTAACTACCCTGGGTGTATGTTTTTATGGTAGCTGAGATCATAATCCATATACATAAGCAACATAAGATGCACACCTGGCGTCAGTAGCCTTCCATACATTTTTGAAGTCATTTTAATGTGAAATGTTTTCAGTTTTTTAACAAAAGTGTTAGAAAAACCCCCCTGTAACTACCCTGGGTGTATGTTTTTATGGTAGCTGAGATCATAATCCATATACATAAGCCACATAAGATTCACACCTGGCGTCAGTAGCCTTCCATACATTTTTGAAGTCATTTTAATGTGAAATGACTTCAAAAATATATGGAGTGCTTTCAACGATAGCCGTTTTTTTGATGTTGCCCTGTGATTGCATAATGATGATTATGATAATTTTATTATGTTTTGAGAGTGCTTACACTATACATACGCAAATCGTTTTTTAAAGAAAATTAACTTTCATCGCTTCAAAATGTTTAAACATACATTTTCTCTTCTTTTTCATAAATTCTCTGATTTCTCATAAAATTTTCTGCTGAGAATTTTTAATTTGCATAAAAATACCAAAAATTTTCTGCTGGTGTAAAAAAATATCAGCAGAAAAAATTTCATTTTTGTGATAGTGATGCCTCTAGCGGTGAATAGCAAAACGCATTTTTCTGCTGGAAATTTTCTGCTATCTTATACAGCATGTTTTGCACATCATTTCCATTTTCAATAGTTGGTCCATAATCCATATCATCAGCGTCAAAAGATTCCCGCCAATTTTAATGAATAAATGTCATTGCCATGTGAAAGTAACTCACGTATACAAACGAGTAAATCCTTCTATTTGAATTTGTTATAAACCATTTGTATGTGATAGTTTACATGACGAAAAAAATAAACAAAAATAAATATGCATCATACTCGTATATGACACAAATCTGCATTAAGGGATTTATTAAAATTTAAAATGGAGTAGAAACCGTTTTGTTTCGAAACGACACAATTATAAACCTCTGCTCTAGTTATTTATAGGCCGCGGGCCAATAGTCGGGTAAAAGTAAATTTTTCGAAAAATCCATTTATTTTTCAAAAACTCTGTGACATACTGATCGAATAATCTGTTCTAAATCCGATTTTTACCATGGTAAATGATTTACCCGACTATGTATTGGCCCGCAACCATAGTATTACAATTACTTATTTATGCTGTGTGCCAAATTTAAGGTAAATCTTTTACTACGGTAAAAATCGGATTAAGGACAGATTTTTCGATCAGTTTGCATTACAGTTATTGAAAAATCATTGAATTTACCGAAAAATTTACTTAAAATTGACTTTTACCTTGACTTTGGCACATAGCCCTAGAAACAAAAGTAATTAATGGATTATTCATAAGGCTGTGTGCCAAACTTAAGGTAAAAGTCAATTTTAACTAAATTTTTCGGTAAATTCAATAGTTTTTCAAAAACTCTATGGCAAACTGACGAAACACTGTTCTAAAATCGATTTTTACCGTAGTAAACCTTAAGTTTGGCACACAGTCTAAGAACCACTTTCTCGATATCCTTATTTTGCAATTTTAAATTTGTTACATTTTTCAAATGTTCAATACACCAAGATATTTAATCCACCCTAATAAAGATTAAATCGATAATTTTATACTAGAATGGTATAAAAATAGTATAAACGTATATATCCAAGATACATTTTGTTCGTTTTAAATCCCACAGAGGTCACCACTGCTTACCAAAAAGAATAAATTCAAAACAAGATTTTTGATCGTTCTTGTGTGGTTTTTTACGTTTTACATCACATTTGTATTCGCATGCATTTAGTCAGTCTTCTACCAGCGATTGTGCGAGTTTGTTGTTTTAAAATATTTAATTTTTAAATTTTTGTTTTTTTGTTTTTAACTTATAAAACGCGGTTAATTATTTGTGGTTTCTTGTGTAATTTTTTAATTATTTGTTTATTTTTGTATTGTGTTTATTATTTTGTTCAAGTGAAATAAAATAAAATGAAGTTTTCTTATCAAGAAAAATCTTTTGTGGATTTAATTCGTTACGCAGTTTGTTTAAATTAAAATTATTTAATTAAAAAAAATCGATTTTATAAGAAAATTAAGTGAAGTGAATTATTTGCATATTGCGAATTGTGAAGTGAATTTTGCAACACGAAATGTCTAATTATGATCGTTTTTAAATTTTTTGTGCTTAATTAAAAAAAAATTATATTTTTTTTTTGAAATTTGGTTTGCTCGTGATTTGTGTATAATTTTGAAAATCATAATTTTTAGTGATTTAATTATGAACGAATTAAAAATGGATTACTATAAATTTTTATGTATGCTGATATTTTTGCTGCACTCTAGGACTATAAATGGATACATTGAAGAAGATGATATGAGAGGTATGTTTTTTTATATGTGGCGACCTAGTTGCGCATCATTTTTTTTTTAAATATTTTGTAATTCATCATGTAATTCTATAATTATCATCATTAGTGCTATATACGATATCTTATAAATCGTAAATTAATTTAATTTTTGTACTAAGAGTGGATACCCAATGCTATTTTAATTATGCATTTGAATTGCATCGTTAAGTGTCGTTGCATTTTGTTCCCATATTTCTTGAGTTGTTCGTGATATTTGCGTATTCTCTCAGGTAAGAAACAAAATTATATTTTGTCCGTTAATTAAATCACGGTTATTATAGCGTATCTGGATTAAAAAAATTTGGCCTCGAACAATTAGTACTGAAAACAATGACTCGTACCTTTGATCCGTAGGCGTTACATAATTTGCACATATAAGATTATGCGAATCAATTTCCTTTCAATGCAAATGAATTACAACTTCTAAATAATCGTTGAGGAAGGAATTTATGAATAATGAAAACATTATAAACTATTAATAATTCAACCAAACTATATACGTTTACACGTATCTGTAGGAAGTAAAATTAGATCAAAAGTTGCCTACCTAGCTATATGAAAGTTTGATGTTTATGCTTTTGTCAAAACATGCAGTACACACAGTCATAAAACATAATTTCGAGTTTACCAGGAGAATTTATTTAATGATTTGGTCACGGTTGAGATCGTGGCCAAAACATAAACGTTAAAATAAACCATAAATTTATTGTTATTATAGCAGAAGTAGCGATATTATAAATTTATACAAAAAAAAATTATAATTTTCAATGAAATGAAAAATGATGAATGTTTTGAAATAATATTAAATTAATTCCGCCTCCGGCTGCGCACTTTTTGTGCATTGTAACATCTTATCTATAGAGTAAGTAGGTGATATCATTTATCGCTTTATTGTTTAAGATAATGCAATAATTAATTTGTTATCTTTTTGGGTATAAAATCAGTGCCATATAAAAATATTATCCAATTCTTGAAATTTTACTAATAAATATTTTTATATAAAGACAATTGATAAGAGGTTCTATTTCTATTTTGTGGCATTGTTGTTGTTTGATTGCGCTTACAATGCGTACAGACTATACACAATAAATATTTTAAATAAAATCTATTTTCAAGACGTGATCAAAGTTTTCAATTGAGATTCTATCAGTATTAAGGTACGTGATAAAATGTGTTTAGTATAAAGAAATGTGAATGTTTATTTACAATATGAATCGAAAGCACAGTGCACCACTAATCGAAATCTCTGCTTACTTAACAATATTAATCAGACTTTTTGTTGTATAACAAGAGATTAAATCTGGAAATTTTATTTGTGTAGGACGATTAAAACAAAATAATTTACTATACAAAATCACTGCACTGCATCACGTGACTATTAATAATTTTATGTGTTAGGAAACTCTCTAGGATTTTGAGGTTGGAACCAAACCATTTTTAGACTTAGGTACCTTCTCCCTCGCGAGTCCATCCGTATTATTATTTTTGTGAGTTTAATTCATGTGAATTATAAACAAGGATATCGAACTGCCTAACCAGTGAAATTAAAGAAAAATGTAAAATTATTTAATCTTCTAATTTTTAACATTTATTACCTACAGCACAATACAATCGGTAATATGAAAAGAGCATCAATAACAAAGAAATAAATTATTTAAATACTACTAGTGCTAAAAAATATATATATGTAACGCTTTCCTAAATTAATTTCTTGATAAGTTAATGTTAAAAATTTAAAATACACATTTAACCGCTGCAATTTTAATAAATCACAGTGACCCTGATAAGGTGGAAGAGCGAATTGATGAATCCGCTCACAAGATAAACGTCGAAGTGCAAAAAAGAAACGAACAGTTTTGTAACCTGTGTTAGTTATTTGCATTCAAAAACAACTTGTTGATAGTCAGGAAATCTAATACATTTGATCATCACCATCATCATAGAATATGACGATAACGAACAATCATTTCACTTGGAAGGGCATTCTTTACCGTAAACAATACTCCTCCACCTTGAAGGCTGGTGTCAGAGTTGAACCTGTTCTTTCTATACACGGTATAGCTAGATGGAAAATATAGTTATGAATTCGTTCTTGGCGTCAACTATAGGTTTCGCCAATGGTTATAACATTGTAGTCATTTTCTAAAACACCCATACGGAATATCATAGCTTTACCTCGAATACCAGAAGCATTGAGGTAGTAAATAGAAATCATTTTAGTTTTATTAGTAGTTAATTGCTGGACTGATTCGGTTGGCGATTGGAAGCCATTTCAACATTTACAAGTATATTACCACCAAATGTTAAATCACAAAAAAAAATTTCAAATAAGGCTATGTAAAATGATCAAATAAGTGAATCGTTCAATAATCCTTATAAACGAAATAGTTTGATTTAGGTGTTTCACGCAATATAACCATTGAATAAAAATATTAGAAAAGATGAATATTTTGGCCAAATGTAAGTTTCAGTTGCCAGAGGGAAACAAATATCACCGACATTAGAAATAACCTTTATCCTGTCATTGAATCTAAAACCACACAAATACCATACAATTATCGGTATATTTTTGTGGTTGAATCATGAAGTTGGATTTAAAGCAGGCAAAACCACATTGGTTGAAAATAATCTCGATATGAGGCTGCTATATCTGTATCACACTGGCGTATTCTACAGAGAATTTCTCGTATACCTGATATTCACTCGTATATTTAGAATTAAGATTATCAGTGATATCCATGAAGATACATTATATTACAGTAGCTCAATTATAACCAGAACTGAAATTAATATTTTCTATCAACACAGCGTAAAAATTGTTCACGTTCCTATTTTTCTTTATCGAAGAATTTTTACGAAGTGGATTACACCGATGTCTATGTAGTGTCGATACAAATAACGTGTTTGGAAATGTTGTTGGATCATATAAAACCTTTAAGATCAAAGTTACGAGAGCGTTACTTTATCGAGTGATATGAAAATCAATCTAGACGCTAATTCTATCGGTGATCGCTAATTTACCAAGAGATATTCCAGAAACAAATTTTGAACTAAGTTCACCGGTTAACCAAATTGCCAGATGAGCCAGTGTTTTATGCTTGCCAAATGATTTAGATTGCATGCTACTGCATGTGCCTAATACAATTCCGGGAATTTAATGGATGCACTTAGGCAAAGTGCTCATTTAAAAATCATCTTTGATCGTGGACAGAGAAAAATACAAATGTGCTGATGAAATTGTAATTGTATTTAAAAAAAATTTAAATTACATTATCGCGTGCAGGTGCTCGATATCGAAAGTAAATGATTACTGGAAGTTGTGTCATTTTACAATAGCCAAAACATTTGGAAAATTGGAAAAATAAGAAAATGTTATAATTATTCAATACAGATCTAAGTCGACAGATTTCTTTATAGGCTCAACTTGTGATATTCTATGAAATTTTATTTAATACCATAAACAAGTGGTGCTGGTGGTCCAGGACAGACAGAATGCCTTCATTGTCTCTTTTTATAGGGCGCAGATGACTCTTTGACAATTTCAAAAAATAAACCTTATAACAGTCTAGTATCAAAATTACATGCCAGATTTTTGAATGAAAATAATTTTAAAACTTGTAAAATTTTAGAAAATGCCAATTTGCATTAGGAAACTCTAAGGTTGCGCACGAGGTTGCGTACTGAAACAACAAAACGAGAAACTACAAAAAAGGAATATTCTCATTTTTTTACGAATTGTCTACATACTCAACATGTAGATAATTTCGAAATACACGTAGACGCACAAGACTGGTTTAAAACGGTGATGTGTGTTTACGCGTAATTCAGAATTGTCTACATGTTTGTGTCGAAAATACCGTATGCAATTGATTTTTAGAAAGATTATTGTTTTCAGTTTTTATTAAGGCTTTCCCATAAATTCAATTATTGTGAACCAAGCAGGTGAGGTCAGTACGATTAAAATTACCCATTTGATTAAATTTTTTTATTAGTAGTATTAGATAGTATTATTGGACAAATACTTAGGAAATTTATTTCTCTTAATACAGAATTTTTTTTTGCAACAGATGTTACGTTTTAGTCATTTATTTTCGTAAGTGTAATAACTTCAAAAAAAAAAACTATTCAAACTAAACGTAGCGCTTATCTTAATTGAAATGTTTTATTTAAAGTTAATTTTTGAAATTGTACTTATCAACTGACATTTGCAAAAACAGAAATGTCAGCAAATAAAAATCCACCAAGTTCCAATTTCCTTCGGAATTTACCCATAATTTCAGTATTTTTTATTTGACGTTTCCTTAAATTGTTTAGATTATTATTGTTTTTCTTGTTTAAAATCAAAATATTTAATTTTTTGGAATTAATTTTGATTTTGCGGCTTTTCCTCTGGATTTTGGCTTTTAGGATTTATTCAATTGATAAGTATCGCTCCTCTTATATAGTTTTCTGTTACTTTTATTATTTGGCTTCTTTTTATTTGTTTCTTTTTAGATTTTAACACTTGAAGTTCTGTGATCTTGGTTCTACCTTTAAAAAAGATAGTATTTATGTATATGAAATTTTGTATGCATGTAAGTATTGTTATTGAAGTGCGCCATGACTCGCGATGCCCACCGAGAGCATTTATTTGCCCTCGGTTCTCTTAAAATGTATGCTTCGGACTAGGTCCAACACGTTTAACGTGGTTACTTTGAATGTTCAGAGCCTTACTTTGAATATTGACGAGCTTCGTCAAACTTTTAATGGGGTCCCAATTGATGTTATTTGTTTATCGGAATCATTTTTGACATCCAATATTTCTAATTCTGTGTTGGCCATTAGTGACTTTAATTTGTTCAGGCGGGATAGGGTTAGTCCACCGGCTAATTATGGTGGGGTATGCATATATGTTAACGAGCATATTAAATGTAGTGTTGTATCGGTACCCCCCTCAATTTCTGAAAGGCTCGTTTCTGACTTTGAGTTTCTTTTTTTAAATGTCTTCGTGAATAAGCGGAAATTTCTTTTAGGTGTAGTTTATAATCCTCCTAAAACGAACAAGAGGTCTTATGCTCGATTCAAAAAATCCCTTTTAGACATTGAGTGTCTTTTTAGTTATTTTTCCTGTCGGTATGATGAGGTTTTCATTTCGGGTGATTTTAATTTTGATATTTCTCAAGAGTTTTTATTTTCTCGTAGCTATTTCAATATCTTAAATAGCATTAACCTTTCGGTTTATAATACTGTAGAGCCCACTTACTCTTGCGCTACTGCAAGTGGTGGTTCTTTTTCGCTCATTGATCACGTCGTTGCTTCTGCTGATAATTCCATTTGTTTTTTCAATCAATTGTCTTCTGGTATTGGTTCTCACCATGATCTTCTTGTTTTTTCTGTTAATTATTACTCTCGACCTAGACCTAAAAGTTCCAGCTTTAGGAATTTTTCTAAAATTGGTGAATCTCACCTTTCATCAACTTGTGGCTCTATTTGTTGGGATAATATTTTTTCTCTCTCTACTTCTACTGACCAAATTGACTATTTTAATTCCTCTATTAACTATGTATTATATAATTGCGTTCCTCTCACTACTATTTATTTTAGACCTAGATCCCCCCTTTGGATGACTCAAGAGATTTTGAGTGCTATTTCTGTTCGCTTTTCCAAATATCGTCTTTGGAAAATTAGCCCTAATTCTTTGTCTTATCTAGATTATAAGGAATCTCGAAATAGAGTGGTAGGTTTAATTCGTATCGCTAAGCAAAATTTTTTCAAGGATAAGTTAGATCCCTCACTTCCCTCTAAGATATTTTGGCGCAACGAGCGCAACTTGGGCCTTGGTAGTTGCAAAGGGGCTGCTTCTGTAGATTTCAAAGCAAATGATTTTAACCTTTATCTAATTAACTCTAGTCACACTCATGATATTTCCATTATTGATTTAGTGTCCGTCGAACCCCTTAATTCTTTTTCGTTTACAAATATATCTACTGTTGATTTGCATTCTGCTATTTGGGAAGTTAAATCGCAATCCACTGGCTTAGATATGGTTAGTTTGAAATTAGTTAAGCGCATTTTTCCTATTGTATCAAGGTATTTGTTACATATTTTCAATTTTATTTTAACGACCTCTTCATATCCCGCTCAGTGGAAGATGAGTAAAATTATTTCTATTCCTAAAATTAGTAATCCTTTTGAGCTTTCCCATTTCCGCCCTATTAGCATTTTAAGTTCTCTGTCCAAGGCGTTTGAATTGGTAGTAAAAAACCAAATTCAATCTCATATTGATAGCTTTAATTTGCTTAGCCTTTTTCAATCAGGTTTTAGAAGGTTTCACGGTACTACCACTGCTTTACTGAATGTTTGTGATGATATTCGTCGTAGTATGAGTAAAAGAGAAATGACTTGCCTTACTCTGTTAGATTTTTCTAAAGCGTTTGATTCGATTAATCATCAAATTTTGTTTAATAAGCTTATTTCAAAATTTAATTTTTCTCTCTCTGCTGCTAAATTGATTTTAGACTATATTTCGGGTCGCTTTCAGGCAGTCTTTTATGACAATTCTTTTTCTGACTTTTTACCTGTCTCTTCTGGCGTTCCTCAGGGGTCGGTTCTTGGCCCTTTACTATTCTCAATGTATATTAATGACATTGCATGTTCCATTCGTCATTCTTCTTTTCATATATTTGCTGATGATGTCCAAATATATAGGAGTAGTCGCTTAGATAATGATTCCATTCACTCTAATATTTCTTTAATTAACGATGATTTGGAAAGAATTTATAGTTGGTCATTATCTAACCGACTCGCTCTTAATGCTAGTAAATCCCAGTCTATTATAATCTATAAAAAATCTTTAAATACTTCCTCTTTTCCTGGAATTTTCTCGGTGATTGTTTAATTCCATTCTCTAATACAGTTAGAAATTTAGGGTTAATTTTTAATAAAACTCTTACTTGGGGCGATCATTTAGTTAAGGTTAGTAAAACGGTTTTTGGAATGCTTAGTTGTTTGTATAAGGTTGTAGGGCTCGCCGATAGTAGTTTTAAAAAGCGTATGTTCCTCTCGCATTTTCTTCCACATTTTCTTTATGGTGACGTTGTTTTGTTTGGAATGCTTCAGGATAATATGAATGTTCTCCAAAGATGTTTGAATGCTTGTACTCGTTTCATTTTTAGTATTAGCAAATATGATCACATTTCTTCCTTCTTAAATTTGACTCTTGGCTGTAGTTTGGTTAACTTCTATGAACTTCGTGTGTGTCTTTTTATTTTTAAGCTTCTCAGATCGAAGCAACCTCCCTATTTATTTAACAAGTTATTGTTCAGTAGGTCCCATTCTTCTAATTTACGTTTACTTCCCCCTATAAATCTGTGTAGGTCTTTAACTACATCCTTTTCTGTTAGGGGTATTTCGCTTTGGAATTCTATTCCACTAGAAATTAAGAGGTCAGCGTCGCCTAAATCTTTTAAAGCGGATTATTTAGCGTGGCGCGCTTGATTGATAATACATGTAGTATTATTTTTGTAATAATTTTTTTCATTTGTATTATTTTTGTATGTAGTATGTAAGTATTCACTTCTTGCAGTGTTCTCTGTAACAAATGAGCTTGAGCTCAATACGGAGGGTACTAGCATGGAGTGGATTTGTTTTTTGAAAAAATCTGAGGTTTTTATGCCTAATGGAAGTATTTTTTTATTTTATTTTTTTTGGTGGTTGTTGTTCTTCATTTATATTGCTTCCATATGTGCTTTTCCTTTACCAAAATTGTAATGTCGATGAACAAATAAATAAATAAATAATAATATTGTGGGGCTGGACTTCCAACAACACTTCCATTCGATGTGAATCACGTTCACAAAACTGTAAGCAATTTTCATAGCACCGTTGGGTACTAAAATTTGTTTCTGCCCATTAATTGAGCACTCGCAGCAAACTAAAATGATCACCGTTGATGCCATTAGAGCGTTATCGAGCGATATCCGGTTACTGGGAGCATCGCGGTCATCGTGACATTTTCTTCACAATATTTGTATTTTTCACTGGCCAGGCCGAAATTCGTGTTACGTGAAAATATGGAAAATAATTGTTTTTTTCCATTGGTAATAGTAGGTTTTAATTGCCTGTAAAATATTTTGATTTTAGACAGTGGAGTTGAAAATTTAATGCGAATAATTCAAACTACAAGATTGCTAGTGAAAAACCTTTTCATTAGCATATTTTTAATCATTTTAATCTGAGTGGTTTAAGTAAGAGTATTGTTCTTCAATGCAGGTTTATAAGCAAATAAAGCAGAAGTATAAACAGCCTAAAATATTTGTAAAGGCCCGTCTACTCAAGAGCTGGTGAAATCTGTTGAAAAATTATCTCGCATATCAGTCGGTAAATTAGCTAGCGTAAGCCGGTAGCTCACGTAACTTTGATCCCAGTTTAATACAAACCTTCAAGAATCTATGTAATCCACTTCGTATAAATCACAGGAAATCCGTAAAATAGAAGAATCGAAAAATAATTTTTGTTCATCCACTGAGTTAGTTCGTGAAGCGTGAGATAATCAAAAAGCCAAGATTTTTTTTTTCATTAACAATCGAATAGATTTGAATTACCGATAATAAATTTTTATTTCACACAGTGGACTTTAAAATTATATGCGAATAATTAAAATTACTAAATAGAATGCTAATGAAAGAAACTTTTCATTTTCAAAATTCCACGGAACGCGGCAAGTCTGCTATTATTTATTTCACTACTAAACAAAAACCGGTGCAAATTTCCGACTGGGTAAATCAATGCGGATTTATTCCCCCAAATAATAAAAAATTTGCAAGCAAATTTGAAAAAATGATTAAGTAGCCGCCGAAAAATTCGAATACTATAAAGAATTTTAATGCAAATTATAATCCACCGACGGAAACATCCACCGATTTCAAGAATAGCGGCCCAGGACTGCTTTATATAAATTAAATATCTTTTTGAAATGTGATTTAATGGGCTTTGTCGATAATCATAATGCTGTATGAGGCTAAAACCATCCAAAAAAATCCTTTGCAATGTGACAATCGGTTAAAATTGGTTGTTTGTGCTACACGGGCCGGGTGGCATTCAGATATGGCGACCACACGATAAGGTTATGTGCAACCGAATATTTTCCCACTATAAATGCAGCTTGATATATATTAATTATAAGAGTGATCTTACCAGCTCAAAAATTAGTATTATAGCAGTGATTCATGTTTCCTTGGAGAGGGACATTTTTTATAATCCATTTTGTTATTTTGTTCTGACCAACTAAGATTTAAGAACCCATCTCCTCCCTCCCCCCTCCCCCATTGACAAATTCTAAAGTAGAATCAGTAGAGAAAGTTTTAAGCTCTGACGAATTTAAAACTAAACTTTTAATTTAGTGCTAAATATTTCGGTTCTTTCTTGCAAATCGTACAATATCAAATTATTGATCGACAAATAAGCGAATTTAGTATTTGCTGTTGAACTTATCATTTGTTTAGGGACTATAAACCTTGAGTTTACAAATTTTAGTTGGGTGCCCGACCACTTCAGGGCCGATCATGCAATTTAAGCTTCTTGTTATACAGTATTAACCCGATTTACCGAAAGGCACATAATACTTTGTTTTCGTAAAAAACGGACATGCGCTAAATCGGATATTTTTTAAGAATGGTTTTTGAATCTTGAATTTCTAGGAAATATCTAAGAATTATCTATCATTAATTTCGAATTTATTAAAATAAAACTAAACATTTAAAAGTACATACAGTATAGACTCGCGATAACGTGAACAAAATAAAACCAAGTAAGTTCATGTTTAGGAAATTGTTCATGTTTTCGGGAGTTGATTTTTTTCATATGCAATATGGATTTTCACAAATTTATTGTGATACCACGCATTCACGCCACATCAATTTTTCTGTCGGCTCGGGAATAATGTCTAGGTCACTGTCGGTATCGCTGTTCTCGATATTTTCATCAGTTGTTTTATTTTGCATATTTGTATTCCATTCATTGACTTCTTCAACAGTACACTTATGCTATTAAATTTTGTAAGCATAATTTAGTAAAAGTATTAGAAAAAGCAATGCTACACAAACCTGTGGGTAAATGGTAGGAAGAATCTCAATGGTATAACTCTATTATTGAGTTAAGAGCATGCCATTGATTTCTCAAAATACTCAAAGGAACATCAGCGTCTGAATCTTCCTTATCTTCAACAAAATTTTCCAACATTATGCAATCGTACTTTGCTCAAGTGCTGCTCTAATATCACGTTCATTAGCTATACTATTGAAGCTAATAAATTACGATAATAAAGTTTGATTATGCGAATCACATTTTGGTCCATTGGCTGAATGAGCGGTGTGATATTTGGTGGCATAAACATTGTTTTTTTTTTTTTTTTTTTTTATTTTTTAAAAAGGAAGTATTCATTGTCCAGTGGATTTAATGTCCTTTGAAGGTCAATTAATACCCCCTTTCAATCACACACAGACCACCCATTCACACAATAAAGTATTGACATGGACGGTGGGTCGGCGCTGAATTCTGCACTCCAACAGAGGGTCTTAGTTGTGTTTATTAACATTATCGATCGTAATCGATGACGAAAATTTGCTTTGCATCCAGCCTTTGATGGGATTCGAACCCAGTACCTCCCGGTCCAAGTGCCGAAGCTTTAACCACTGCACCACTTGTCCGGTTATTGATGTCCGGTTGTTATTATGCATCCATCGTTTGATTCTAATTCGTTTTCAGGTGGATGAGATGGAGCATTTTCCAACAATAAAAAAGCCTTGGCTTTTCAAAAATATTCGTACCTAAATTGATAAAATGTTAATCTAAATTGAATGGTTTAAAAGAATTTTTTACCTGTGGTAGAAATGATTTATGGCCATCCTTTAAATATGAATGCTTATAGTATACACAGGACAGTTATAATTTTTAAATGATCATGGATTTTTAGCTTTTTCAATTACCAATGGTCGTAATTTATGAAGTCCATTTGCATTAGTGCATGCTAGAAAAGTAATGAGTTGTTTTTCGCTTTTTCTTTCCAGGCGCGTTCTTTTCTAAGACGGATCTTAAGTCTTTTCTTGTAAAAGTTTCCAGTATAAGCCTGTTTCATCTGCATTATAAATTTGGTTTACAGACAGACCAAGTTCATTTATTTTGGCTTGCAATTTTCTTTTAAATGGCTCCACATGTTTAGGTTGAGAGGACGACTTCTCTCCAGTAATTTTAAGCAAGCGCACACCAAAATGATTTTTAAAACACATCCATCACTTGCATGGAAAGTGCTTTCATTTTCTTTTATTTGTCCATGTAAAAGTTTGGCCTTTTCTTTAAGTAAATCACCACTTACACCACTTATCGCGCTTCTTCTTCATTTTAGGATATCCTGAGATTTAAGGGTTCTTCTCTTACCAGGCCCCATAAACTTGTTGTTCAACGTGTTTAAAATTATTTAAAATTGCCCAAATAGTAGACTTAGCAACATTATATTTTTTGGATAAATTTGTAACACTTGCTTGTAACACTCCACTTGGTGAGTGGAATGTTAACAGAAAATTTTGTATCGTCACAGCGGTTTCGGTTAACGGTCAGTTTGCCGACTAAGGCTCAGGAGCTGTAGGGGTGGGGTTTCCGAAACTTGTGACGATCAGTTATGACCGTATAGAATAAATATAATAATAAAGAAAATCAAAAGAAGCACATAACATGAAAGACACATTGAAGATCAAAGAAAGTCAACCCGTTCCAAACAAAAATGTTAATCACATGTCTCGATACTTACTTACCCCGTTGCCTCTCCCACTTTGAAACGAAATTATCTCATTTTAAATAATTAAATGACACAACAATTTAAATATGAAACCATAATTATTGAAATAAAGAAATTCACTGAGCAACAAAATTTTGAATAAACATAAGATATACAATTTAGGAATTCTCCGGATAGTAAAAACTAAGAAATTTAATTATAAATTAATTGACAAGAAAATAAACCAAATAGGAGTTCAATATAATTTTGGGGTTAATTAATTGAATAATCTATAGTTCCTAAACCAAATATTATAAATTTTGAGTATAAAATCAAATTATTTCTCCTTTACGAAACTGTTCAATAATTTCAGATTTTTCCTTTAATGTTAAAACTGTTATTTTTTACCCATTTTTTAATTAAAATCTATTAATCGCAGAGCAAATACAACTTTATAAAACACACTAGTTTATTGTACAAAGTATTTTCTCTTACTGCTGCACTTTCATAATCCCCGAATTGTATTTTCAACTTCAAATTTAGTTCTTAATTTTAATTCACTCTACTTGTTCAAACACAAACGTTTAAATACTAAAAAAACATTGCGTCGAATGAATCTTTATATAGTAAACAGGCCTAACGGGACCTCAACAATGTTCGGCTGTAGCGTTCCACAGTCACCGTCTGACCAGTTTCCACGAGTTAGTAATAAAGCACACTCGTCATGTCCTACCAGATACATAGGACAACTTCTTTAAGTGGACGTTCTGTTTCGGCGTCGATGTACTGGGTTGGCCGGGATCTATCCACAACTTTTTACGTTTGGGGTTCTCATAAAAAATATACTTTTCATCACCAGTCACAATTTTCCTCAAGAAATTTTTTTTTATTGCCGAGCAAACAGTGAAAATCACGTGTTCATACGCTGACCTAGGTTGTGCTCGGTATGTACATGTGGGACCCATCTTCCAAGTTTTTGAATTTTTCCCATTCAGTACAAACGCTTGATAACCGCTGTTTGGGTGGCGTTTAGCTGAACTGGAAGCTCTTGTAGCGTTTGCATTAAGTCTTCATACAGTAGAACTTGCAATTCCGCATCTTCAAACTTTCGTGAATCGTGATTGTCCAGGGAGCAGATGATCGGTCACTAAGATCGAAATAACCACTTCTAAAACGATTGTATAAATAATTACACGTGTCATAAGCCACAACGTCGGCACCAAGAACACTACAAATTGATTCCCGTGCTTTGGAACATTTTTTCCTTGTCACCATGAACTCGGGTATTCTGAGGGGTTCTGTAACTGACGGTGACTTGACACGCAATAAATTTTCAAGTTTTTTAGCTTTCGTAAAATCGTTTATTTTTCTTTCTTACAATCGGATCTGGCAAAATCGGATATCGTCTAATCGGAGATTCGTTAAATCGGGTTAAACCTGTATAAGCTCCTATATATCTCCTATATAAATCATTCGCATGGGTCAAAGTTCTTTAAACAGTATGGAACTCTAGATGGGTTTATGATTCTGTTTTTGTGCCTTGTTTTATGACCGAACATTCATAAATCGCACAATACGAAACTTATTTAAGATCGAAAATAACTGGTTTCACGATTTGTCAGTATTTTTTGGGATTTCGTGTTTCGGGCTAAAAACACCAACCCCTTTAACAGTATATAGTATACATATTCTGGACATATAATGGGTGAGCTATTTAGCGGCTTCTTTTTAAAAACGGAATAAAATTAACTCAAATAAAGATTTTTCAAAATAATACTGTTTTATTGAGAAGAACAAAACTTGTAAACCATTCAAATGGCTGCCCGGGCTAGCTTGCAAGTATTCAACATGTTTGATGGTTCGGGCTCTATTTCGCGAATAAGCAAAGTTGTTCTTAAGCGCCTGAATCGTTTGTGAATTGTCCGGCTACGCGGATGCCAATTGACATCACAATAAAGGCAGATTACACGTTTACCGAATTTAATGCGCAAAAGATCGATTGATTGATGGCTAGTGTGGTATGTTGCGTCATCCTAGAGAAACCAAACGTGCTAAACCAGTCGCTCTGTCCCTCCGTTGACTGGATTATGTTATCAGCATCATTTTTGAAGATAAATAGGCTATAGATGTCGTTTCTCCATAAACCACACCAAACTGTTCCTCGGTGAGGATCCATTGGCTTCTCTTCGATTACGTGAGGGTTTTCCAAACAAATTCGGTAATTTTGCTTAATTACTTAGCCGCCGAGATGGAAATGCTTCACGGACTTTCTTCACAAATTTGCGTTCAGCGGGCGCGGTTGGTGCTTCATTTCGGCCCATTTTTTTTTTTAAATTTGCACTGTTTTGGCACACTTTGGAAATAAGATTTCAGTATTTCCCAATGTTGATCAAGCGTAAATGTGCACATTTCGAACCACATTTTTGGAGCAAATAAAATTTAAAATTGTTTTGCAAAAACTAAAAGTTGTTTGTTGAAAATTCCCGAAATTCGAGTTGCCAGCAACAGAAAAACTGCAACAAACAGGATGCATAGATTAGTCTATCTTTGTTTTTCCGTGTAGTAGCTCAATTTACAAAATATTCCATAAAACAACCCTTCGACCCCTTCGGCCCTTCGAAATTCGGCCCTATGATATATTTGGCCCTTCGACATTTGGCCCTTCGACATTCGGCCCTTCGACATTCGGCTCTTCAACATTCGACCCTCCGACACATTCGGCCCTTTGACACATTCAGCTCTTCGACATTCGGCCCTTTGACATTCGACCCTTCGATATGCGGCCCTTTCAAATTCGACCCTTTGTACCCATTCCTCCGTCTTTATATTACTAACTCAGTGTCGATTGAACTGGTGCTTCCACACTGCACTAATTTCAATTGATGAAGTTGATCTACTATCGGCAGGAAATCGATTAGTATTATTAACAGTTCACTAACTGTTAATCTAATCTATTTAGCAGACGGAATGGAAATCTGTTGTAAAATTCTTTCGGAAATAATTTCCCGCCTAAATTTAAAGTACAATTACGGGAGATCCAGAAAAGTCTTTAGTTAAATTAGAATGTACAGTATAAGCTTGCGAAAAATTTATGAATCATTATGGGGCTGTAAGCGAGATCGATGTAGTAAAAATGTTCCTTAATTTTTGGAAATAAACCTGGCAGGAATAGTAAATTTACATTTGTAGTTTGGTACAAGAAAGAAAAACGTAAAGAGCAACTACCACTAATGAATCAAGCTCAAGACCGTAGCTTTTTGCTGAAGTACAAAATTAAAAATTTCTTGCAGAGTTTAGTAATAAAATCTTAACCTTGTTGACACACGAAACTAAAATTTTATTGGCAAACCCAGATGAAACTTTAAGGAATTCCTATTGCAGAAAAAAATAAATATTCGCACACATCAAGAAAAGGAAAAAGATAACTATCATGCGTATGAATGGACTCTATCACCTAATAAACATGAATGTGCAGCCGGCAAAAATTTGTCCACTACTAAATTCAAGCAGCACCTACTTTAAAACCAAATTTGTCTGCCACAACTTTACGATCTACAGGTGATTTACAAGCATCGGTTATGCTTCGCTTTTTAATAAAATATTTACAAAATAATTTTTTTAAAGACTTAAATTATTTATTCCGATGGCTACATGTAACAGAATAAAAATCAGATAATTTAAAACGCTCTTTTAACTCTGGCCATTATTGAAAAATCGTTATAACTGAGTAATTTGCGCCTACTACCCACCACAAGCTTTAATTGCTTACAAAATTTATTTTGATGACGAAGCATTACCATCGCGGCTTAAAAAACATCTAGGAAAAATATATCGAAGAGAAAATTTATGGATTTGAAAAGCATGCGGGTACATCGGGAGAGTCTCCGGTTGTGGGCACAGTTTTGTTTTTGACCCATAATTTTCCTTTAAGTCCATATTTTGCGGATGGATGGATGGATTCAATGGATATCAATGAAAAGTTAAAGGCTTTAGTTACCTGTTTGTCAAAGTAACTACTTTGAATCCGTCATCTAGAAAAAATTTATGACCAATTGTGAAGTCATCTTTTTTGGCAATAAAAAAAATCGTTACCGGTTGTATAGGCACACTTCGAAAATTCATTAAAAAAAGGAATAGTTGAAGGAAAACGCACCTAATTCTAAATAATTTCGAGGTTTATTAATTTTAAAGGCGTTCAGTGGCAAAAATAACTAAAAACAGCTTTTAAAACATTATTTATCGTCTTCCTCATCTTCCAAGTCAGAAACACAATGTTTGCATGTAGAATAGTTGGAATGCACCTCCACCGTGCTTTGCATCGGTTTACGGTCGCGATAAGGTGGCTTTTTTGGTGGAGCTGCTTGCAGGGGACCAATTTCGTTCAAGACTGATCAGCAGCTCGTTCAAGACGGTGTAGATGTGGAAGTTTTTGGTGTGGTAACCACTTTCACTTCATGTAAAATATCTGTGCCCAAGAAAGACGATTCGATGTTGCTCTTCTTCATCAATATGATCCTCTGAAGCCAGCGTCTTTCACATTCCGCTCGACCACTTGAATAAAATCAACTTCAGAGTAGATGTCTGGGTCGTATGGATGAATTCCGGATGCCCTGAAGCCGGATTTAATTATTTTGGGTGTCAATGTCAGATCAAGAGTCTTACAGACAAGACCAGCAATATGAGGAATCTCCATTACCTATAACAATGAGATGAGAATTAATAATTTCAAATCGAGAGAGCAAGGTTGAATGATGAACATTATGACTTGTAATAGGCCTTTATCGGTCCGCAAATAGACACATCCAGTGGCTGTAGTTTGTGACTATAGTGCGGCAGAAAAGGAACAATATGTACCAAATGTTTTGCGAAATTTATAAAATGTTGCATATAGCGCACAAACTCTTTCTGGCACAACAGCCAGAACCATTAGCATAACCGGCAGTTCCATCAGAAAAGTTATCGAAGAAGATGGCCGGCATTTTTTTTTTCGGGCAAATGAAAGAATGGTGATAGACTGTTGCTAGCATTGCTTACGATTAAGGCCATTGTCACCGTCGTTCCTTTTTCAGCGGTTTTAAGTTTTCGGACGCGTCGCATACCCTTCATTGCAAATCGGCGGATATTCAACTTCAAGTTTCTTAGCGAATTGATACTCCAATTCACGCAGCTCGTTGATGATGAGCCCGTAATAGTGGTTGACGCACTTCAAAATATATTGGACAAGGTCACTCTCGTGGATCGGTTTCAAAACCTGTAAAAAAAAACATTTCAATTGAGCACAAAATGATATTCAAATGAGGAAAGAAAGAGTAAACATAAACTCACCATATTTGACAGAGTACGTTAGTTGCATTTACGAACGAAATCCAATAACACAGTATCTTTCACAGATGACAAGTCGTCGAACGTCCTTCCGTTTTATAGAGGTAGCGTTGCAAACTGCTCCGCGCAATTCCATAGGTTCGTGCAATTGATTTAATGTGCTTTTTTTAACTAAGCAATCCTTAATAAACACATTTTTTTTATATGATGACCTAACAAGTCGAAATCGATCGAATGATTTTTTAAACTTCTTGAAAATATTCAAAAAAAAATATTATCTTGCGAAATAAAAAACAAGTGGTTAATAAGAAAATGTGTTTATTAATAAGTATAAGTGTGTTTTGCCAAGTGCCTACCGCAAATAGTTTAAAATGTAAGCAATCCTTAATGGCACGAACCAGCGCATCAAAATCAATTAAAGCATTTAGTTGACTTCTTCCGGGTTGGCATGGCTAAAAATGCCTTAAATACGTTAATATGCTAAACAATATGTTATGTCAGCATAAACGTTGATATCTGACAGTTTTCCAATCAAACACGCTTTAAATGAAAAAAGAGG
Organism: Nephrotoma appendiculata; assembly: GCA_947310385.1. Lineage (NCBI taxonomy): Eukaryota > Metazoa > Arthropoda > Insecta > Diptera > Tipulidae > Nephrotoma > Nephrotoma appendiculata. Next base: position 172,134,299 of record OX371224.1, read on the forward strand.
GTGCCCGCAACCGGTTACATTCAAGGTCTCACAACCAGAAATCACAACCATTGCGTTGCGTTCCGCCATATTTGCATTCTGTCAAACGTTACACAGGGGTGCCCACAACAGAATAGTGCCCATAACCGAAGACTCCCCTATTTATCAAAATTGTTGGGCGTTTTAGTCTTATTTTTACTTTTTTTTACAGTTTACACTTACTGTTAAAATAAATTGTAATGCATTTAATGCGTAGGTATCTGTGAAATATATTTATATTTTGTAAAGTTACAAATTAAATTTAATTCCTTTAATTTGAAGAAATTACACAAATTGCATAATTTTCCTTAACGGTTTTTTCATCTCCTGTAAATCAGTGACAATGGTAATTTGGAGTACTAATATGCATCAGCCAAATTTATGACCTTCTTCAAGACCTTTTTATTGTCATGTCATACTTATATATTGTATGTTAAATCATAAATTGGCTACCAGCACGAAAACGGTGAATTTATCAACTAAAGCGCATATAACAAAATTCTTGCTTTTTCCAAGACCTTTGAAATTATATGCCACATGATTATATGACAGTAATAAAAGTTGTAACTGATTCCAACGCTACAACAGTAGTTTTGAGTGCTCAGTTGTTCACAAAAATTTACGGCATTCTTCAAGACTGTTTAAGCGATATACAACAACTATATATTTACAATAAACGAAAAATTAGGTACCACCACCACAGCGGTCAATATATGAACTAAAGTTATATAGAAATTGTGTCTGATCCAAAACCTTTCAAACGATGTACTACATCGGGTGTGTGAGACAAATGTAAAGCAAAATTGTTCCTATGGTACCCGATCCCCTTGAGGTAGAGATCCTAAAAGCCTTTTTCTCCGAATCAAAAATAGAAGAAGATTGGTTCGAAAAAAATTTGAATCGGATAAGCCGTTCTTGAGATATCATCGGTGCAGACATCCATCGATCCAGACAGACGGACAAACTTTGGCTTACAAGAATCTAAATAACTTGGTCTTATAGACCGAAGTTAAAAGTTTGTCCGTCCGTCTGGATGAATGGATGTCTATATTGATGATATCTCAAAAATGGCTTATATGATTCGATTTTTTTCTTTAGATTTTTTTTATTTTTAATTCTCAAGGGGGTCGCGTACGTGATATAAGAAATCACGCAAAAACCACCTAATACCACGATATTGCTTTACATTTTTCCCATACACTCGTGTAGTATATCGCCTGATAGGTTCTTGATCAAACAGCAATTTCGATCCAACTTTAGTTTATAAATCCACCATTCTGGCGCTGGTAGTAAATTTTTGGTTTATTACTTGTGCGGTACATATTGTTGGAAAGGTCTTGAAGATAGCCGTAAATTTTGCCATTGTGGCGGCAAAAGTAATACTTTTTTAATCTTTGCTTCAGTTCATAAATCCACCGTTTTAGCGCTGGTAGGTAATTATTCGATTATCATTTAAGATATACGTGTCGTATATCAATGAAAAGGTCTTGAGGAATGCCCTACATTTTATGTACTATAGTATTCAAAACTACCGTTGTAGCGCTGGAAGCAGTAATAATTTTTCTCATTCCCATATCATCACTATATCATTTGAAAAGTTTTAAAAAGTAGCAATTTTGTTATTCGTATCATTGAAAGCCTCTTGAAGAATATCACAAAATAAGTTGAAGTACGTTAGCAGTCGAAACTACCAGTGTGTCAATCACACACATTATTTCCAATTTTTTGCTGAATTTTACTATTTTTAACGTAAATACTGTAAAGAATTATTTCATGATGTTGTTAGTGTCAGCTAATTACAGAAAAATCATAGTTAAAATGAAATAAGTTCGAAAGCCATGCCATGCCATCCACTGAGTTACGCCACTAAATGAATCACAATACAATAGTAGAGGAGTGGAGGACAATTTAAATATCTCCCAATAACTCATTTCGCTGATTCACGATTTTATTTTATATATAAATTTTAGCCGAACAAATTAAATGACAGCAAAAAATAAAACGTAAAGAAGCAGGTGAATCACCTTTGCAGAACATTAGACTTGTATAGTGAAAAATATTCTTTTATTTACCTTGGATTCTGAAAACCAAACAAATTTTAATTTACTATTCCAAATTGGACCGCGCGCATGTAAAAAAAACATTCGTATGGCATAATAATTCATCTTTTTAAAGCGTGGGTTTTCTCATTTCCAAACAACCGCGAACAAAAATTCTTAATACATATCCAATTTAAGGTATAAAACTACATATTCCGATTTACCATATCATATCGATTTATTTATGCTTAGTTTATAATTTCAGTTCTTATATATATATTTTAAATATACGTTTATACGAAACGCAAATACAAGAGACCATATCTTAATTATATAAAGACACAATCGTACTGTATAACCAATTAAACTTAAATTTGTAAATCATGCAGAGATGTAATCTATTTTTATAGAAGCTTCGTTTCTCTGTATAAGATTTGTAATTACAAAAAGTGTAATCAAAATATAAAATTTTAAATACAAGGTGCGCTTACGAATTTAAGGGATACCTCTCTACATATTTTTATGGTTTTCCTGTCTCTCGATGGTAAACAATACACTCTTTACCTTTACGTTATGTACCCTCTTAAGACGTATATCGTATTTATAAAATTCCTTTGTTGTAAATTGTTTTGAAGTACCTTACCATTATATAGATTTTTAGATATGAGTTTCCCTAGAATTTAACCATTGGTGGCCCATAAACCAAATCTAATTTAATTACCTTATTGTGAGACAAGTGTGTAAAAAACTCTTTTCTTCCTCAAATTTAACAATTTTTATTTTTACGTGTTGACCGACTACGTGTACCGTTCCATCTAAGGTTAATCTATCTTTAATTGCACGTTTCTTTCTTATAAAAATTATTTGAGGTTGTATATAGCTGAGAATTGTTTGCTACAGAGTCGTGAAAAAAACCGCAATCAAAATCATGATTTATCAATTATTTTTAATTAAATTAAGATTAAAAATGTATTTTTGCTTCTAACCATTTTATAATTTATACTTAGTACAGTACATGCGGAGATTTATAGAAATTCGATTAAATTATGTATACGTATGTAAAATAATGTCCATGTATATGTTTTATGTATATATGCGAGGTTCGATAAGGTTCAGTGATTAATTTAATATTACTTACTTTGTTCTCTTTGTTTTGAAAGTATGTATAACTATTTCGTAAGCCCTTTGAAATATTATAAATATTATGGTCCTATATATACACGGACTATAAACATAATTTTTAACTCGAAGGAGCGCGCACCCACCTACCGTAATACAATAATTTGGCCAGGCAGGCGATCTCAACGGTATTGAAATCCGGGACAAATTACTCAAGCAAGATAATAATAATAAATATTATGCGTACATGTTGTACAGGAGAGACAGAGTGACATAGATTATAAATTTAGGCAGTCAAGCGACGAACATAAACAAAAACGTATAATGAACCCATTTTATATGAATTGTTTTATATAAAAATGTAATGCAAATTTATTCAAATGACGCGGAGGGCGGCTTATTATTGCGCGGCTGGGAACGATTTTTTGAATTTGTGATATTGCATTGAAATGATCTTTATTAATTATACAAGAAGCTAATTGAATTTCATGGTAATCAGGCTCTGGGTGGATTATTTCGGAATCTTCATAAAAATGGTAATTCAATTTTTGCTCAATTTTTAAATCGCTAATTACAAATGTTGAAACTGCTAACGTTATGCAATATTCTTAAGTATTTTGGGTTAGTGAAGAATTTTCTAATTATTTGCTAAAATTGGTTCCAAGAACTTAATTTTACTGGGAAATTTTAACATCAACATTTTAAAATTTATCGCGGAGTTTAGTCGTATTTTTGGTCTAAATCCTCTAATTAATGAACCACCTTGAATTATTAAAATATCGGGTGCGTGCATTGATCTCATTTTTGTTAGATGAAAACCTCAAAAGTTTTGAGTCAAATCATAACTTGATATGTTTGAAATTAAATTTATCGAAGACTCTTCAAATCATACAATAAAATACTCTAAAAGTTAAAAACTTAAAGCTGGTTATCGTGCAGTCTTCTAAAAAATATAAAACTTAATACTAAATTGCTCAAACTGACGTTACAACCACTTAGGGACACTCCTGTTTATTTGTTTCTAATTTTTGCAATCTGATCTGGGCCGAAGCCCTCCCAACTCTTTCACTTTTCATGTCTTACCATACACAGTAGCCAAATCTTTATTTCAAAGTTTATTTAACACTAGAAAGCCGTAGAAAGCCGACACGTGCTTTGTGAATTATAAAAGAATTTTAAAAATAAATTTTCAATTTTCTTTTATAATATTTAAAGTTATATGACATGTTAATATATAAGTAATAAAGAAAATTTACTGCACTTGGAAAACAAAAAAAAAGTACTTTTGTGTCATTATAAATATATTTTGTTTACTAATTGAAATTAAAAAGCATTCAAAATGATTCTTTGGGCAATCTAGTGTTAACCATTGCGCCGCTTTTTTTATCTTTGCAATCTGGGGCCGAGATTCTACCAACTCTTTCGTGGTTCGCTTTTCCCGTCCAATTTTGTACGCCAGCCAATTTGAGGACGTAAGGCTATAGCACCATGCCACCCTATAGTACTGGTATGGAAGATGGGTCAGTCCATGAGTTCGGCACAGGTCGCATTCTGATGATGGAACTTGCCTTTTTGGAACTTGTCCCTATCGGGATTCGAACTCCGTACTTCCCGATTAAAACGCCAAAGCTTTAACCACTGTGCCGTGGCGAATGGCGTATTTTCAACAGTTTTTTGTGGATGTATCCAAAAATACAATTTTTTTTCTCTATTTCAGAGATAGCAAATTCTTGAAACGTGACCATGACTCGAAATCAGTCGCGTGATTTAATTACGATTAATACAAAAAAAAAAATTATTTATTAATTTGATTATCCGTGTCGTGTTGTTACTCGATCGGAGATTAAGGTAAAGAGGTTTTATAAGGTAAAAGGTGTTGTTCGTTGTTGCTGATTTATTTATATATGATATACTTATGTCACCTCCGATTGTCGCGGATACGTTTGGTGAGTCCAACATTTTCGACCGCCCTAAAATATTTTAATGTTTAGTGTTGGTTGTGTATTTCTGGAATAGGCAGTAAACCCAGCTTTGATACCGGTCGCTTGTATACAGCATTCCCACATCTCAGCATAACGACTCAATCTTGCTTATTAGATCCTGGATACATATCAATGATCCTGTCCAGTAACCATTATGAAGTTAGCATGTTTTCTGTTTGATGAGCACCAATTGACCGATAACGATTTTGTAGTTGACTATTCGATCGTTGTTGTAGGTGGGAAAATACTGCGACGACCAATTTTTCCAGAAGTGGAGACATATTATCTGCAGTTGATAGTAACGATTGAGACGGCTCGTTTTCACATCGAGTAATGTTGGTTCAGATATTGTGAATGGTGCCTTTCCGTTTAAAATAGGATCATTCGACCTGGAGCACAACTCGGGTCGAATAAGATACATAAAATAGCCAAGACGACATCGTAAGAGAACATATTTTTAATGTTTCGCAAAAACATTTTGGAATTAAAAAGTTGCCAAACTTTGACAATCACGGCCAAAACTGCAAAGAAAACTATACAGAGATTTAATAATTCCCATTGAACAGATACTGCAATTCACGATAACAGAATATCACTGTTCATCAGAAGAGCCAATATAGCTTTGAAAAATCTTCTTGATATTGAGTCGATTATTTTATTTTGTATGTATACAGCCGTTCCAAGGTACATATGGTTAAAATACTTAATTAAAGTTAATTAATTGTTCTTATTAGAAGAGTTAATAAGTTTCAGTTTGCGAGGGGGATGATTTAATCACTGCGAGATTCATGTACAAATGCGAGCGAGATCCTAGAAGGGCGAGGTCGCAAGCAGCTTTCTTTTGATTGCCAAATTTATCTATTGTCATTGCCAAATTTGATGAGTCGCAGTATGAATTGCTCCTCAGTTGTCTATTGGAGCTTCTTCCCATTCCAAAAATGAGAAATAATTCTTAACAAATCAAACGCAAATCTTGTACGATTTTAAATCATAATTTTTGGAAAGCGATGTGTGATGTGCATCAAATTCTTCTTCTTTGTTGACGCTACATTTCGTGAAAGGAATTGGCCTCCTCAAGAATGCTCTTCCAGATAACTCGATCGACAACAAGAGAGCGCCAGTTGTTTGTTCCAATTATATCAAAGTTGTTCAGATCATTTCTGATCTCGAGATTCAGACGCATCCAATACATTTCTCCATCCTTAATAGGGCCTGGCATCATATACGTACTAATTTGTTGGTTGCCTCGAGACTTGAAAAGGTTAATGTTAGCGTATAATGATCGGTACTCTGCTTCGATCCGTGACGTTGTATCTGCAGTGGATGAGATCGATTCCAGGTATTTAAAATCTTTTACCTTTTCGTATTGAGTGTTGTCTGTTAAAAATTCTTTACGTGTTGGCCTTCTAACGATTGCCATGTATGTGGGTTTCGCTTCGTTGATATGATGGCTGGTTTGTTAAGCTGCTGTTTCGAACGGGAACACAACTATTGTACATACAATTTCAGAGAGAAAATCTTAAAAAAGATCTAGAAGACTTCATATCGATGAAAAAGCTTTAACGATTGTGCCGTTTGGTAAAAAAAAAAATTAATAATTCCAAGCCGTATTTGAATAAAGCTAATGGCGTCTTATAGACAATTTAATTGGAAATCGGAGGTCGCGCTTATGAAGTTATAAGGTTAAAGATACGAACAGATGTATCCAAAAATCTAAAATTTCTGACAACTCTCTAAAAATTCGTGCAAAGATAGCAAATTCTTAAAACGTGACAATGACGCTAAATCATTTTTGTTTTTCCTGCATCTGTAGTTCGTAGCCTTATTAATTGTTGGAGTAAAATTGCGAGATTGCGAAAATATGAAAAAAGAAGAGGTTGAGGTAAAGATAAAGTTTTTCACATGGATGTGTCGATTTTGACAGCTGCGGAAAGGTGTTGTCCGATGTTAGTGAATTATTTAGGGTTGCCCGACGTTTGGTTATGAGGGATGCCCACCGATACATGTCATCTCTGACTGGCGACCCTAAAGTATTTTAATAGTGATGGTTGTGGCTTTTCACCGGTCGCTTGTATACAGCAATCCCCACATCTTTCAGCTTTCCTCGTTGTTGACTCTCTAAATTTATTTATTTAAAATTTAGAAAATACGATTTTAACTTATTTTTAAAACTGGTTTTTGATAAATTAAAATCAAATTGATCAATTACGGCATTGAAAGATTTTGCAGATCGATTAAAGGGATTGTTGTCGCCATAGTTGGTTGGATGGTGTTCAAGCGCTAAAAATTGATGATTACGCAAAGTCCTGCTTGGAACATTTATGGATATGTTTTCCAGGATGAAAGATGAATCAATGTGGCCGAGAAGGACATTTCCGATAAAAGCGGCATCCAGAAGTAGACGCCTGTTTTCAAGCGTGCACATGTTATATTCTTTGCACCTTGAAGAGTAAGGAGGTAAACGAGCCACATTTTAGTAGAATGGTATGTTGTAATCATAATTCCAGCCAGTTTTCTTCAACAGGAATATAAGAAATTTTTTTTGTATGCTTTCGATTCTGTTCAAGTGCACAGCGTAAGAGGGGCTCCAAACCGTTACAGCATACTCTACTTGAGATCTTACATAAGCGTAATATAATGTGCGTATAGTATGTATATCTGTGAATTCCCCAGTCCACCGCTTGACACAGCCAAACATGGAGTTAGCTTTAGCAATACAATTATCTATATGACGGTTAAAACTAACGTTTTCAACAAATGTGACTCCTAGATCAATAATCTCACGTACTCTTGGAACTTCCGCACCATTTATTTTATATGCCGAAGTTATTGGATATTTTTTAATTTTACATTTGGTAATATTGAGGTGTAATGAATTTCGGACACACCACTCACTAAGTCTGTTGAGGTCATCCTGCAGTTTATCAACATCATGCTCATGTTTAACTGTGTCAAAATTTTTTACATCAAATAAAGGGTTATCCAATTCAAGCTTGATAAAGTAAACTTAAAAAAAACACACAAAATATTCGGAATGTATTGTAATTTTTATTTCATTTTACAGATTGATCCTTGCCATTTTTAGTTAAACAAGGTATCATTCAAATGTCCTCCACGGGACTTCTTACAGGCCTTGATTCTTTTGAGGTAATTTTCAATGACTTTTCGGCACATTTCGGGCGGTATCTCGGCCATTACCTTACGAATATTAGTTTTCAATTCGTCAAGAGTTTGAGGATTGTTTGCGTAAACACGATCTTTCGCGTAGCCCCACAAAAAGAAATCCAAATGCGTTAAATCACAGGATCTTGGAGGCCAATTGACATCAGCCAATCGCGAAATCAAACGTCCAGGAAATTTCTCTTGCAAAAGATCTCGATTTGCTCGTGTTACGTGACTGGTTGCTCCATCCTGCTGGAACCACATATCGTCAAGATCATAATCTTCGATTTTCGTAAAAAAATAATCGGTTAACATGCGGCCATAGCGCTCAGAATTGACGGTAACGGTTCGTCCATGGTTGTTCTCAAAAAAATACGGCCCAATCACACCACCAGACCACAATGCGCACCAAACAGTGACTTTTTCCGGGTGTAATGGCTTTTCTACAATCAATTGTGGATTTTCTGAGCCCTAAATTCTACAGTTTTGCTTATTAACGTATCCACCAAGCGAAAAATGAGCTTCATCACTGAAGAAAATTTTGTTCGAAAAATCAGCATCGACGGCCTGTTTTTCCAACACCATGCTCCATATTCTTAAATGCTCCATATTCTTAAATGGCAGAATGTCAACTAAATAAATGACAGCGTACTTGACGTTTATCTTTGACAGATGTCGGTATACAGATTTCTACTTTATAAACCTCGAATTGGATAACCCTGTATTAGAACATTTGAGTGTTTGATTATCTTGGCTATTCTATCGATGAACACAATAAAAATCCAGGGTCCAATATGCGATTCTTGAGGGACACCAGAGGTCACTTTGATAACATTGGATTTCTCATTCCCAATTAATACATATTGCAGTCGGTTTGTCAGATACGATTTGAACCAATTAATAAATTCTGTTGAAAACCCGAATTCGCGCAGACTCTGGAGTGCTTTGAGGTGGCATATTGAGTCGAACGCCTTGTTAAAATCTGTATACGCTACATCTACTTGATGATGATTTTCTACCTCATTTAACACTTTGTAGGTAAATTCGACCAGATTGGTAGATGTCGATCTTCCAGGCATGAACCCGTGTTGGTAAATAGAGATGTGACGTATCAATGTAGATTTAAAAGCATTGCACAGAATCAGCTCAAATAACTTAGGAATTGACGAAGATGTTGAAATTCCTCTATAACATGAGCAATCCTCTCTCTTACCCGATTTAAAGATAGGTGTTATTTTCGAAATTTTCCATTTATCAGGAAACATGGCTGTGGTTATCGATTGGTTGAAGAGTTTGCAGAGTGGATTTGTGAAGCTTCGAGAAGCCTCTTTAATATAAAGGCGGGTATATCATCCGGTCCACTCTCAACCACTTTGTCGTTGTTGTAGGTGGCAAACGTGCCTTTCGTTTTCACATCGAGTAATGTTGGTTCAGGTGTTGGGATTGGCGCCACTCCGATTAAAAAAGGCTCCCTGAATGAGGATTAAGCAAACTTCGATCTACCGTAACAGTGTCGTAAATTCCTCGAAAGTGGATTAAGTTTCGCCCATAACGAAATAAATGATACTTAATCAACTTAACACGAAGATTTACATCTCTCGAACCTTTTTAACGAGGTCAAACACCAGCTCTAAATGTTGTGCTTTTGTACATAAACAGACAAAAAGCATATCTAATCTTGGTCGATGCGTGGCCATGGCCTTTGTGTAGTTTGACGGATAATGGACCTGCATAATCTACGGCACTGTGCCGGAACGACCCGGTTATTAGTCATCAAAACACACAAATCATTTATACTCGCGTGCAAGTGCGCCAAGGTTCTGATGCTTGGCGAAATCTGTGGATAAAGTAATCACAGTAATCTGTGGATTACAGCGATTTGTCGAATGATTCAGTTATCAATTCTGAGAGCCTCCAAGGATCTCAAACTATCTCGTCTAGAGAGTGAGCCATATTTGAGCTATGGTTTTTGGGACCGTTTTCCTACTATACGCCGAGTATGCACAATACTTGAAGTATGATTTTGTCGATAATTGAGGTAGTACGTAGTAGATATCGAGCTGATCAAATATCTTGAAGCCTTGCGGCAATATTGTTCTGAATGCTGATATTGAATCCGAATCAATTGGCTGAAGTAGACTACTGGAGTCCAAGTATTTTAACTGAATCGTCCCAACTCAGCTTAAGTTAAATTGTACTTCCGCAGTTCAAAGCCACCACACCGGAGCAGTTTCATCACTTGCCTCTAGATCTCGATTAAATTCACGATGCTGTTCGAACCAGGCATGAAATCGTCGACGTAGAAGTCTCTCGATGCGACTTTCGGTGCAATTAGGAATTTCTTTTGTTCGTCTCGTGCTAGCTGATGAATTGTACGTACTTCCATATGAGTCAATTCCAGGTAGTCTTGCATGAACTTATTTAATACAAAGCGGAATTGATCACTCTTAGAAAACCGACTATATGTTGTAGTCGAAGAATTGCACCCTATCGTCCTTTCAAGGGGTGATAAGTTTTCATTGAATGGCAGGAAAACTGTATAGCTTCCGTTTTCCTTGCGATAGTGTGTCGATTCGTAGTGCCTTTTGTATTCTGACTCATCGTGCGGTTATTCTCGAGATAATCAAACATCCTCGATTTCTTGTCGATAGTGTCATTATCCTGGATAGTTGCTGTTAAACTTGATGCTTGATTGTTTGTTTTGCGCTCCAACTTGTCGAAGGGGATCCCAAAGCTATCAGCTCTCAAAATATCTGTGTTGGGAAGATAATAATGAGAATCGGGAAGTTCCAACTGCTCCAAGTGTTATCATTAATGCGAGTCTATTGGTCGGGATAGTATCGTGCCTGTGATCTTATTGACGACGAGCGTTGTAATCAAGATGAAGAATGTTGAATCAATTCTCGAGCTTAATACAAATTCGATAATTGAATGCGACGTGGGCGGCCCGTTTTCATTATTCCAATTTCGGCTGGTCTTCTTGCTAATCCGTTGTGATTTTCTACGCTCTCCGATATGAAGCTGACTTGTGATCCGGAGTCTAACTGAGCTCGAATTATGAAGTTTTAATTAGAGTGCGATACGATAGCGATTGCTGTGGCGAGCAGTATATCCATGAATGCCGATGCAAGGTGGGTCGTGGTGATCTGAGTTTGAAACGATGATTCGTCGGATGACGATTCGTTACTTCTGCGACAAATACGATGATGATGAGCCGCTTACTTTTGCGACTGTGATGAATTCGATTTTGTTTTGGTCGTAGAAATCATCGCCAGTGATGGCCATCAGGTTCAGAAAATCAAACGGCCCTGGATCTTATGGTTTAATGAATACTATGTGCTCGGGCTAATGACATTTTCTGCGATGATGTTAATTAAGATGATATCACATATGGTGACTGGCGCTCCTAAAACTTTCGGACAGGAACGATGTCGGTCGGTTGTACCAAGGATCTTGCGTAATCCCACGCTGGGGTACGCTCTACACAGTGGCTGATAATTGTCTCTTGACGGCTTTGAATGGACTCTGAACCGTTGTCTAATCGATTACAGCGCACTCTTGCTTCAGAAAATATACATAACAAAAATATGAAAAATCGTCCTTTAGAAGCAAAAAAATACTGCCGTTTGGCTTACAAACGTCCACATGAATAACTTTCAAACATTCCTTTGACTTCTCTTTGCACGAGGATGTTCGTCCACGAAATCGATTGCATTATTTCGCAAGCATTCTTCACTTTCTTAACGCTGCACATTCTGTTCTTGAATGACCTTTTTTTGAATTGGAGTTCTTCGAAAAATCAAGTTTATTAACGCTTTCGTTCTTTTAATATAACCCTGTGACTTCAGTCTCGCATTGATTCCCGCACACTCTGAAAATGTTTATATTCAAGCGGCATGGACATTAAAATCTTCGCTTTTATCCTTTAGTTTCATGACTTCCATGAGTTTTGAAATACGCGTCATACCAACTTTTGATCCTTCCCCACATTGAAGCTATCGAATCACAATTTATTATTTGCATCAATGGCTACTTTTTGCACATCATCAAAATCACACGTCTTTCCTTGGAATAATTCTTTTTCCATGTCTTAGTCTTCATCACATAATCAGCTTCTGCAATTGTAGGTTTTTGATCGGTGCCGTTACGTCGAACAATTCACTGGTCTCTACAATTTTGTGCATCTGAATTATCCTTGTTATAGCCAATTTCCACCACCTGCGTGTTTTTTGTGGTTTTTTGTTCGCTGCCAAAAATTAAACGAGACTCTTACAGGTGAGTACCTCGGCCGAATTTAAAACGACTCTGCATACTTTCATAAACACAATGAGTTAGGCTTGTCATAACTTGTAAGTAAATTACACCAGAGTGCACTAATTTCAATAATTGCTCTCATTTTGTCGCATTATCATCATGCCACGCGCCCTCTAGAAATGCAATCGATGGCTCTGGTGTAATTTTGCATAATTCAGCATTCCAATTTTTTGCCAAATTTGTTCTGTCTTGCGCATGATTTATTCTACAAAATAATTGTGTTAGCAGAATAACCGTAAATCGTTGCTTTAATTCTCGTAACTATTGATAGAAGCATATTCTTCGGTTTTAAAATTTAATAATTTTGCGAATTTTCTAAAAATATTTTTTTTTTCACAATCCATTTTCGTTGACCCCTAATTTAGAATGATGAAGAATTTGGACATTACATTGATGTCTTTATTCTAACCATTACTAGGACGTGTTTCGCAGCCGCTGATTGTTCCTATTTTTCCGGACACAATATTCATATTTTTTGAATCTTTCGGCGATCTGCTTTCTTCGATCCGATATATAATTTACTAAAAAAAATTTCCAATTCAATTTATAAATTCTGGATTTCTCCAAATTTTCCGGGTTTTCCAGTTTCGGTCCTACGTCCGGCTATAGGTTAAATTTATATTTACTAACATTCACGGAAGATGTCACAGGCCATTTAAAATTTAATATGCTCTTCTCGTTTAATCAGCCCCTGGACTAGGCCTATTGTACAATATTTAAAATTCTATGTTTGACGGACACTCTTCAAAATCCTCAATTTATACACGAGCGAGATCGATGTTTCAGGTGAATTGTGTTGGATAGTTGCTCTTCTAGAACTGGCAAACCATGTAACCAATTTTGGCAACAGAAATTTGCTTCTTAAAACTCCGATCTCATTCTTCATCAGAAGAGCCAATAGCTTTGAAAAATCTATTTGGTATTGGGTCAATTATTTTATTTGTACATCCTTTTCAAGATATATGTAAGTTTAAGTAATCTTTATATTTAATGCACTTCAAGTGTTACTTTCAGGCCACTAACTTAATTAACTGGTTCAGTTCGCAAGATGGATACTTCAACGAATGCGATATTGGTGATGTCCAAATGCGAGGCCGTAAAAGAGCGAGGCTGCTGGAAATTTTGTCGTTGCCAAATTTATCGACTTGCAATACAAAGTGCTCCTTCTTCATTAACACCTTCAGGCTGCTTCCCTTTTGCAAATATTTTGCACGATTTTAAAACATAGTTTTTGGAAAGTGATGTGTATTTTGCATCGAGTTAAAAGGAGATTATGGTACAGAATAAATCTAATTTTTCCAAATTAAAACTATTTTAAGACCAGCGGAGGGAAGTGTTATTGAAATTTAATCGAGAAAATTATCGACGTTTTATTAAAAGAATACCCTTTGGTGCATTGGACCATGTAAAAAAAACTCACTTATGAAAAATTATTTACCCCGTATGTATTAAGAATTCGATCTGGATTGAAACCTCTATATATACGGAATCGAGTCATCTTGGCGGTACTTTGAGTTAAATCAAACCTAAAAATTTTCAATGTATACGTCATTTTTATTTCGTTTACCTTCGACTTTCGTTTCGAGTACCTTGAATTTTGAAAAAATTTTAATTTTTTTAAGTGCGACTATTAAAAGATTTTTTACCAAAAAACAATACTTTTAACGTTTATCTCAAACTGTCGCGGTTTTCGCTCGGTCACAATATGACAAATATAGTGACTGATTTTAAGTCTTCAACCCATTGAGCCTATTGTTAAAATTTATTATTTATTTATTATTCTTTTCAAAATTACTTATACTTAAAACTGTTGAAACTTTGTATTCAGCAGTTGCATCATATAGTCAACTTCACGTTGCATATACTCTATTTGTTGTAACTGTAATAAAACCGCTAATTTTCAAAATAACATTTTATTTACCATTCTGGTGCCGTATTCTTGAAATCAGTGGGAATTTCCCCATTGGAAATCCTCTATACTATTCGAATTTTTCGCCGACTACTTTAATCATTTTTTCAAATTTGTTTTCAAGTTTATTAATATTTATCTAAAGGAATAATTTCGAATCGATTTACCTAGTCGGAATTTTTCTCTTAGTAGGAGAAAAAATTATGTTTCTTAATTTAAAAAACGAAAGAAAATTAAAAAAATTATTAAAGTAGCCGGCGAAAAATTGGAATAAAATAGAGAATTTCAAAGCAAATTGTATTCCGATTGAGGAAATTTCCACCGATTTTAAGAATACGGCTCCTGATCGCAGTCGGGCGATTATATTTATATCAATTGGTACGTCCCTTAAGCTAGCAGAACCCATATAGCAGAACATTACAAGATAGTACGGATAACTATAGGCTAATTAAATGCCGCATTAAAAAATTTTGGGCTCCACCCGTTTTTGACCAGACTTCAGGTCATTTAATCTAAAGCCAGCAGAACCCAAATCGAAAATCGGACCAAAACTGAAATTAGAATGCAAAACAAGATCTATTGATAAACAAATAATTTTAGGCTCACTATGGGCTATTCAAATGCCCCATTAAAAAATTTTGGGCTTCACCCGTTTTTGACCAGACGTCAGGTCATTTAATCTAAAGCCAGCAGAATTCAAATCGAAAATCGGACTAAAACTGAAATTAGAATGCAAAACAAGATCTATTGATAAGCGAATAATTTTAGGCTCACTATGGGCTATTCAAATGCCCCATTAAAAAATTTTGGGCTCCACCCGTTTTTGACCAGACTACAGGTCATTTAATCTAAAGCGAGCAGAACCCAAATCGAAAATCGGACTAAAACTGAAATTAGAATGCAAAACAAGATCTATTGATAAGCAAATAATTTTAGGCTCACTATGGGATGTTCAAATGCCCCATTAAAAAATTTTGGGCTCCATCCGTTTTTGACCAGACGTCAGGTCATTTAATCTAAAGCCAGCTGATCCCAAATCGAAAATCGAACCAAAACTGAAATTAGAATGCAAAACAAGATCTATTGATAAGCAAATAATTTTAGGCTCACTATGGGCTATTCAAATGCCCCATTAAAAAATTTTGGGCCCCACCCGTTTTTGACCAGACTTCAGGTCATTTAATCTAAAGCCAGCAGAACCCAAATCGAAAATCGGACCAAAACTGAAATTAGAATGCAAAACAAGATCTATTGATAAGCTAATAATTTTAGGCTCACTATGGGCTATTCAAATGCCCCATTAAAAAATTTTGGGCTCCACCCGTTTTTGACCAGACTACAGGTCATTTAATCTAAAGCGAGGAGAACCCAAATCGAAAATCGGACCAAAACTGAAATTATAATGCAAAACAAGATCTATTGATAAGCAAATAATTTTAGGCTCACTATGGGCTATTCAAATGCCTCATTAAAAAATTTTGGGCTCCACCCGTTTTTGACCAGACGTCAGGTCATTTAATCTAAAGCCAGCAGAACCCAAATCGAAAATCGGACTAAAACTGAAATTAGAATGCAAAACAAGATCTATTGATAAGCGAATAATTGTAGGCTCACTATGGGCTATTCAAATGCCCCATTAATAAATTTTGGGCTCCTCCCGTTTTTGACCAGACTTCAGGTCATTTAATCTAAAGCCAGCTGAACCCAAATCGAAAATCGAACCAAAACTGAAATTAGAATGCAAAACAAGATCTATTGATAAGCAAATAATTTTAGGCTCACTATGGGCTATTCAAATGCCCCATTAAAAAATTTTGGGCTTCACCCGTTTTTGACCAGACGTCAGGTCATTTAATCTAAAGCCAGCAGAATTCAAATCGAAAATCGGACTAAAACTGAAATTAGAATGCAAAACAAGATCTATTGATAAGCGAATAATTTTAGGCTCACTATGGGCTATTCAAATGCCCCATTAAAAAATTTTGGGCTCCACCCGTTTTTGACCAGACTACAGGTCATTTAATCTAAAGCGAGCAGAACCCAAATCGAAAATCGGACTAAAACTGAAATTAGAATGCAAAACAAGATCTATTGATAAGCAAATAATTTTAAGCTCACTATGGGATATTCAAATGCCCCATTAAAAAATTTTGGGCTCCATCCGTTTTTGACCAGACGTCAGGTCATTTAATCTAAAGCCAGCTGATCCCAAATCGAAAATCGAACCAAAACTGAAATTAGAATGCAAAACAAGATCTATTGATAAGCAAATAATTTTAGGCTCACTATGGGCTATTCAAATGCCCCATTAAAAAGTTTTGGGCCCCACCCGTTTTTGACCAGACTTCAGGTCATTTAATCTAAAGCCAGCAGAACCCAAATCGAAAATCGGACCAAAACTGAAATTAGAATGCAAAACAAGATCTATTGATAAGCTAATAATTTTAGGCTCACTATGGGCTATTCAAATGCCCCATTAAAAAATTTTGGGCTCCATCCGTTTTTGACCAGACTACAGGTCATTTAATCTAAAGCGAGGAGAACCCAAATCGAAAATCGGACCAAAACTGAAATTATAATGCAAAACAAGATCTATTGATAAGCAAATAATTTTAGGCTCACTATGGGCTATTCAAATGCCTCATTAAAAAATTTTGGGCTCCACCCGTTTTTGACCAGACGTCAGGTCATTTAATCTAAAGCCAGCAGAACCCAAATCGAAAATCGGACTAAAACTGAAATTAGAATGCAAAACAAGATCTATTGATAAGCGAATAATTTTAGGCTCACTATGGGCTATTCAAATGCCCCATTAATAAATTTTGGGCTCCTCCCGTTTTTGACCAGACTTCAGGTCATTTAATCTAAAGCCAGCTGAACCCAAATCGAAAATCGAACCAAAACTGAAATTAGAATGCAAAACAAGATCTATTGATAAGCAAATAATTTTAGGCTCACTATGGGCTATTCAAATGCCCCATTAAAAATTTTTGTGCTCCTCCCGTTTTTGACCAGACTTTAGGTCATTTAATCTAAAGCCAGCAGAACCCAAATCGAAAATCGGACCAAAACTGAAATTAGAATGCAAAACAAGATCTATTGATAAGCAAATAATTTTAGGCTCACTATGGGCTATTCAAATGCCCCATTAAAAAATGTTGGGCTCCTCCAGTTTTTGACCAGACTTCAGGTCATTTAATCTAAAGCCAGCTGAACCCAAATCGAAAATCGAACCAAAACTGAAATTAGAATGCAAAACAAGATCTATTGATAAGCAAATAATTTTAGGCTCACTATGGGCTATTCAAATGCCTCATTAAAAAATTTTGGGCTCCACCCTTTTTTGACCAGACTTCAGGTCATTTAATCTAAAGCCAGCAGAACCCAAATCGAAAATCGAACCAAAACTGAAATTAGAATGCAAAACAAGATCTATTGATAAGAGAATAATTTTAGGCTCACTATGGGCTATTCAAATGCCTCATTAAAAAAATTTGGGCTCCACCCGTTTTTGACCAGACTTCAGGTCATTTAATCAGCAGAACCCAAATCGAAAATCGGACCAAAACTGAAATTAGAATGCAAAACAAGATCTATTGATAAGCGAATAATTTTAGGCTCACTATGGGCTATTCAAATGCCTCATTAAAAAATTTTGGGCTCCACCCGTTTTTGACCAGACTTCAGGTCATTTAATCTAAAGCCAGCAGAACCCAAATCGAAAATCGGACCAAACTGTCTAATTTCAGTTTGGTCCGATTTTCGATTTGGGTTCTGCTGGCTTTAGATTAAATGTCGCATTAAAAAATTTTGGGCTCCACCCCTTCCAACTAAAATGCGGGTTCTGCTAGTTTAAGAAAAAGTTAGCAGAACCCATATCAAAAACTGATTTAAAAACAATTGGAAAATTAACGATTAATTTTAGGCTAACTAAATGCCCTATTAAAATTTTTTTATTCTGCTCGATCTAGAAAATGCAAAAGCCTATAATTATCCGTACTATCTTGTTATGTTCTGCTATATGGGTTCTGCTAGCTTAAGGGACGTCAATTGGTCGTGTTCTTGAAATTTATTCCAAAAAAGTATGAACAATCTCAGTTTTACTAAAAAACAATCTCATTGAAATATTGCTGCTTGACTCGCAGCCAACTTCACGTTGCTTGGTGCATATCTATCTATCTATTATATTAACACGCTTAATTTTTTCAAACTCAACCCTAAAATAACCCCTAAACATGATCCGATCCGTTTAAATTTTTCAGGGTAGGTCGACATAATTATAGCGGTGTGCCTTTGCTAGAAAAATCGGAAAAATTTCACCGGGAAGTACCCGAAACGGGTACCTCAGGTGTTTCCAGCAAAATTTTGTCACGACGACAGAATGCCATGACAAAATATGTTTATATTGAATCTATGATCATGCGCATTACACCGTGACAATGACAAAATTTATTAAAATTGCCGAAGTTTTTGTCATAACACTGTGATGACAAAATGAGTAGAAAATTTGTAATAGAATCTCAATTAAACAAAACAGAGAACATAAATTGATTTTACATACATTTTGGTGTTAATAGTTCTCTATCTATCTATCTTCTATCTATTATATTAATACTCTTAATTTTATCGAATCGAAAATGCATGATCGATCTTATGCCGTGATGCGTCTTTCTGTCCACCTACCGATTCAACAAACAATTACATTCGAAGCAGGTAATGAAGATGAAGCGTTGCTTGCAGCACAAACTGGCCGAACGAACCTTGAGTCATGATTTCAGCTCAACTTCAATGATCAAAAGGCACGTCATTTCCTATATACTGACATTCCCCACCACTACGTTTACGTACGCGATAAATGGCATCTTCATCAAAAAGATGGAGAGAAGGTTGTTGCATGCGAATTTATACAATAAGCTTGAAAGATGAGGAGCATTTCTTCCTGCAGCTGCTTTTGCTACATATTCGAGGTTCCGCACCAGATTTGAATTTGTACGAACATTCATTGGTTTTATTTACAAAACCTTCAAAGAAGCTACAGCTGTACGGGGTCTGGTAAGATGACATGACTCTTGATGATAGCCGCCACAATATTGAAAATGGAGCAAAAAAATTGGCTCTCCACGATATCAACATAATTCTTATACAGCATGGACTTTCTTGAGCTGTGATCGGCTTACCAACTCCATCGAGAAGTCACGTAGAAGTGCTGGTCTTCGATACAGTTTGAGAAGCCGAAGAAGCTGAATTACGAATTCAACTGCTAAACGAAAAGCAGTTGGATGCATTTCGTAAAACTACTGCTGCAGTGGATAATGAAAATGTCTCCAGCCGAACTTGAGATTTGAATATTTGGTTTGGGCGCGTAAATGGTCATGTGATCCCGAGCGCGCGCTTCCCGTTTGAGATATGAATATTTGACTTGGCACATAAGTCATACTGTGTGCATTTGAGTGCGCGCTTGCCGTTTAAGATTTAAAAATTAACCGCGTGTATGAATTTAGTTTATTTTTGATAAAAGTGCATCAAATTTACATCTTAAAAAATCTTCTTAATCATTTCTTAACCAAAAATTCAATAAAATGTATTCACGTGACTGATTAATCAGTCACAGGTCTGCTAGTGAATAACTAATAATTAAATAACAATTATGGAAGTTTTGGATGAATTGAAAATTATTTATTTTATCGTAGTCGATACATTTTGTGTTTGTCAATGTATGCGAAAGTGAAATTTTTAAATTTAATGTATGAACTTCCCAATAACCGAACAATTGCAATAAATTTGTCTAATATGCATTTTTCATATATATTTACAGTAATACGAGTTCATTAATATTTATTTAGCAATATGAATTTTAATCGAACGTGTTAAAATCTGTCTTGATTGGCAACAAACCTAAATTAACGTTGCAAAACTTAAAGCACACTTTTCGATAAAGCTTTCAAACTCTTAATATTCGTGTAAATAAACTTTATATTTATAAATTGTATACGGTTGATAAATTTCTTCATTATATTGTAATAAAAGCATATAGACATTCTTAAATACCGGAAGGTTCGTATACATCGATTAAACCCTTTAAAAGAAAATTAAGATTTCGTTGTATGCGCTGTGTAGAGACAAATAAATTGAATGTAATCTTTTCTAATGACTTCCTTTCTTCCCAAAAACAAAAACGAAATAAATAAAATTAAAAACAATTTCATCTTAAGATTCCATTACGGTACTTGGGTATCTTAAATAAAAACCAGATACGTCTATATACCTTAAGAGTGTGAATTGCTTTTTTTAAACAAAAATTTTATTTCATTCATGTACAAGTACCTACGTATGTACATGTATGTAGATCATTCATGAATTTTTGTAATTATAAAATTTTTTTTCATTCAAAGTGACCAAAAGGAAAATAAAATGTTTAATGGTAGAAAAATTGTATATACCATAAAATCGTGATACGATGATGATGATGATGACTCGCGGCCGTGTTCAGATTTACTTTATGAATAAAAATTGTTTTATATATATATATTGATTCTATATAATACATACACGAGTATATAATTCATTCATAAACAATTTTTTTTTGTTGTGGTTGTTATGTGGTAATGAACAATCTTATACGGACACGTATATATAAGATGCAAAAACGGTGTAAAATTTATCTGCATTTTCTTAAACAAGTTTTTCGTTTTTCTTGTACAAAAGCTTACAACATCGTTGGTTTGTCTGTGCAGATTTTGTGTGAGAAAAACATAATACTCGTTTCTTTTTGTATACATGCATATTACAATAACATAATTATAAGATGGAAATTAAGTAACAAATTATGATTTTGTGTATTAAATATACAATTTATAGTGTTTCGGTTTTCATCAAGATATACGAGTAACTTTCTACCAATTATGCATAGATAAATCATTTATCTGGTGTACGCTATCATGTATATATCCACAATTATAAATTATGGTCTTATTGTCTTGATTTACAAGTTTTTTGTTTGTTTGAAAGGAAATATGATATTTGATTTGATTTTTAGATGGATTTAGTTTAGTGTCGCTTTGTTTAGTACAGCTCACTACTTTCTTGGTCATTCACATTCGAGTAAAGACAACTTATTTAGGTGAAAGTTTCCAGGTTAGATATCATCACGTTTCTAGTAGATTTTTCGGATAGGTTAAAACCTATAATTTTATTTAACACTCCATAAATAATATAGGTCGCACTCATCAGTAACCAGAGGGGGCAGCGGGCTTTTTACTATATTACTATTTTTTAATCTATTTTTTGTTTATTTTATTTATATATTCATCACGCAGTTGGCAATATTTATCAAGAACTATTTAAAAGTAGGTAATTGTGATAAAATAAAACATATACATAATTAAATTTAACATTGAATTAAAAAAAGATCCCTACAATGTTGGAATTTAGCCTAATATTCATTCATGCAATATGAAACATAAGACCTATAATTTTAAATACAATTCAATATAAATAATATTTTGTAGATTGTGTAAATTGTGATATTTACCGAACATTGCCATTTCCCACCACACATATACAAATAACTGAAGTGTTATTTCTTTGAACAGTTTATTCTGCAATAAAAAAATTGTTTGGATAAATATGACTCGATCAAATGGGAAACCACCTTAAATTCGTTTCAATTGTCAAAGGTACCCTTAGCACTATGTGGAATATAAAACATGCTTGATACAAAGACACGCAGTTAGAGATTTGAATGGTAGACAGGT
Organism: Nephrotoma appendiculata; assembly: GCA_947310385.1. Lineage (NCBI taxonomy): Eukaryota > Metazoa > Arthropoda > Insecta > Diptera > Tipulidae > Nephrotoma > Nephrotoma appendiculata. The sequence goes on from OX371224.1 coordinate 172,156,596, forward strand.
ACACCACAATTAAAAAATAAATATGTAATTACTATAAAATGTAAATAAAGCAGTCATATGCTGTAAACGAGCCAACACTATCATAAAAGAGAATTTCTGCTATTACGTTGTACTTTCTTAACGAATTATGATGATTTATAGAGAGATATTAAAGTTCAATTCAAATCCAATAATTTTTTTAATTTCAATTAATAATTAACACATAATTAATTGGTTTTTTTTTTTTGTATGCAAATTCTTAATTCTTTTACCTTGACGAAGCATCATTGAGTAGACCGAGATAATTTTTTTCTGCTTTAAATTTTTTCAACTCTGAACTGTAATTATTTTTAAAAAATATAGCCACTGAAATTATCGAAAAATTATGAACACTGCGATAAAGCGATTTTTACACAAATCAGGAAATAATTCGTAGATAACAAAAATAATTCAATTTCGTCTTGTTCCTTCAGTTCCAATAGCTCGACGGTTTAAGGGCAAATTCTGAATCATCGATCTCCAGATAAACTCGAATTGCACTCTGAACCACTGTATCACGTCATCTTCGTTGAATGGTATTCGGGCGATCTAGAAACTCACCATAAGTGAAACGACGATATACACCAGTTATTGACTGTACCGAATCCATACGCAAGGAGTTTGGTGCAGAAACTCAAGAACTCTAAGATTTCCAGCAAATTATGTTGAACATTTTTCCTGAGATAGTTTTGAAAAGATTTTTTCATCATAGGGACGATAGCTGCTCATCGTGTGCTAGTTTTTGAGCTCAGTTTTTCAACGTATGTGAAGCTGGCCCGAAAACCATCCCGAAAAACGCTTTTACAATTTAGGTGTGTTTCTTCGGTAAATTTTCTAATTTTTTTTTTTCTTCGGTAAAAGACTATTCAGCCCGAAAAATTAAAAAAAAATGGAGAAAATCAAATTCCATCCCGAGAAAATAAAAACAATCCCACGTACACAAAAACAAATTTTAAGTTGAAAATCTATTACAAGAAGAGACTTACCACAGTTTAACTTAAGAAATTTAAAAAAAAAATTAATATTTCAGTTCACAGAGGTTGGCAGATATAACAGTATGCGCCTTATTAATGCACTGGCGATCAGTGTGAATAAAATAAGCGAATATTAAATCAGCTGGGGAGGCCTCTTATCCCCGCTATATCGTAATGTGCATTTGTGTGCTTAATGCTGATGATCAGTGCATTAATCACGCACATACCGTTATATCTGCCAAACTTTGTAAACGGAGAAATTTATGATGATATATGAGGATCTAATTAGGATCCAATGGGGAGGCCCCTTATCCCCGCTGTATCGTAATGATTATTTGTATGCTAAATGCTGATAGTCGGTGCATTAATAAGGCATGCATCATTTTATCTGCCAACCTCTGTGAACCGAAATATTTAGATTGTTGAAAAATGTTCAATCAATTTTATTGAATTGTTTTTTAAATTACTTAAGTTAAAGTGTGGTAAATCTCTTCTTTTAATAGATTTTCAACTTAAAATTTGTTTTTGTGCACGTGGGATTGTTTTTATTTTCTCGGGATGGAATTTGATTTTCTCCATATTTTTTTTAATTTTTCGGGCTGAATAGTCTTTGAATAAATTTAGCGATGAAACACACCTAAATTGTAAAGGCGTTTTTCGGGATGGTTTTCGGGCCAGCTTCACATACGCAGTTTTCAAATCCTTGAACAATACTCTTTGATCTCATCCCAGTGTATTTAAACCCCTATTTAAACTTGTATAAGGCGAAGCACAATTTTAAATTTTTTACTCAACAACAATATATTCATCCTCGACTTTTTCATTTAATTGTTGTTTTTGTACTCTAGGTTTGTAAAAATAATTTTAAATAGTTTTTCTCTAAGCAAAATGATTTGTAGGTAATAATTGTTTGTTTTGATCGCAGAAAACAGAATGATGGTAATGGAAAATGGTAATGCTAATGGCTTACAATGACTAAGAGGGCAGTCCCATCCATATGGCCCAGAACCCTATATCTTCATATAATAAAATGAGAAAATCGTGCCATTCTCCTAGAATAATGATTTGCCGGAAATGACTGCCATATTATGGGATTCGCGCAATCAGTCAGCTTCCATATGGTTCAATATAAAATATAAACATTTAATAATATGAGTGTGAAGTTTCTAACAAAAAAATAACAGCAATATGTATAAGAATCCAATAAGAATATTCTAGAAAATTGCATGTGTTAGTTTTTACACTGTTAAAACACATTGTAGAAAGAGACAGCTCTACGATATTATAAAGAGGTGAAATGCTCGCCATGTTTCTTCAAATAAGAAGTAAATTAAAAATTCATTTCGTCTCTTTCTAATGATATTCAGCTAACTCGTTGTTTCATATAACTATAACTCAAATTGGATTCCGATTTATTTATGTTGAGTGTTTGATTATTAAATTTAACTTTTCCAAAAATATTTCATCGAGATGTAAATAATAATTTTGATCAAACAATTAAATTTTCCATCGCTAAAGTGTGTATAAACAAAACTCGTTTATTTAAAAAATATGTGTCACATTTTAAAGTCTTAATAACAGACCACCGTAACGCTTATACCAAACGGATTGGTATCGAAAGATTTTTGAGTAGAAGATATTCGATGTGTTTGTACCATCGCTGAGTTTGTATCAAAATTCCACCATTATCGGATAATTGGTACAGGCTTAACATTTTAAATAGAACAGGTTTGATTTCCAAACGGATGGGTCGTAATACATTTTTTTTGAGTAAAACTCATTCATGGAATTCATTGAATGAGCAATAACAGGACATGGTAGGGATTGTACCAAAATTTCATTATATACTGATGACACATATTGTGTGCACAGCCAAAGATATTATGATGAACTAGAAATAAACCACCAAGAGTGAATCAAAATGCTTGGTTTATTTCCCACGGAGTTAACAATATCCAGCACACGGAAGCAACAAATAAAATAATAATTTCGATCAACTATTGAACCACTCGCAGTAATACAAACCACAAATTCTTGTTAATAGCTTTTATTTTAGATTTATATGGTACAGCAATGCCATCCGTCTCGTATGAACGCCAATGAAAAAGAGACCAAGCTCAATTTTTAACAACATGAAGAAAATAGTTAGTATATACAATGTCTTAAAATTCATACTTAAATGTCTACATAATTATACTAATTATAGAGTGCACCCAAATTACATTGAGTACTAAAAGTTTTAGAATTACTGAATTCAAACCAGCTGTCACCTTTATATAAACAAGAATTCGTAGGTAATTAATTATAAATTATTTGTGTTATTTTAATTTAATACATTAATTAATTATTATTTAATTTAATCTTAATCTAGGTGCTAGTAAACAGAGATGACTTCATCTAAATATTGAAGCTTGGTAAGTACACATTTTGTCATTACATTCTAACAAAATTTGTCTTTTTCAGATTGGAAATATTTCAATGCCAAGGTCAAGATGAATTCAACCTTGTTTACCAGTGACGTGTAATTTGTGTGTTAAATAAAGTTTATTATAAATATAATGCAGTTCCGTGTCTTTTAATTAATATGTGAATTTAATTCATGTCTGTACCAGACACATATAGACTTCACCTTTCAATTGAAATCAGTGACTTTCCAAAACGGATCGACGTCGAAAGATTTTTGAGTACAATTTATTAAGTGCACTCATGGAAGCTGTGTGGCATGCTTTTAACAGCCAATAACAAGACATCGCATAGTTTCTATATACGGATTATTGCTATAGACTTAACCTATATCAATCATCCGATAATAGTGGCATTTTGGTACAAACTCAGCGATGTTACAAACTCCTCGAATTTCTTCTACTCAAAAATCTTTCGATACCAATCCGTTTGGTATAAAAGTTACGGTTGTCTGTTATTTAGGCTTTAGAATGTGACACCTATTTTTTAAATAAACGAGTTTTGTTTATACATACTTTGGCGATGAAAAATTGAATTGTTTGATCAAAATTATTATTAAGATCTCGATGAAATATTTTTAGAATAATTGGATTTAATAATCGTATACATATTGCTGTTATTTTTTTGTTACAAACTTCACACTCATGTATTCTTACATTTTAATTATTACTTTTGGTTTTCCTGAGTTTTTTTTTATTTCACTCAAAAATTCTTATACGAAATATTTTAACAGTGTACTTACTAATACATATTTATTTTTGTTATTTGTTAGAAACTTCATACTCATTTAATAATTTAAATTAATTATTATTGAGTTTATTATTTCCTTACATGGGGTCATGATACGGCTGATACTGCCTTAATCTTTTCAAGACCTTACCGTTACCAACTCAAAACAGCTTCAATCATTTCCGACAAATCATATTTCTAGATCCTTATATGGGACTATATGTAGCTTGACCATTTGCACCAATCCTACAAAGCGGCTGGTACTGCCCTCTTAGTCATTCTAAGCCCTTAACATTACCAATCCAAAAAAGTATCAATCATTTTCTTTAATCAGAACAAACAATTATTACTTACTAATCATTTTACTCGTATATTTAGAGGAAACCAATTTATAATTATTTTTACATATCGTCGGTTTGGTGCAAAAGTGACACAACTCATATTTCACTCATTTCTAAGATATTCGAATCAAACGATACCCAATAATTCATATTTTTATTATTGTATTATTGTATATATTTATATTTTTATTATTGTAAATCACTCCACTGAAAAATTAAAAATTTTGAGTTGTGATACTGTTACACCAAACCGACGATATGTAGAGCACAAAAACAACAATAGTTTATAATTTTCGAAAAAATACAGTAACACTGCAAAAATGTATGAAATTTTTAATTGGATCGATAAATCAATGTTTGCTACTTTTTTAAATGGTCCACTTGAGATGTCCAATGTTTCACCATTTTTTCGAGCATGTCGGCTAGCATCTTGTTAATGGCACGTTTAATGTTGTCTTCTGCAATTGTTGTTAGTTTATTGGCATACACGAGAGACTTCACGTAGTCAAATCGCACGCCAAATGTAGACATTTTGCTTATAACGTACCCATATTTAACCAAAAAAGTGCTTCATCGCTGAATACCATTTTTGTAAATTGGCCTAATTTCTTATGCTTCATTTTCATGTGCCATTGAATTTGTTTATTTAATTGCAAATACTTTTCGAATTTTATTTTTGCTAAACGCATTTATTATTGATACGATCAAGTTCGTTGTTCAACCCAATGTTTTCGTGTAGCAATCGCAGGATATGCTTTGGAATGGTCACTTTATATTTATTAGACTCCGAAAACTTAGTTTCATTTGCCCCAATTCTTGCTTGTGTTTTGCTTCTTGTGCCAAATACTTTTTCTCACCGTTCTGGAACCAAATTTTATATTGAGCCTTTCAACTACATCAGGTGAAATTTGTTTTACCTCCAAATCGCCAGTCTGGCGCATATATTCTTGGATGGATTCTCTGATAATAATTCGTCATACTCCGTCGTCTTTTTTAACCACAAATAGGCAATTACAATTACCTTTTAGGGACACTAAACAAATTGATAGGCATTGTTACGTGCCTCTGTCAGCCAACACGTTTTTAAATCGGGTAGACTTCAATGGCATGTGGGGGTTCTTTGCTGACATACATTAGGCACCACAAAAACCTATCGTGTTGCATCTTAACAAAATTCACACATGATCCTCGCAAATAACTTCATCACCAACAACTTAGAAAACGGAATCACTTCATTATTTTAAACATTTTTATTACTATTCGAAAATCATTACATCAATTAAAACAAAAACAGTAAAAATAAATTGTTGTTCAGATAAAAAGAGAACTTTAGGTTTGGATGCAAGAAGCAATTTTTTTTGTTTAAAGAAATCGTAAAAACTCACCTGTAGGTTTCCAAGAGCGCTCGTTGGTACCCTACGGACTGGAATATGCTGGAAATAAAGTTATTGCTTCTAACAAGCCACTATACGCACAACAATTTACTTTACACTAACAAATCGCTAAGCAAATTGTAACAAAATAATAAATTAATAATTCTTTACAATAATTCTACATTTATCACAGAGTAAGTATTTTTCGGGTTTTTTTTTGTGAAAGAAATAATATGTATAACGGCTTCACTATACGCGTATCCAAATAAATATTAGAAAAAAAAAAACTTGAAACTGTTACTCGATTTGAACGCCTTATGTATAACGTTGTTCCTTTTTGCATATAGCCGATGAATTAGTTCTATAAAAAATTAGGCCCTATTCAATAAATTGAAACTTAGTTTGTGATTTGCACAATTCAGAGGTCAAATGTAAGTCCTTACCCACTCCTAGTGACCATACATCTATACAGTTAATATACTGCACCTCCGTACTAAGATTTAGTGGAAACTGGACAGAATATTTTCTGTTGCTGGATTTAAAGTTATGTCGCTTCGTCTTTCCACTAAATATTGCACACTTTACAAAAACAATAGCTAAGCAAAGAAAAGTACAGTTAACGCACTTTACTAAACTCAATATCAAAATTTCGCTTACCATTTGACTAAACTATTATCCGGAATTTCAGCTTATGATAAACACGGTGGTATTCACTAGATTTATTTTATTTTACTTTACTTAAATATATTTTTTATAATTTTTTTTATCTAAACGATCAACTAGCCTTGGTGGCCTTTTATTAAAATATGTCACACACAATTCTATAAAATTTTGACTAACAGATCGATAATTTATGGTGACCTGAAAATTGTGTCACATTTAAAAGTTACTATACATAAATCATACATACGTAATTGTTACAACAAAATGCTTACAAAAATAACACATACATAAACTACTGTGCCACATGAGTTTTATTACTAAAACAATTGGTACAAAAAAGTTTTTTGGACCAACTCAAGTTATTCAATATCAATAAAAAAAAATTGAAGCTTATTACACCGCATAAAAATTGAATTTGCGTTGATCAACATATACAATTGCAATGCGATATAAGAAACAGAAAATGTGAAATGGCGGCGGCGCGATGATACGAACGATTCTTATTAGGTTTTATTTTTATAAATCAATTAGATTTTTTTATTGCAAATAATTTTATTAATATGTACATATAATAAAATTAATATTATTTTATAAATATATTTTTTATTAATTAAATAAAAAATTATTAATAAAAAATCAAATATTATAATATATAATTAACCCTATCAATGTAAATAATTTTTATTATTGTTATCTAATAAATATAATACTCAATAATACAAAATACATATGTGTATATTGATTGCAAAATTAAAATCCTACGATCCTATAGTAAAAAAAAAATCGTCACATAAAATGTCTTTGGTACAAACTGATGTAGCAAAATAAATTATGTGACTTTTTTGTACCAATCGTTTTTGTAACAATTTTCTGGTCCCAAAGCATTTTTATATGAAGAATTTAGGATTGGTACAATACACGATTGTTCCGAAAATAAAAAGTTGCTTTCATACAAATCGATCTAGCAAAATAAAGTATGTGACTTTTTTGTACCAATTGTATTGTACCAATTTTCCGGTCCCAAAGCATTTTTATATGAAGAATTTAGGATTGGTACAATGCACGATTGTTCCGAAAATAAAAAGTTGCTTTCATACAAATCGATCTAGCAAAATAAAGACAAAATTTCGTTTGCTGCAAATCAATATAAAATAAAATTTTGTTGTTATTAAATAAATTATTAATCAGATTATTATCATCGAGTGCATAATTTATTTGAAACAAATTGAATTGTTGTAATAATTCTAAATTTCGAGTACAATTATAAAATGAATCTAAAACTATAACACATTATATGTCGCAAAAAATTGTAAACGTGATTTAAATTTTGTTAAAATAAAATAATCTATGTATCACGCGTCGGTTCGGTCGCTCATTTTTAAAAAATCACTGTATTTTCCAGATGACTCGCATAAATATGCTGTTCAACACAGATATGCTATGATCCTTCCTCTATCTGGAACAGCAAACCTTTTGAAGATATCGTAACCAGGAGGTGAGATATAACTTTTGTCGTCAAGGAATGCTCTAATATCGATAAACAATATATTTCCCCGATCGACTTCTAAAAATGATTCAATCGACATATAAATTCTCATGGATATTCTCTATTCGATGCTGAGCAGTTACGTAGAACATAATGTTTAACTAAAGCCGTGGGCCAATACGCAAATCTGGGCCAGCAATTGGGATATTATTGTTATTTATAATTACAAAAACGAATTAAGAAAGTGCTACTTAATTTTATTATTAAGGATTTCCAACCATTTTCAATTGTTAGTGACAAAGGATTTGTTGAATATTCGAAAACGCTCGATCCGAGTTACAAACTCCCATCCCGATCCATGTTAACAAAATCTTTATTACCCAATGCTTACGAGGAGTGTTTGGAGAAAGTGAAAAATTGTATTAAACAAGTGGAAAAGATGGTGTAATTGCCATATATGGACATCCTCAAATACAAAAAGCTACATGTCCGTTACTGGTCAGTTTATTAATAGTGATTGGGAGATGACAAATGTCGTGCTGGACTGCATCGATATTTCAGCAGCAAGCCATACAAGCGAATTTCTTAAAGATGCACTGCGCACTTGCTTCTGCAATTTCAACATAGAAAGAAAGGTAAACGCCATCGTAACGGACAATGCCGCAAACATTTCATCAGCTGTTAGCGCGGCAGGATACGATAATCAACGGTGCTTTGCCAATAAATTAAATTTAGTGGTTCAAGATGGCATATCTGAAATTGCAGAAATTCAGAAAAAAGTGAAAAATGTAGTTGAGCATTTTCATCGAAGCCCCAATGCCACCGCTAAACTGGGACAACTTCAAGTTCAAATGAGTGGCAGTGAGACAGTTATTCCTTTAAAGCTAATTAACGATGTTATAGTCTAACCGCCGAGATCAGTGCTGAAAATAGTGTCACTATCTCAAAGGTTATGGTGACAATAGAAGGGTTGAAGTATTACCTGAACAGTATTATCACAGACATCAACGATATCCGCGACAGCTAATAAATTAATCGATTTGTTAATACAACGAATCGAAAATCGTTTTCTGAATTTAGAACGAAATTATGTTATTCAAATGTCAACATACTTGGATCCGCGTTTAAAAAATAGAACCATGTCGGACACGATAAAAAATCAAGCAAAAGATTGGTTGCTGAGATTAATGACGGACCTCATTCAAAAAGATCGGGGCGTCACTTCTAACGAACTATCGATTATTTCACAAGAAGTTGACGTGGATAATCCGATATGGGGTCATTTTGACTTGCAGTGCCCTGTAAGAGTACTATTTGATTTATTGTTCGTTTCATTACTAGGTAGTCAGTAGTGATTACTTAGAAATAGAGCTGATATTTGAAAATAAATTTTAATTTTGAAATTTTAAATCTGTTATTATTTATTTAAATTCTGTTTCAATTTTACATATCCATACTTATATCATTATTGGAATCATACAATTCCGAGTTCTGCCGGTTCTGCGAAAGATTCGAATCTTAATCATCAAAATTCAGTTTGACACAATTTAATTTCATCGGTTTGTCGGTTGTATCCAATACATCATTTGTATCATAAGCAGACTATCTTAGTATCTTCCTCCATTAAAACTTCGAATAAATATGTATGCAATGTGGTTGCAAAAATGTCATCTCGTTTTAACGATAAACTTTTATGCAGTGAATCAACAGCCTCTTCTAGTTTTTTATTAAGGTGAGTACAAATCCTATTGCCTTGTAAGTCAATGAAGATTGTGGTTTAAGAATAAGGGCGATGGAAGAATTAGGCTTCCTCATATTTCCGATTTTTACGACAGCTGCGTCCTAAATTATTAAGCGACGGTTCACATCGTGCCAATATTAGTTCAAGATTTTGTCGTGCTAAATGTTTAACCATTTCCAGCGTCATACGAAACACTTCCTCGGCACTTTCGTAACTGTAAACAAGAAATAATTTAATACAATAAAGCCATAATAAATTATATAGTCCTTACTATTCATATTCAAATTTGATGATTCCCAATTCATGCAGTACGAAAACATAGACCGGTGTAATAGCCATTGCTGGTAAAAGAATATTTCGGCTAATTCCACATTTTTATTCAATCCGCATTCCATTCCAATATATAACAATGGGAAATGGTAGGCCCTCATCAATTGGGTAGCTTTGAAATACGCAGCCACCCTTGACAATGCTCATTTTCACGTGCCAACGAATGTCTATATGTCAACCACGCTGCTCCAAACAATCGATTCAATGACGTAGTCTTCATTAAATACCTTCGTTCTGGATCACTTTTACCAATTATATCGTAATAACATCCAACCGCGTACCATGATATCGCAATCGTCACATAAGTTTAGAAGTTTTATAGCACAATAGGTATGGGGTGGTATCGTAACATGTATATTTTTCCTACTTTTCATAGCATATTGATGATGATTACGAAATACACCATCCTACTCAATTCATTCCAGGCTAACAACATTGAAATGAACAAGTGTGACCGCCCAGGGGGGCTATTTGGGAATTCGATTCGATAACGAGAGTACTAGATTCGTATTGGATTTTAAATAAGAATCGTTCAAATCACATTCAAATCAAATAAGAATCTTGTACTCTCGTTATCGAATCGAATTCCCAAATAGCCCCCCAGGTTAAACAGATGAAACCAGATTCCGAAAATTGTATTTCGCTTAAGCTCAGTTATGAACGTCTACAAAACAGTATCGATTTCAACAAGGAAGACTGTTAATTTAATTAAGTAAACCATTTACTATTAAATTCATTCATTTCAACAAGGCATCCGATTTGAATTGTTAAACATTTTAAATAATATGGATCCCGTTTTAAAACATCATTTACGATTTTAAGACATTTGTTATATTCAGTTGTAGAAATATTTTTCAGCCTTGGCCGCCAGCAAATCGATACTGTTTTGAAGACGTTCACAGGTGAGCTTAAGCGAAATACAATTTTCGGAATCTGGGTTCATCTGTTTAACCAACATTTCGTGCTAAACCAAGGCGTTGAGTGCTTCGGTACATCAAACGGATTTGTGCAAGGCTTGTATGTACATATATGTACACATAGATATAAATAGACGCAAGAATTTCATTTTGTTTGCTTTTCAAACCCGTACTGTTCTCCAAAACTTTCCTCGGCCTTCGAATTAATCGCTGTATTTGCCAAATTTTCGGCATCTATAGAGCTGGGTACATCTAACGCTCCTTGAAATTCTTTCACCTCCAATAAACTTTCTATTACCAAATAGTGGCACATTAAATGAGTCTTTTCTAACCCCTACGTAATACGTATTGATTATGACCCGCTCGTTACTAAATTGCATAACATTCTAATAATGCCGTTTCATATCGTCCCTGCAATTAAAAACAGCACAAATTACAAAAGGTTGTTACAAATTTTTACGTTATTCGAAAATTCTTACCAAATCGATATTATGTCTACATATCAATTTTCTGTTTGCAAAAAGATATACAAAAAACAAACAATCTCCGAAATGTCATGGTTAACTCAGTGAGTGCAATGAACATTTTTTATTTTTAGTATTCCCCGATTTAATTGGTAAGATACACCTACACGAACACTTTACACGACAGATATAATTCATAAAAAATGTACAGTTGGTTAAAAGATCAGGAGCCCTATTCCTGAATACGATACGAAAACGAAAGTACAAGATTCATATTGGAATTGAATTAGATTCGTACGACTCCTATTTAAAATTGTATATGAATCTTGTACTTTCGTTTTCGTATCGTATTCAGGAATAGGGCAGCAAGTTATTTTAACCTGGTTAACCCTTTAACTGTTTATGTCGAGTATACTCGTCAAAGCAAAACGAAAAATTTTCGCATAATGTCGAGTATACTCGTCATGAAGATAAAAAAAGTTTAAAGATAAAAAATATTACATTCGTATTATTATTATTCAACGAATCAATTTTATTTTTTTTCCTGAAGAAGGTCAAATATAGATCATTTAAAAAATATACATTTTAGAATTGTCGTTGCTCTGGTAACTTTATTTATTTTAATTCGCAATAGATTATATTGTCTTCGCTGAAAAATAATTAAGCAGGGAGAAAACGTTTTTCGAAAAAAAAAGTAAACAGTTAAAGGGTTAATGATCAAAATGAACGAAATGCTCTTGGTTAGCAAATTAACCAATTTAACCCATCACTACTAACTAAACAAATAACAAAAAATAACATCGATGCGATCGACAAGGGAGAATGTGTTTTTTTTTTGTTTTGTGACATTTGACGACATTTAAGAACACAAAATAATGTTAGGTACATAATTTGTGAATTTATTAAATTTCACAATATTATTTAAATTAATAAAGTGTTGTGTCGCTATTCCTATATAGTTTAATCTAATTCCTAGTAAATAATGCAGATTAAACGTTTAAATACGGTTTACTGGGTTACGTTTAAAATTATTTTGCTTTCAACGTTATCAATATTTTACTGGGATGGTACATATTATGGCTGCCAACGTTGAAACACGACTTCACAGAAATTTATATCAACTCATCGCTAACTCATCTAATACTTTGTACGTGGAAACAGGTAAATGCATCAACAGATGTACATATGCATGCAAGACAGAAACACCACGACGAGCACACAAAACAAAAGCATATAGTGTGGGTAGGGCAAGCAAGGCAATAGGCAAAACAACACGAGACACGACGAAGACGAAACCAAAACAGACCGAAGAACGAACAAAATTTATTGGGAAAAAAAAATCCATCAGTTCGTGTCCATTCTCCATCACCATTAGACGTAGTAAAATTAACGCAGGTCAGACGATACCACCAAACACGCCGTCGTCAGCGTCAGCCATTACAGATTTTTTGTGTAAAATTAATTTTCGGTAGAAAGTGATGTATGGGCATTTGGGGTTGTTATGTGAGAAATCGTTACACTTGGTAAGTATTGCAATATTTATAGTTTTGGACTGTTACGTCAATTAATACATTTTATTTCACATTTATTTCATTTTATTACACAGGTTGTATACCATTACCAAATTTATCTCTCTTTATCTTTATTTCTATCGGCTATTGATACCCTACGATTTTAAATATAATAGTGATCGTTGTATGGATATTAAAATGCGTTGTGATGGCCACTTTGATTGTAGTGATGAATGGAATTATGATCGATTTTTTTTGCCGTGGACCCAACTACTTCAAATGTGAAAAGTCTGCTTTGCACATGGATCGGACGTCCCGTTGTAATCGAGTGCTTCATTGTCCAGAGGGCGATAACGAGTTACACTGCGATAAATTCGATGTCATGTATAGTTATCCGAACGTGTGATTCTCAAAGGAAGTTTATTATTTATTTAAGAATGATATTTAAATTTTGCTCATTTCAGAACAAAAAATATTTAAAAAACGGTCTTTCCCCAGCCAATTAATAATCTTGTTCGTAAGTGTAAGGTCAATGACATAGATGCGCGATGCAAGCGTTTATTAAAATTCGAATTTTTTTTTAAATAAAAAAAATTTGATTCCAAAAGTTTCGCGTACGATTTTCAACCAGACACACAACACTGAGAGTCAAACAACAAGAATATTGAAAACACCTTACTTCCCACCTATAACATTGAAATATGAAAAAGGGCCTCCAAGAACTTATTTAAAGAATTATCAAGTTCCACAAATTCCTCATGAATGTCCCATCTCACCATCACAATTTCCTAGTCCGCAACATCAAATTGAAGACGAAAATAAATAACCCGTTCAACCTTTAAACAAAATTCTCAGGTTTATATTAAATACCCCTCAGAAAAGTAAAATGCAAACAGAAGAAAACCCAATAAAAATATTAATTGATAATACACTTGACGATCGACCACAAGTAAACACATTTTGTACTTGCACAAATATTTCATAAATTAAAATTATCTTGGACCCAAGTTGAACAAAAAATGTATTTGGAATTTGATTTTAAATCACCTTCATGTTACAAGCATTTATTAAAGAAAGGTTTTAATTTGCCAGATAAGGATAAAAAATTGTATTATTCAGTATAAAAAAACTAGTACATGTTTTAAAATTTTTGTATGGGTTAAATTTTAATTATATTTTTATGTGATTTAGATGTTATTATGAAAATTGTAAAGAGATTAAAACTCTAATAAGCCAATTAAAAACTACCATTGGCGATTGCTTTCCTATTTAAAATACAATTTAGATAAAAATATTATTGTTTAATCTTATGAGAGATTAATTTGTTTTTTAAGATAAAATAAATTACAACAATTTAAGCTATTGTAGGAACAAGAACTTTCAAGAACCCAACTGAAATCCCATTTAATTAACCTAATTAAGGTTAATTAAATGGGAGCTTTTATGAAAATAATGCTCCCATTTAATTAACCTTAATTTTTAATTAGCTCTTTGGTTCTGTTCAAAACGGCTACTTATTTCATTCTAACGCCCGTTGCACATTTCAGCTAATCTAAGCAAGAAACGTAGTTTCTATTAGCATAGTTTAGCTCGTACAGCTCATTCCGCTGCACATTTGAGCTAATTATATCGCTCACACATTCATTTCAATACAAGTAAAATTCTATGTCTGTCAAAAATTAATTAACTAATTTTATTATATTATTTAAGAATTCAACCACTTTTCTGAATTTGATCCACAATACCAAACACAACAATACTCAAATGTCATCCAAATTTAAATATTTTATAAGTACACATAATAATAGTAATGTGAGCAATATAGCTGACTTTTGCAATCCAAAGACAACGAGCTAAGTTAGTTTGTATCGCTCAAAACAGAAAAACATAGCTCGCATAGTTTAGCTCAAATGTGCATCGTTCCATTAGGCCCGTTGCACATTTGAACTAAGCTAAGCTAAGCGATGTCAGCTAAGTTCATCGCTCTTGGTTGAAAATAAAGAGTTTTAATGAAACGATGCACGCTTGAGCTAAGCTATGCGAGCTATGTTTTTCTGTTTTGAGCGATGAAACTAACTTAGCTCGCGTTGTCTTTGGATTGCAAAAGTCAGCTATATCGTTCACACATACATTGCTATTATTGTGTACATATTCGCCTATGTGACTATGTGATTCTAATAATATTTTGGCAGACATATAGCATTTTACTTGAATTGAAATGTATGTGTGAGCGATGTAGTTAACTCAAATGTGCAGTGGAATGAGCTGTGGATGCCAAACTATGCTAATAGCTGCGTTTCTCGCTAAGGCCCCTTGCACACTTAAGTTATGTTCTTTTAGCAAAGTGAGCATGTTTTGAGATCACAGCTTTCGATTTACTTTGCAAAGCCTAAATAAGTGAAACCGAATTAGCGAAGCTTAACTCAACAACACTCGTACGTCCCGATTTATTTAATTTCTTTATTTAAAGCTGTGGGATAGAAACATAGCTGATTGTGAGCTGATAATTAGGGCAAAATCAAAAAGTCGTAATTAGGGCAAATCAAAAAGTCTTGCAATGTTATATGAAAAAAAAGAGTGAGTGAGACAGCAATATTTTTATTTTTCGACATAATCTTCTTTAAGGTTTATACATTTGTCACATCGATCAGTTAACTTGCCTAAACCCTCTAAAAAAAAGATTTCTTTTGCTCCATAAAATATTCATTTACAACAGACTGTACTTCATAGTCACTGGAAAATTTCCGGCCCCTTAGTGTTTTTTTTTTTCAAATTGGGAAACAGAAAGTAGTCACAGGGTGCCAAGTCTGGACTGTACGGTGGATGCGGAATTTCCACGAAGCCGCAGTCCTTTAATGCAGCTTGAGCAATATTAGCCTTGTGCACTGGTGCATTGTCGTGAAGAAGCAAGATTTTTTTCCTAACTTTCCCTGGTCGTTTCTCCCGGATCGCTTTTTTCAATTTTCGCAAAACTTCTGCGTAATATATGCCTGTGATTGTGGTTTTCGGTGGCATATAATCGATTATCAAAATTCCTTCAGCATCCCAAAAAACTGTTGCCACAACCTTACCAGCAGACGGTTGAGTTTTGAATTTCTTTGGTGGTGGTTCACTACGTTTAATCCATTGCATCGATTCTTGTTTGGATTCCGGATCCCAGTGATAAAGCCATGTTTCATCGCCTGTTATTATGTTATCCAAGAAATTTTCTGGATGTTCTTTGTACATATCTAAAATCGCCTTTGAAGTTTGAACACGCAATTTTTTTTTTGTTCTGCATTCAACAAACGGGGAACCCACCGCGCACTTACTTTCGACATGTGAAGGTGGTCATGTAATATAGTATAAGTGGTACCGTATGAAAGAAAAAGTCTCCACGCTAACCGCGGAACAGAAATACGCCGGTCCTCCAATACAATAGATTCGGCCAAAATTACGTTTTCATGGCTAATGCATCTGCTGGCCGACCCGAGCGGTTGTCGTCTTCTAATGACTCCCAACCATTTTTGAATAACTTTACCCACCTTGTTACTGTGGCATATGATGGTGCAGATTCGCCGTAAACTTTTGATATATAGTTGAATATATAAATTGCATTTCGTCCATCTTTATAGAAAAATTTAATAACGGCGCGATATTCAATTTCATTCATTTTAAGAAAAATTCAAAACACGTGTTACTAAATTGACAAAAACAAACGAACTGTAAAATTTACATCGAAATGTTCTTCTAGAAGTTTCATCGCGACAAAAAATGGTTTTGAAAAATATATTGTTGTCTCACTCACTCTTTTTTTTCATATGATATTGCAAGACTTTTTGATATGCCCTCGTATCTCCAAGGTGAAAATAAAAATTTAAATACATTGCTTTACAGATTGGGTAGACCCTGAGATTTATCTACAATGTTTCTCTTATTTGACTTTGGAAAGAAACCAAAACGTGAAGCTGTTAAATGAAAACATTGCTCATATCAGTCAAAATACTTAGCTCAAGTGGGCAACGGGGCTTATAAAAGTTTTTTATATACAACCAAGAACGATGAACATAGGTCAGTTCGCTTGTGTTAGTTCAGCTGAAACAGGCCTTATTGTCTTATTAGTAGCCATCGTTCATGAGTATGCAAAATCATCCGAATTGATTCAAAGCGATTCAAGATGGCTGACTTTTAACCAACAAGCGCGCATAATTTTTATGCCTTAAAGGGAAAATCTGTACATGTATCAACACCTTAAGAGAGCTCTCACAATAGACAATTTTTTCTCTAAAGTAAATTTTTTTCTAAAGTTTGATTTTCAAACAAACTTCTAAGGCAAAATAAAAATTGTTTTATTGTGAAAGCTGTTTAAAGTCTCCACAAATAAATATTCGTTTCGGAAAGGTAATTAAGTATTAAAACGGTGTAAGACTAAATACAAATTAAGGTTAATTAATTAAATTAAGACATAAAAATAAAATTTTACAATTTAGAGGAAAATAAAAACTGATTTTTTTTATTCAAAATAAATTACACAACGCATTTTTTATTTTAAAAAAATAATTTGTATGGTACATCAAACTAAACAATTAAAAATTAGCGTTCGAATAAAGACGGAACTTAAAAGTAAGCCATTATTTATCCTGCCATAAAGAACTGAAACGTTTTCTTTCAGACAATTCTGACCAATCTCTAGCTTAACTACCATTTAAAAATAGTTTTAATTACAAAATAGTGAACGGCAACCTAAACTCGTAAGCTATTCACTTGTATATTGAATTTATAAAAAATATCTTATATACTTCCTTATATGTAATTCATTTGAGATGGATTAATTCAGCCCTCAATTTAAACAATAAAATTTATTAGAGATTAACAGATTAGATTAACAGAAAAATGAATTTAAGTTTTGTTAGCGAACCTTAAATGCTCATAATTAGATTATAATTATACGCTCTAGATTTGCACACTGTAAACACCACATGACTCTCATTGGATTCTGTGACAAAACAGATCAAGTCAGACATGCATAATAGTTTTGGTTGAAATTATAATCTTTATAATGACATCCTCGTTTTTTCTATTCCAATGAGAAACAATCCCTTAATAAGTGGTTGATTGAAAGACAATAATGAAAAACGACATACTATTGTAGTATGTCCAAGTGACAATTTTCCTATTTTTACGTACTTCTCTTACGTAATATTTTTTATGATAAAATCGAATTAATAAATTTTATTTTAATTCTGAAACAAATATTGGGTTCAATGCCCTTGAACTTTCACACAGATTTGGATAAATAGAAAATTTGCCTTTCCATAACAATACATTGTTCTTAATGTATGTATATTATAAGAAAATTATTCGTACAAACATATTTTCAATTATAAATTACCATACTGTAACACTGCAATCGACGGCATCCTTTTAAAAAATTGTATTTAGTTGTTCTATATAGATTTCTACATCGTTTTCATTTTTTATATTTATTCGTTTGTGTTTGTGAGAACAGATGTATTTAAAATAAACAATAATACACAGCTAAGTACTCAATATATTAAATATACATATGTATATATCCTATCGTTCATATCTCCTTTCCAATAATGGATTTATTTGATTGAACAATACATATTCTTTTGCATTTCTATCATAGAAAAAAAATTATTTATGCTAATTTTTATAAAAAGAAAATTGAAGTAAGGTATTCACGATTTGTTTTATTGTTTATCACAAAAAATATTAAACACATTTTCTACATGACCTTGACAATTGTAAAACAATACGAGTTGAAATAAATATATTCTGTGTTAATATGTAGTATAATAAGTTAGAGTGAAGCAATACTATACTGGTTAATGTATACAAAAATACGCCGTGTGTACTGTAAGTGTATTTAATCTTGCAAACATTTAGGCGAATTAGTAAAATTATTGCATAACTTAATTTCGATTGACGCGCTACCTGGATTTTCACCATCTAAAGATTTTTTTCGAATGATGGTACTACTATATATGTATTGCTATGGATACACCTACACGAACACCTTACACGCCAGATATAATTCATAAAAAATGTACAGTTGGTTAAAAGATCAGGAGCCCTATTCCTGAATACGATACGAAAACGAAAGTACAAGATTCAGATTGTTCCAACTGAAGGCGAAATTCCTCCTAGTGCATGTAATGTGGTAGCATATTTTGAGGAGACCTATGTTGGATCACTCGATGATCGTATCAAAGAGTATCCACACAGACGTTGCCCTCGACATGCTATTCACGCTTGGAACCATTTTAACTCTACGGAAAACAATGCGCCACGCACAAATAATTATGTTGAAGGTTGGCATAGTGGATTTAGAAAACTTGTGGGTTGTCAACATCCAGATATGTGGAAGTTTCTTACAAAACTTCAGTTGGAACAATCTGCTAATGAAATTACAATTGAGCAGATAAATGCTGGCAGTGAAATGCCACCGCCCAAAAAAAAATATCGCGACTTAACTTTGAGATTGCAAAATGTTACAGGTAAATATTTTGCAACCACAAATAAAGTTGAATATTTGAGGAATGTTGCGTTGAACATTTCATTGTAAACCTTTGGTCATTTTCATTCTATTTTAATCAACTTTTGTAAAAATAGTAATGAAAAATTTATCTAATTCCATTATTACCTGTAATGTTGAGTTAGATGAATTTCGAACTGTTTTACAATTGATAATTAGAATAGAATGAAAATGATTAAGGCAGTAATTATTTGTGCATGCGTTTTTATTTGTATATTGGTCCATCATGTTTGGGTGTTGGTGACTTGAAGTTTAATAAAACATTATGCCATACTTGAACTAGTTATTTACGGTGGAACGTATTGGTTTGCGTTATAGCGTGTAACATGTTATAGGTATCATATTTTGTAAAAGATTACATACGATTTTATTTTATGGAAATTTTCAAATTATATGCCTACAACATGTTAACATTACATCACTATTTGGAATTTTTACGGGAACCAATATATATTAATAACATAATTTGCAACTCTTATTAAATTCATTGATTTTCTAGAAGAACATTTCGATGTAAATTTTACAGTTCGTTTGTTTTTGTCAATTTAGTAACACGTGTTTTGAATTTTTCTTAAAATGAATGAAATTGAATATCGCGCCGTTATTAAATTTTTCTATAAAGATGGACGAAATGCAATTTATATATTCAACTATATATCAAAAGTTTACGGCGAATCTGCACCATCATATGCCACAGTAACAAGGTGGGTAAAGTTATTCAAAAATGGTTGGGAGTCATTAGAAGACGACAACCGCTCGGGTCGGCCAGCAGATGCATTAGCCATGAAAACGTAATTTTGGCCGAATCTATTGTATTGGAGGACCGGCGTATTTCTGTTCCGCGGTTAGCGTGGAGACTTTTTCTTTCATACGGTACCACTTATACTATATTACATGACCACCTTCACATGTCGAAAGTAAGTGCGCGGTGGGTTCCCCGTTTGTTGAATGCAGAACAAAAAAAAAATTGCGTGTTCAAACTTCAAAGGCGATTTTAGATATGTACAAAGAACATCCAGAAAATTTCTTGGATAACATAATAACAGGCGATGAAACATGGCTTTATCACTGGGATCCGGAATCCAAACAAGAATCGATGCAATGGATTAAACGTAGTGAACCACCACCAAAGAAATTCAAAACTCAACCGTCTGCTGGTAAGGTTGTGGCAACAGTTTTTTGGGATGCTGAAGGAATTTTGATAATCGATTATATGCCACCGAAAACCACAATCACAGGCATATATTACGCAGAAGTTTTGCGAAAATTGAAAAAAGCGATCCGGGAGAAACGACCAGGGAAAGTTAGGAAAAAAATCTTGCTTCTTCACGACAATGCACCAGTGCACAAGGCTAATATTGCTCAAGCTGCATTAAAGGACTGCGGCTTCGTGGAAATTCCGCATCCACCGTACAGTCCAGACTTGGCACCCTGTGACTACTTTCTGTTTCCCAATTTGAAAAAAAAAAACACTAAGGGGCCGGAAATTTTCCAGTGACTATGAAGTACAGTCTGTTGTAAATGAATATTTTATGGAGCAAAAGAAATCTTTTTTTTAGAGGGTTTAGGCAAGTTAACTGATCGATGTGACAAATGTATAAACCTTAAAGAAGATTATGTCGAAAAATAAAAATATTGCTGTCTCACTCACTCTTTTTTTTCATATAACATTGCAAGACTTTTTGATTTGCCCTAATTACGACTTTTTGATTTTGCCCTAATTATCAGCTCACAATCAGCTATGTTTCTATCCCACAGCTTTAAATAAAGAAATTAAATAAATCGGGACGTACGAGTGTTGTTGAGTTAAGCTTCGCTAATTCGGTTTCACTTATTTAGGCTTTGCAAAGTAAATCGAAAGCTGTGATCTCAAAACATGCTCACTTTGCTAAAAGAACATAACTTAAGTGTGCAAGGGGCCTTAGCGAGAAACGCAGCTATTAGCATAGTTTGGCATCCACAGCTCATTCCACTGCACATTTGAGTTAACTACATCGCTCACACATACATTTCAATTCAAGTAAAATGCTATATGTCTGCCAAAATATTATTAGAATCACATAGTCACATAGGCGAATATGTACACAATAATAGCAATGTATGTGTGAACGATATAGCTGACTTTTGCAATCCAAAGACAACGCGAGCTAAGTTAGTTTCATCGCTCAAAACAGAAAAACATAGCTCGCATAGCTTAGCTCAAGCGTGCATCGTTTCATTAAAACTCTTTATTTTCAACCAAGAGCGATGAACTTAGCTGACATCGCTTAGCTTAGCTTAGTTCAAATGTGCAACGGGCCTAATGGAACGATGCACATTTGAGCTAAACTATGCGAGCTATGTTTTTCTGTTTTGAGCGATACAAACTAACTTAGCTCGTTGTCTTTGGATTGCAAAAGTCAGCTATATTGCTCACATTACTATTATTATGTGTACTTATAAAATATTTAAATTTGGATGACATTTGAGTATTGTTGTGTTTGGTATTGTGGATCAAATTCAGAAAAGTGGTTGAATTCTTAAATAATATAATAAAATTAGTTAATTAATTTTTGACAGACATAGAATTTTACTTGTATTGAAATGAATGTGTGAGCGATATAATTAGCTCAAATGTGCAGCGGAATGAGCTGTACGAGCTAAACTATGCTAATAGAAACTACGTTTCTTGCTTAGATTAGCTGAAATGTGCAACGGGCGTTAGAATGAAATAAGTAGCCGTTTTGAACAGAACCAAAGAGCTAATTAAAAATTAAGGTTAATTAAATGGGAGCATTATTTTCATAAAAGCTCCCATTTAATTAACCTTAATTAGGTTAATTAAATGGGATTTCAGTTGGGTTCTTGAAAGTTCTTGTTCCTACAATAGCTTAAATTGTTGTAATTTATTTTATCTTAAAAAACAAATTAATCTCTCATAAGATTAAACAATAATATTTTTATCTAAATTGTATTTTAAATAGGAAAGCAATCGCCAATGGTAGTTTTTAATTGGCTTATTAGAGTTTTAATCTCTTTACAATTTTCATAATAACATCTAAATCACATAAAAATATAATTAAAATTTAACCCATACAAAAATTTTAAAACATGTACTAGTTTTTTTATACTGAATAATACAATTTTTTATCCTTATCTGGCAAATTAAAACCTTTCTTTAATAAATGCTTGTAACATGAAGGTGATTTAAAATCAAATTCCAAATACATTTTTTGTTCAACTTGGGTCCAAGATAATTTTAATTTATGAAATATTTGTGCAAGTACAAAATGTGTTTACTTGTGGTCGATCGTCAAGTGTATTATCAATTAATATTTTTATTGGGTTTTCTTCTGTTTGCATTTTACTTTTCTGAGGGGTATTTAATATAAACCTGAGAATTTTGTTTAAAGGTTGAACGGGTTATTTATTTTCGTCTTCAATTTGATGTTGCGGACTAGGAAATTGTGATGGTGAGATGGGACATTCATGAGGAATTTGTGGAACTTGATAATTCTTTAAATAAGTTCTTGGAGGCCCTTTTTCATATTTCAATGTTATAGGTGGGAAGTAAGGTGTTTTCAATATTCTTGTTGTTTGACTCTCAGTGTTGTGTGTCTGGTTGAAAATCGTACGCGAAACTTTTGGAATCAAATTTTTTTTATTTAAAAAAAAATTCGAATTTTAATAAACGCTTGCATCGCGCATCTATGTCATTGACCTTACACTTACGAACAAGATTATTAATTGGCTGGGGAAAGACCGTTTTTTAAATATTTTTTGTTCTGAAATGAGCAAAATTTAAATATCATTCTTAAATAAATAATAAACTTCCTTTGAGAATCACACGTTCGGATAACTATACATGACATCGAATTTATCGCAGTGTAACTCGTTATCGCCCTCTGGACAATGAAGCACTCGATTACAACGGGACGTCCGATCCATGTGCAAAGCAGACTTTTCACATTTGAAGTAGTTGGGTCCACGGCAAAAAAAATCGATCATAATTCCATTCATCACTACAATCAAAGTGGCCATCACAACGCATTTTAATATCCATACAACGATCACTATTATATTTAAAATCGTAGGGTATCAATAGCCGATAGAAATAAAGATAAAGAGAGATAAATTTGGTAATGGTATACAACCTGTGTAATAAAATGAAATAAATGTGAAATAAAATGTATTAATTGACGTAACAGTCCAAAACTATAAATATTGCAATACTTACCAAGTGTAACGATTTCTCACATAACAACCCCAAATGCCCATACATCACTTTCTACCGAAAATTAATTTTACACAAAAAATCTGTAATGGCTGACGCTGACGACGGCGTGTTTGGTGGTATCGTCTGACCTGCGTTAATTTTACTACGTCTAATGGTGATGGAGAATGGACACGAACTGATGGATTTTTTTTTCCCAATAAATTTTGTTCGTTCTTCGGTCTGTTTTGGTTTCGTCTTCGTCGTGTCTCGTGTTGTTTTGCCTATTGCCTTGCTTGCCCTACCCACACTATATGCTTTTGTTTTGTGTGCTCGTCGTGGTGTTTCTGTCTTGCATGCATATGTACATCTGTTGATGCATTTACCTGTTTCCACGTACAAAGTATTAGATGAGTTAGCGATGAGTTGATATAAATTTCTGTGAAGTCGTGTTTCAACGTTGGCAGCCATAATATGTACCATCCCAGTAAAATATTGATAACGTTGAAAGCAAAATAATTTTAAACGTAACCCAGTAAACCGTATTTAAACGTTTAATCTGCATTATTTACTAGGAATTAGATTAAACTATATAGGAATAGCGACACAACACTTTATTAATTTAAATAATATTGTGAAATTTAATAAATTCACAAATTATGTACCTAACATTATTTTGTGTTCTTAAATGTCGTCAAATGTCACAAAACAAAAAAAAAACACATTCTCCCTTGTCGATCGCATCGATGTTATTTTTTGTTATTTGTTTAGTTAGTAGTGATGGGTTAAATTGGTTAATTTGCTAACCAAGAGCATTTCGTTCATTTTGATCATTAACCCTTTAACTGTTTACTTTTTTTTTCGAAAAACGTTTTCTCCCTGCTTAATTATTTTTCAGCGAAGACAATATAATCTATTGCGAATTAAAATAAATAAAGTTACCAGAGCAACGACAATTCTAAAATGTATATTTTTTAAATGATCTATATTTGACCTTCTTCAGGAAAAAAAATAAAATTGATTCGTTGAATAATAATAATACGAATGTAATATTTTTTATCTTTAAACTTTTTTTATCTTCATGACGAGTATACTCGACATTATGCGAAAATTTTTCGTTTTGCTTTGACGAGTATACTCGACATAAACAGTTAAAGGGTTAACCAGGTTAAAATAACTTGCTGCCCTATTCCTGAATACGATACGAAAACGAAAGTACAAGATTCATATACAATTTTAAATAGGAGTCGTACGAATCTAATTCAATTCCAATATGAATCTTGTACTTTCGTTTTCGTATCGTATTCAGGAATAGGGCTCCTGATCTTTTAACCAACTGTACATTTTTTATGAATTATATCTGTCGTGTAAAGTGTTCGTGTAGGTGTATCTTACCAATTAAATCGGGGAATACTAAAAATAAAAAATGTTCATTGCACTCACTGAGTTAACCATGACATTTCGGAGATTGTTTGTTTTTTGTATATCTTTTTGCAAACAGAAAATTGATATGTAGACATAATATCGATTTGGTAAGAATTTTCGAATAACGTAAAAATTTGTAACAACCTTTTGTAATTTGTGCTGTTTTTAATTGCAGGGACGATATGAAACGGCATTATTAGAATGTTATGCAATTTAGTAACGAGCGGGTCATAATCAATACGTATTACGTAGGGGTTAGAAAAGACTCATTTAATGTGCCACTATTTGGTAATAGAAAGTTTATTGGAGGTGAAAGAATTTCAAGGAGCGTTAGATGTACCCAGCTCTATAGATGCCGAAAATTTGGCAAATACAGCGATTAATTCGAAGGCCGAGGAAAGTTTTGGAGAACAGTACGGGTTTGAAAAGCAAACAAAATGAAATTCTTGCGTCTATTTATATCTATGTGTACATATATGTACATACAAGCCTTGCACAAATCCGTTTGATGTACCGAAGCACTCAACGCCTTGGTTTAGCACGAAATGTTGGTTAAACAGATGAACCCAGATTCCGAAAATTGTATTTCGCTTAAGCTCACCTGTGAACGTCTTCAAAACAGTATCGATTTGCTGGCGGCCAAGGCTGAAAAATATTTCTACAACTGAATATAACAAATGTCTTAAAATCGTAAATGATGTTTTAAAACGGGATCCATATTATTTAAAATGTTTAACAATTCAAATCGGATGCCTTGTTGAAATGAATGAATTTAATAGTAAATGGTTTACTTAATTAAATTAACAGTCTTCCTTGTTGAAATCGATACTGTTTTGTAGACGTTCATAACTGAGCTTAAGCGAAATACAATTTTCGGAATCTGGTTTCATCTGTTTAACCTGGGGGGCTATTTGGGAATTCGATTCGATAACGAGAGTACAAGATTCTTATTTGATTTGAATGTGATTTGAACGATTCTTATTTAAAATCCAATACGAATCTAGTACTCTCGTTATCGAATCGAATTCCCAAATAGCCCCCCTGGGCGGTCACACTTGTTCATTTCAATGTTGTTAGCCTGGAATGAATTGAGTAGGATGGTGTATTTCGTAATCATCATCAATATGCTATGAAAAGTAGGAAAAATATACATGTTACGATACCACCCCATACCTATTGTGCTATAAAACTTCTAAACTTATGTGACGATTGCGATATCATGGTACGCGGTTGGATGTTATTACGATATAATTGGTAAAAGTGATCCAGAACGAAGGTATTTAATGAAGACTACGTCATTGAATCGATTGTTTGGAGCAGCGTGGTTGACATATAGACATTCGTTGGCACGTGAAAATGAGCATTGTCAAGGGTGGCTGCGTATTTCAAAGCTACCCAATTGATGAGGGCCTACCATTTCCCATTGTTATATATTGGAATGGAATGCGGATTGAATAAAAATGTGGAATTAGCCGAAATATTCTTTTACCAGCAATGGCTATTACACCGGTCTATGTTTTCGTACTGCATGAATTGGGAATCATCAAATTTGAATATGAATAGTAAGGACTATATAATTTATTATGGCTTTATTGTATTAAATTATTTCTTGTTTACAGTTACGAAAGTGCCGAGGAAGTGTTTCGTATGACGCTGGAAATGGTTAAACATTTAGCACGACAAAATCTTGAACTAATATTGGCACGATGTGAACCGTCGCTTAATAATTTAGGACGCAGCTGTCGTAAAAATCGGAAATATGAGGAAGCCTAATTCTTCCATCGCCCTTATTCTTAAACCACAATCTTCATTGACTTACAAGGCAATAGGATTTGTACTCACCTTAATAAAAAACTAGAAGAGGCTGTTGATTCACTGCATAAAAGTTTATCGTTAAAACGAGATGACATTTTTGCAACCACATTGCATACATATTTATTCGAAGTTTTAATGGAGGAAGATACTAAGATAGTCTGCTTATGATACAAATGATGTATTGGATACAACCGACAAACCGATGAAATTAAATTGTGTCAAACTGAATTTTGATGATTAAGATTCGAATCTTTCGCAGAACCGGCAGAACTCGGAATTGTATGATTCCAATAATGATATAAGTATGGATATGTAAAATTGAAACAGAATTTAAATAAATAATAACAGATTTAAAATTTCAAAATTAAAATTTATTTTCAAATATCAGCTCTATTTCTAAGTAATCACTACTGACTACCTAGTAATGAAACGAACAATAAATCAAATAGTACTCTTACAGGGCACTGCAAGTCAAAATGACCCCATATCGGATTATCCACGTCAACTTCTTGTGAAATAATCGATAGTTCGTTAGAAGTGACGCCCCGATCTTTTTGAATGAGGTCCGTCATTAATCTCAGCAACCAATCTTTTGCTTGATTTTTTATCGTGTCCGACATGGTTCTATTTTTTAAACGCGGATCCAAGTATGTTGACATTTGAATAACATAATTTCGTTCTAAATTCAGAAAACGATTTTCGATTCGTTGTATTAACAAATCGATTAATTTATTAGCTGTCGCGGATATCGTTGATGTCTGTGATAATACTGTTCAGGTAATACTTCAACCCTTCTATTGTCACCATAACCTTTGAGATAGTGACACTATTTTCAGCACTGATCTCGGCGGTTAGACTATAACATCGTTAATTAGCTTTAAAGGAATAACTGTCTCACTGCCACTCATTTGAACTTGAAGTTGTCCCAGTTTAGCGGTGGCATTGGGGCTTCGATGAAAATGCTCAACTACATTTTTCACTTTTTTCTGAATTTCTGCAATTTCAGATATGCCATCTTGAACCACTAAATTTAATTTATTGGCAAAGCACCGTTGATTATCGTATCCTGCCGCGCTAACAGCTGATGAAATGTTTGCGGCATTGTCCGTTACGATGGCGTTTACCTTTCTTTCTATGTTGAAATTGCAGAAGCAAGTGCGCAGTGCATCTTTAAGAAATTCGCTTGTATGGCTTGCTGCTGAAATATCGATGCAGTCCAGCACGACATTTGTCATCTCCCAATCACTATTAATAAACTGACCAGTAACGGACATGTAGCTTTTTGTATTTGAGGATGTCCATATATGGCAATTACACCATCTTTTCCACTTGTTTAATACAATTTTTCACTTTCTCCAAACACTCCTCGTAAGCATTGGGTAATAAAGATTTTGTTAACATGGATCGGGATGGGAGTTTGTAACTCGGATCGAGCGTTTTCGAATATTCAACAAATCCTTTGTCACTAACAATTGAAAATGGTTGGAAATCCTTAATAATAAAATTAAGTAGCACTTTCTTAATTCGTTTTTGTAATTATAAATAACAATAATATCCCAATTGCTGGCCCAGATTTGCGTATTGGCCCACGGCTTTAGTTAAACATTATGTTCTACGTAACTGCTCAGCATCGAATAGAGAATATCCATGAGAATTTATATGTCGATTGAATCATTTTTAGAAGTCGATCGGGGAAATATATTGTTTATCGATATTAGAGCATTCCTTGACGACAAAAGTTATATCTCACCTCCTGGTTACGATATCTTCAAAAGGTTTGCTGTTCCAGATAGAGGAAGGATCATAGCATATCTGTGTTGAACAGCATATTTATGCGAGTCATCTGGAAAATACAGTGATTTTTTAAAAATGAGCGACCGAACCGACGCGTGATACATAGATTATTTTATTTTAACAAAATTTAAATCACGTTTACAATTTTTTGCGACATATAATGTGTTATAGTTTTAGATTCATTTTATAATTGTACTCGAAATTTAGAATTATTACAACAATTCAATTTGTTTCAAATAAATTATGCACTCGATGATAATAATCTGATTAATAATTTATTTAATAACAACAAAATTTTATTTTATATTGATTTGCAGCAAACGAAATTTTGTCTTTATTTTGCTAGATCGATTTGTATGAAAGCAACTTTTTATTTTCGGAACAATCGTGCATTGTACCAATCCTAAATTCTTCATATAAAAATGCTTTGGGACCGGAAAATTGGTACAATACAATTGGTACAAAAAAGTCACATACTTTATTTTGCTAGATCGATTTGTATGAAAGCAACTTTTTATTTTCGGAACAATCGTGCATTGTACCAATCCTAAATTCTTCATATAAAAATGCTTTGGGACCGGAAAATTGGTACAATACAATTGGTACAAAAAAGTCACATACTTTATTTTGCTAGATCGATTTGTATGAAAGCAACTTTTTATTTTCGGAACAATCGTGTATTGTACCAATCCTAAATTCTTCATATAAAAATGCTTTGGGACCAGAAAATTGTTACAAAAACGATTGGTACAAAAAAGTCACATAATTTATTTTGCTACATCAGTTTGTACCAAAGACATTTTATGTGACGATTTTTTTTTTACTATAGGATCGTAGGATTTTAATTTTGCAATCAATATACACATATGTATTTTGTATTATTGAGTATTATATTTATTAGATAACAATAATAAAAATTATTTACATTGATAGGGTTAATTATATATTATAATATTTGATTTTTTATTAATAATTTTTTATTTAATTAATAAAAAATATATTTATAAAATAATATTAATTTTATTATATGTACATATTAATAAAATTATTTGCAATAAAAAAATCTAATTGATTTATAAAAATAAAACCTAATAAGAATCGTTCGTATCATCGCGCCGCCGCCATTTCACATTTTCTGTTTCTTATATCGCATTGCAATTGTATATGTTGATCAACGCAAATTCAATTTTTATGCGGTGTAATAAGCTTCAATTTTTTTTTATTGATATTGAATAACTTGAGTTGGTCCAAAAAACTTTTTTGTACCAATTGTTTTAGTAATAAAACTCATGTGGCACAGTAGTTTATGTATGTGTTATTTTTGTAATTTTTCTTGTTGTAACATTCGCATGTGTATGCGTTGTTTTTGTAATTGTTATTTTTTACACAATTTTCGGGGAATCATAATTTATTACCCTGTTATATACTAATAAATCGTATATACAAATATCTAATTGCATTACATACCACCAAATTTCTCATTTAGCTACAGTACTAAAGTACAATAATACCAAGTTAGTAAATGGGTCGTAACAACCACATTCGAATGTATGTAAATACAATAGGGAACGTAAAAATGCAAATTATTAAAGTCAACCGATATAATTATATAATTATCTTAGGACAACAACAAAACCAGCAAAGTTATAAGTTGGTAGACTAACATTTGGTAGCTCCTTAAAAGAAGGGGAGACTGCGTTTGCTATATTGCAACGAATTGTTAATGCGGATGTACGTAAACTAAGATCTCCACTATACAACTGTAACAGCATCTCGGACGGATTTTTAACTATATGCATTTTCCTTGATATATCCCCTCGATAAATTACCTCTTCGAGTAAAGTTTACTTAATGTTGAATTTATGTTCAAATCTTTACGCACTATTTTTATAAGTTACAAAATTTAATTTTTCATTAATTTTTATTTTAATTACTTTAAATTTATAGTGCAGGTAATTTTTTGAATAACATAATTTGGAAAAATAAATACTTAATTTGCGAAATTGTAACTCTAACTGATTTATCTTATTAGATTTTGGTTTCTTCGAAATTCGCCGTCGACGTTTGTGACACTATTCTGGTATTTCCTCGGTAATTGAGACTTGTACCCGTGTGCTCTCGCGGAAAAATTTATTACTACGAAAAAGAGTTTAGTTAGGCTTTTCTATGAATTATGAAGTGATCTTGGAAAGTTTAATATTATTTGTATTTTGCATTAAAATATATAAACTATAAATTTATTTACAATTAATATGAAAATTATCAATTAAAAAATGGAAAAAGTGTCTCGGGTGTATCTGAAGCAAGCTTCATTTTTTCCACTGGTAGCGTTTCCTATACTTTCTCAATAGGGAATTGTGGAAAGAATTTATGGCATAATAAGGTAAAAAGCTGGTGTTAATTTTTTTGAAAACAAAATTAAATTGGAAATTTTTTTCTCTGAAAATTTAGATATGGAAAAATATTTCTATTTCTCAGTAGGCCGGAAAAATATTTGAACATAAATTACATGTAAATTCTTTCACCAATTCCCGATTTCCGGGGAATTGTATTCTTGTAATTCCCCGGAAATCGGGAATTGGTGTCACTGGCGTGTCTTATTATTCGAGCTTTGTATGGGGAAATCATGTGTATATTCACTTTATTTTACCTGCGTTAACTGCAAGATACACAGCTAATTTTTTTTGCATATCTACAATACGAGAAACGTTCCGCGCATTACGTTATTTTTATCCCCACCACAACCGTCCTACCGAGTCGACTATTCGACGTTTGTTGGCCAAATTTTGAATCAACCGGTTCAATAAATTATCAGCCAACACCCGTACGTCACCGAAATGCAAAGTATTCTGAAAACATCGCTTCTGTGTGTGAGGGTTTACGGGAAAACCCGAGGTAGTCAATTCCTCATCGTTCACCATAATTTGGCCTTGGCGAATTTTGCGTCAAGACTTTTTTTTTTTTTTTTTTTTATTGGTAACTATGCGATCTGTTTTGGGGCTCAAGGCTCACCCTGCTCTACCGCGGTTATGCTTTTTACGTCCTTACTTTACGCCTACCGGCCAACTCGAGGACGTACGGCTATAGGACCGATTTAAGACCATCTGCACATTGCAAGCTCCATGCCAGCCTATACCGGCATGGAAGAAGGGTCGGCCCATGGGTTTTGCACACCGACAGGGGGTCATAGATGTGTTACATTTCACCACAGATCGAAATCTGTTAATGAAATTTCACTTTGCATCCTGCCCCTATCGGGATTCGAACCCGGTACCTCCCGATCCAAACGCCAAAGCTTTAACCACTGTGCCATTTGGTCGGTGCGTCAAGACTTGGGTCTGCAACCGTATAAAATCCAACTGACCTAGAAATTTAAGGTACATGACCATACACAACACCATGTGTCGCTGATCTAGGATATCTCACACACAACTTGTTTCAATCCTTTTGAAATTTAATTTCTATGGGATTGAATTTGAATTCAAAGCATGAACCTTAGGCGACGTTTTGTGTATTTGCCCATGATAAATGATTAAAGTGGATTCTAAGATGCATTTTGTCGAAAGTACTTAAATTTGCTTAGCTGACGTAGCTCAGCCAACCAATAATATTGATATTTATAATAAATATATTGTAACTCAAATGTGTGTTTTGAAAAGATCTCCTGAATAAGTACATGCTAGGCGCTACTCATCCTCTAGGATTGGATTTGAATTTATGGATTGAACATTTGCAAATGTAAATGAAAAATTTAGTAAGGTCTAGCGACCAAAATTCGTACATATTGAACGCCATAGCGAGTTTTTGAGATATTTTTCAAAATCAGAACGAATTCTAATCGAATTCTGAAGCTCCCGAGGTAACCTCTAAATTTTCAAAATTTTTATTTCCAAGGTCAGTCATAATTATATTCGATTCTATATAATTTATAAAATTCAACATGTTTATGCGATTCTCATCGTATAAATATGCTAGTTTCTAGAATATACTTAGAAAGGTCCAAATAACACGATTTCATATACCGATAAGCGTGTCCATCTTACGGTGCCTTGTCATTTATCATGGAATCGCCACTACAATTTTAACTTTTTACACTTTTAAATTTCGCTATAACATTTAAAATAAAAATCTATAATTGCTCCACCGCATATACAAATCTTGGTTTCTAGAAGATACAGTCAAACCTGTTAAGTTAGACACCTTTTTAAGTTGGTCAACTGGCTAAGTTGGACAATTTTGCCTTGCATTTTTAATTATTCTTCAACAAAACATTTATTATGTGGACGCCGTAAAGATGTTAATTTCGATTTTTGTTTAAAACCTTTTCAAGTTGGACACCTTTATAAGTTGGTTATTTTTTACGGTACCGTGAGTGTCCTTACTTACACAGTTTCCACTGTATAAAGCTAGGTGCGTAGCATGAAATCATGTAGCTTTCAGCGTAGACATATCTACGATGCCTTGTTATTGACTCTCTGATATGTACGGGAGATTGTTGCCTGTAAATATTTTACACTAAATTGACAAACCGACTAATGCTACTTTATTAACCGTTTGAGTTCCTTGCAGCGCGATCGCGCTGTTGAGATTTTATTTCGAGAAAACCCAGCATATTTCGAACATTGTCGATAACTGACGGTGCGTTACCGATTGTCGAAGTCACGCGCTCAGATTTACTGAAGCAAGTACATCACACAGCTCCTTTTAATGTAAATAGTACATTTTACAGTACATTAATCTCAATAAATTGCCTTTTCATCTCATCCATTTAGTCTTCCTCTCTCATTTAGAGAAAGCGCGGTCGCGCTGTTTGGGATTCTTCAACAGTGTTTTTTCAATCCCGGTTGTGATGATGAAACGAGTTTCGGCTGTGGCGCTCGTGGTCAGAAGTCCGAGAGAGTGTGTCAGTGACTACATTGTTCTTGGCCTGCTGAAGGCATTCAGCACATAAGTGGTGTTCAATAAAATAGCACACTACGAACATTTTTCATTAATTTAAAAGTTTTTAAAAATTCCTCTCGAGAATTTACAATGACATATTACTGCAAACAATTACAATATTATCTACTAAAAAATACATTCTGGATAACTGCCTTTTTTTTCTTTCTTAAATTTGGGGAAATCACCGAAAACCAATATAAAATAATTTTTTTGTGTTCAATGAAATAGAACATCAGTCGTAATTTGATCTTTGCCGACTGCAAATCGAAAAATTAATTTAAAGAAATAATAAATTACGAAAGCGTCATTCAAAAATTTGAAACAGTTTGCTGTCGGCAAACAGTTTCAAAAATAATATCCCTGTTCACATTACCTCCAAGCGGCATTAGCCCGTAGCTCAGAGGGTAGAGGTATGTATGGTCGTGGGGGATGGAGGTGTGAACAGAGCCTAGTATACCGCTAACATTTTTGATGTTGAAAGGAAGACGTCTCGCCCAATCGCGAGGGAGCTAAGGAGGGGGAACCGTGAGTACCATCACTAGCAGATGGCTTACCCATTCGGCATGAGCCACACAAGATCCGCTGATTATTCGGCCCTTACCACATTATTGGCAAGGTGTCCGATTAATCAAAACAAAAAAAAAATATCTACAATATATTTAAGTAACGGCGCGTGGCCGCGGGTTAGTAATAAGAAAGGTGCTTGGCCATGCACCTTGTTACTATACTAGTTAACAGCGGGAATTTCCGACGAAAAACGTCACACGAAATTCCTTGTTCACTAGTACAGCCTGGACCGGGTATATGTTAGTTCCTTTTTTTTTTTTTACTTATACCTGTGAATAAAAATATTGTTTAGTACATACTCACCACGTTAATACAACTCCCAAAAATAAAAATAAACGGATTTTTCTCAAAATTTTGCGCCTTTATTGTCCTCCCAAATTAATTTTTTTTTATGTTCAAATACAATACGACTTAGTCCAACAATGATCTCAAACGATTTTATGAAGACTGCCACCGTCTGCCTTCCAAAACATAATCCCCTTCTCAAACAAAAATCAGACTATTTAAATGATTGAAATCACCTCTAAATAGCCCCCCCCCCCCCATTTCCATTAATAATCCACATAGAAATTCAGGGTTTCGGATATCACCAATAATCGCATACATATATTTTGTTGATTAAGCAACATGTGCCAAAAATCAGAAATTTCCATGCGATTATTAGTTGAACGACATTACCATTATATTTACTGCAAACGTGGGAAATTGAGTGCAGTGTACTTACTTATAAGCAATATTTACGAACAACGACCTTCAACGTTGTTGTAATAGACACACTGAATAAACTCATATAAAAATGGTTTATTCAGGTAAAATGTAAATACATTTATTATGTTATTTGAGTAACATAAACAATTTGTATACATTTAGAAAATTACATTAGAATTTAAGGAATATTGTGCAGGTCATGATTAACACTGCAAATATGTATACAATTGTATCGGGTAAGTTTAGATAGGTTGAAGGTGGTAACGAGATTTCGATCTGTCTAAAGACAATTCGTTACACCGTGGGGAAACCCATCCTGAGATTAAAAGAGATCTCATGCTCTTATGGAAAGTAGATAGAGTCGAGAACTGATTGAAAGGCGATCAACGTGGCGGACGCCCCACACCCTGAGTAAGTCTCAGCCGGGCAAACTAATCTAATTTTTATAACCTAAATACAGATTTCTTTATAATATTATTAAGTAATTTTAACTATTTCTTATATTTTAACTATATATTAAAACTTATTAAAGCTTATTATGTATTTATTCATGTTTTTTTTTTTTTTTTTTTTTTTTAAATCGCTCAATTAAGATTCCCTTTTTTTTTTTTTTTTTTTTTTTTTTTTAAAATTAATATCTTATAAAGTTATAAACATTAACGTATATCCATTCATCATTGAGGTATCTGGTCAGTGACTGTGACGCCGGCGAGGTTGTGTGAAGGTTGGTAGTTGGTTCTCGCTACGTCGCTGCTTAGTAGTGGCTTTCCAGACTCTCCTGATGTTACGGCGCCGCCTCCAACTAATGACTAGTATCCCCCCTATGATGAGCACTATCCCTGAACTTGCATAGTGGTTGAGGTCATGTACATTAACTCGTTGCCAATGTTGTTTTTCGTGAATTGAGTTTACTGCAACGGCCAAATCTTCCAGCTCCGGGTCCAACTTCCCTAGTACCCCCGGGGTCCGAATTATTTTTTTGTCCAACCAAACTTGGCTTACATTGAAACTAGGCAAGAGGTTAATTGTAGCCCTCTGGCAACCTGCATTTAACTGAAGTATACCACTGCCTTGGATTTTTTGGTACTCCGTGGTATTGTTGCATATGACTGTAATTCTTTCGGGTTGTGCATTGAATATCAGCCACTGATTTTCCTGGCTTAGTTGTGTTCCCCCATGCTTGTTCTTCTCTTTGTAATATATGGACCTTGCATGACCTATTATCCACCTGAGCATTACACAACGTGCGTTGCTGTCTACATAGTTGAACCCCGGACTCCCACTGCGTGCACTCGGCCAACTCCGCAACTGACATCTGATAGTACCATGTCCCCTGTTGATCCAGTAATGTCACGTCTGCGTCCGGTACTAAATGTACATCCTTGCATTGTACCTCGTTGGTACTATGTAAGCCTTATATATATGGTATATTTCGTGTCCTAATAATGGGACCTTTATCTCGAAGATTAGCAGATTTCCGAGAATTCGGGCTCCAAAACGTAAGCTTTTGTATAGCTGAACCCAGTGCTGTTGGTATTCAGGTATTTGGACATCTTTCGGCATCATCGTTTGTAGTTTTTGGAGTTGTTCACTCAGTTGTGTTGGAGTAACTAGTTTGGTATTAATAATCTCCTCCTATTTCCTCCATGAATATGCCTGGGTTGTTTGGAAACTCGTTGTACACACTACCACCCAGCGATTTCACGAAAACCAACACTACTCCTATTTCTACCATCCATGGATAACCTTTTGTGTATGTCCTCATTATGATTTTTTTCCCTTGTTGTTTGTTGGCCACATAATATGGAAAATAATGTTAACTTTGTGTCTTATATGCGGTTCTTATTACTTAATTAATAATATTAATTGCTAATTATTACCATATTCCTATACTATTCTTTAACCTATCCTATATAGCCTATCCTATTCTCTTAACTCTACTTGCAATGGTATTCGATATACCATTCTTCATTCTGTCTTTACATCATCTATTCAGATATCTAGTTCTACGTAGATGGTGTAACGACAGAATGGTCCGCGACAACGAGCTCTGTATTACCCGCGCTACCATCAGCCGTCACCTCCTTCTTCTTTATTTCTCTCTCCTCCCGTCTCCTACATTTTCGTTCCTTCTCCAACTCCTTCCTCTTACGCTTAAGTGCATCCAAGTGTTCCACCATGAGATGGAGTATTTTACAGAATCAGTGGGGTTACTACACTCGAATATCTTTAGCGTGGAAAATTCCGAGTAGGTTGCCATTCCTCGTGACTAGCTCATAGGCTACTGTCCCAACTCGGCGTTGTACTGTGGCGGGTACAAATTTGTTTGCTAACTTAGCTGTATATTTGGAACTAGCGTTGCTCTGGGTAAAATTTCGCACCCACACCTCTTGTCCGACTGCTAATTCCCTCCTTGCTGATCTCAGGTTGTACTGGGATGCATTCCGCTTGTACGCTTGATCAAGGTGGAATAATACAAGTTCTCGAGCTAACGCTAAGCGATCGTCTTTCCCTTGAACTGAATGGTTCATCAAAGCTCCTCCTCCCAATAACCGCAATAGGGGGTACTGAGAGCCATGTTGAACGGAATGTTGTCCGAAGACCAGATATGCCGGCGAATAAGATGTAGAGGTATGCACGGTGTTGCGCAGTGCACTAGCAATCTGCGGGATATGGAGATCCCAATTCCGGTGATCTTCCTCTAGGTATGCCCTAATGGCAGCTAAGATTGAGCGATTGACGCGCTCTGAAGCATTAGCCTGGGGTGAGTAAACTGGAGTAAAAACATGTTTTACTCCGTGTCTATCCAAGAGGCTCTGAAATAGTTTGGACTTGAATTGTTGTCCATTGTCCGTCAAGATAGTCTCTGGCACGGAGAATACCGGGAATATTTCTTCCTCCAGGTATTGTACGACCCTACTGGCCACTGCATTTCGCAGAGGTTTTAATAGCACGAATCGCGAGTAGTGATCCAGTACTATTAGCAGGTGGGTGTTACCACTCTTAGACCTGGGATATGGCCCCAGGAAGTCAAGATACAACTTCTGGAAAGGACGTTCGAATTCTTTGTATTTGCCCATTTGGGGTCTCAAAGTGGTGTTTGGGGCTTTGGTTTGCTTACAAACCTGACATTGTTGTACATATCTTTGCACGTCTTTTACTAGCGTTGGCCAGTAGAAACTTCTGCGTATGACCTCAATCATCTTAGCCATGCCCATGTGGGCTGCATTAGGTGGTTCATGCGCTTGACTGAGAATTGTTGGGACTAGGCTGACTGGGAGCCATAGTTTCCAATCTGGGATGTCTGTCTGATGATCAAGGTTCCTACTCGGTAGGTGAATCAAAATTTTCCCATCTGAGATTTTAATATTTTCTGGTTTGTGGCCTTGAAAATTTTTCAGTAGGTCCAAGTATACTGGTCGTGTAAATTCAGCAGACTGTAGGTCTAATTGTAAATTCGTTCCATGCATGGTAAGAGCAGCTACTTCCTCCTCGGGTATTCGAGAAAGAGCGTCCGGCACTACATTTTGTGACCCCTTACGATACTCGATTTTAAAGTTGTAACCTTGTAGCTTTAGACTCCAACGAGCTAACCGCCCAGACAGATCAGTCTGGTTCATCAGCCATTGCAGACTGGCATGGTCCGTAATAATGACAAATTCATATCCCTCAACATAGGCTCGAAATTTCTTTACGCTAAGAACTGCGGCCAGGCATTCCAACTCTGTGATGCTATAATTCTTTTGCGCTCCGTTCAGCTTATGAGAATAGAAAGCGATGGGATGTTCCTCATTTTTACTATCTTTCTGGAAGAGGACACCCCCTACACCTGTCTTTGACGCATCTACCTGAATAAAGAAGGTACGAGTGTAGTCTGGATGCGTTAACACTGGTGCAGTTGTAAGACATTCCTTTAATTTAATGAATGCCTCTTGTGCCTGCTCATTCCACTGGATAATGCCTTTGCATTTTAGGAGCTCGGTGAGTGGGGTCGCTACTTCCGAGAATCTTGGTATAAACTTGCGGTACCACCCACTCATTCCCAGAAATTGCCGAATATGCTTGACAGTTTTAGGAACGGGGAAATCTTGTATCGCCTTAACCTTATCTGGGTCTACTCTAATACAGCCTTCACCGATTATATGGCCCAAATATTTTAAATGGGTCAGGACGAACTTAGATTTCTCAATATTGATAGTTAGATTGGCCAATGTCAGATGTTTTGCTACAACCCTGAGTAACTGCATGTGACCTTCGAAGGTAGGTGAAGTAATGAGGAGATCATCTAGGTAGACGAATACTCTATCATGCAGTTCGTGTGGTATTACCTTGTGCATTAGTCTACACATCGTCTGAGCCGCATTGCATAAACCGAACGGCATCACGGTAAACTGATAGAGGGGTCTGCCAGGCACTGTAAAGGCGGTTTTGCATCTTGAAGATTGTTCTAATGGGATTTGCCAAAATGCATCCTTCAAATCTAAACTGGAAATATATTTAGTGTTTTCCAGGCGACTGAGCAAACCGTCAATTATTGGCAGTGGATATGCCTCTGGCACCGTGACCGAGTTCAGTTTTCGTGCATCTAAACACAACCTAACCTTACCATTGCTCTTGGGAACCACAGTAACTGGTGAACTCCACGAGCTTGAAGACTCCTCAATCACTCCCAAGGACAGCATTCGTTCCAATTCTTTATCCATTTCACGTTGCTTAGCAGGAGAAATTGCATAATAACGTTGCTTGATTGGTTTAGCATCACCAGTGTCTATCTCATGCTGCACTAAGTGTGTTTTTCCCAAACCTAGCTTTTCAGACGATGGAAATTCCGATTTAATTCTATCTAGTTCTTCTAGCTGTGCTGATGTTAACACATGCTGGCTATTGTCTGCATTTACTTTGGAGGCTACATCACTGATATCACCTGGTAAACTGAGCTCGGATACTGTTATCTGAAGATTGAATGTGGTCCAGAAATCAGTACCAAGGTATAACCTTTGCTCTAGTGAGGGCGCGATGTAGAGACGCAAACTTTTAGTTTGTCCTCCAAAAGTAATCGGTATAGTGACGTATCCGAGTATTGATTCAGGTGCACCACTGGCAGTAAGCACCTGAGTTTTTCGGGGGAAGTATTTTAAACCATGGTCTTGTAGAAATTGTTCGCTTCCTTTACCCAAAACACTTATGTTGGCTCCGGAATCGAGAAGACCACGAATATTTTCTCCGTCTAAAGTTATATTGACATATGGTCGATGATCTAACCCTTGGTGAATTATTGATGATAATATTTGCTTGCGCCACCATCGTCGCAAACGAAAATATCTTAACGCTCGAATCCTTTGTCTGTTGTCTGTTTGACAAGATATCGAACGGTGTGTATTATTATTTTTAATATTTAAGCTCGGTGCAGCCGGTACAATTCGGGGTCCGTATTGCTGGCTGCCTCTTCTGTGGCATTCTTTGGCCTCGGAGGTGTGTTCTGGAGACGAGTTTGGCGAGGCTCCCTCATCTCCGATCTCCAGTTTTCCGTTGATGGGGTACAGCGAGTACAATCTGGCTTGAATACATCTCTTGTTCCACAACCAAAACAGAAAACATGAGAGACAAGTTTGCGACAACCCATGAATGTGTGGTTAGGATCCCCACAGTTCCAACACTTAAACCTTGCACCACTCATCAGGGGCTGAGAGTGAATTCTCTGAACTGCTGTGGCTTGTTGGAAGTTTTGCTGACCCACAGGGTCAAAGATGGGGTTTCCCCTGATGGACTGGGCTCTATTCTGTTGATTGATGGCACATATTTGTGGCTGGGAATTGGCTAAGTAGTATGGGGTCGTATCGGGCATTTCATACTGTCCCATATCCCCTTCTTGCTCATCCATCAGACGTGGTCGGATTATTGGACTTGAGTGACCACTTGACTTCAGAGTCCTTGTGGGGTATTCTCCGGGATCGATATTGTAGCCTTGAAAACCAGAAGTTGCTTTAAGCATGGATAAGGGTTCGTCCACTTCCCCTTGCTCCAACATAAACTCATGTACCTTAGGAGTTTGTGTGTTGAACGCAACTCTTCGCCTAAAAGGTTGGTTGCCGTAATTGCTAGGTGTCAAGTCATTGGGTGGTGCGAAGGTGGCTTCCGGAACATGTCCAAATCTTCGCCACACTTGCTCCAGCGTGCTACACCTACGAATGAAGTCGGCCAGGGTTGCAAATCTTGGTTCGTTGTGCATCGCCATTTGCAATCCTGGACGCATGTTTCTTCTTATAAAAGTGTACATAACGCCTTCAGAAATGGTTCTTGTGGATTGTAATGCGATTTTTTGCATTGCCTGATAGTACTCCTGGACAGTTTCGCGGGGGTATTTTTGCTTTCTATCACTTAGCATTCGGTGTATATCATCCTCTGTGATATTAGGAGCAAAGCGTAACGCCATTTCTTGTTTCACGCTGCTCCAGTCTATCTCTGGGTTGCGGTCAACTGAATTCCAGAACCACTCTAGAGCTTCCTCAACTAAGCACAAGTCAAGAGCTCCCACCACACTATCAAGTGGTATCTGGGATCGTTTAGCATGCCATTCAATCCTGGTTAGAAAACGTTGCACTGTCAATTCGCTACTATACCCAGAGAAACTGATTTTCCATGTTTTTACCTCCTGTCGTAGTTTTGCCTCATTAATTTTACTTGTCCGATGCGTAGAATTCGGCATAAGTTGGTATTCATCACTATCATACTCGAAGGATTCCTCCCTTTGGATATCATCATCGAGTCGTATTTGGTCTAATTTTTGGTGAAATAGCTCAGTATCCTTTCGAGCCGCCATTTGTACTGGATTCTTGAGTTTAGATACTGCACCTTTACCTTGGCCGTCATCATTGATTTCTGTTTGCTTTGGTGCTTCTTCTGGGACCTTTAAACTGCCCAACTGCGTACGGGCATCTTCAATAGTTAACTCACCTGCCAACAGTCGGGACACTAATTCCCCACCAAACTCGACAGCATCTCTAAGGGGTCCTACTAATGCTGCAAACTTAGGCGTCCTACCAATTCGTGCAACTCTTCCTTGAAGGTGCACGAACTTGGTGGCCAGTTTTGGTAACCATTCAGCTGTTGGTTTTAAACTAATAACTCCATCCAGCATGCACTGACGTAGATGGCTCAATTTCTTTAAGCACAACGTAATCTCCCTTGCGGGTTGTTTACGCGCCGCTTCATGTGCTATTTTAGGGACCAAAAACGAATTATTGGACTCATTCTCTATTTTGCGCGTTAACTCCAATTTTAGAGTCTCGGTTACGTTCCCTGGAGTGATTTTGTCCACCAGGTTACGCACTTCAAACTCGATGCGCAACTCATCCTCATCCAGATGGTCTACCTTAAACAATTTCTTCTCCGACATTCTATTATTTAGCAAACCCTAAAAATCTACTAACTACCTAATAACTGCTTATTCCTAAATTGTAAATTCACTTATCTTCCGTAATACTTATAACCTATTTAATTTTCGTCCTCTCATTAACCCAACTTATATCGCTATCAAACTCCTACACCCTCTACTTTTTACTATCGCTTTTAAGCTGGTAATTCAAAATAAATACGCCTTATGTCTTAATTCACTTCTTCTAATCTTCTGATGGGTTGGTACACTATATTCAATTTTTGTTTATAAACTTTCTAATAACTTTGGTGTGGCGGATCCTGTGCAGCCCCCGCCGAGCGAGGTCCAGGTGCTCTGGTGATGGTTGAAAAA
The DNA here is from genome assembly GCA_947310385.1 of Nephrotoma appendiculata. Lineage (NCBI taxonomy): Eukaryota > Metazoa > Arthropoda > Insecta > Diptera > Tipulidae > Nephrotoma > Nephrotoma appendiculata. The sequence continues at coordinate 172,199,336 of OX371224.1, forward strand.
GGAATGGGATAGGTTAAAATATGAATGAAAATTTTTTTGGCGAAAGTGCACATCCAATTTAAATCATGCAGTGAGAGTCCTAACTCGGTATGTACACCTGAGTGATTCTCATTGCTATTTTCGGATTGGATTAGCAATCCCACAAATTGTACCTACTGGCCAAGCATATTCCAATTGCCCTCATCCTCACAATTGATAGTCAAGCTTCGCGAGCAAAGGATCACGACTGTGCGAGTAGCTAACCGAAGATATGCTTGTAAATCACCTGTGGTTTTTGAGTTCTATAACTGTATATACCACAATGGACTACCAGAAGGAACGGTAACTCGCCGGCTATCGTTAAGAATTTCCACAATGCGTATCGTAACTTTACTCAGTTTATGTCCAGGCCTGCAGTCATACTCGCCTAATAGCAGAGCAAAGATATCTGAACAACTGAATAGGTTTAAATCTAGACGTGATTAACTAAATGTAGACGATATACGACCTACACCCCAAAGGGTGATGATTAAAATTTTAAATATACAAAGCGGATTTGAACGCGAAACCTAACTATGCACTGTGTGGTTTGACCACCAGGAAATTCATATTTTTAGTCGAATTTCTTTGGAGAATCTGTTTTGAAGAACTCAAAACAAATTACAATTATTTTTGGGGAAATGTGAAACTTGGGTGTTTGTACCAGTTTAATGTAGTGTTACGGCTAAGCCGATAGAATGTCAAGTCCTTTATACCCCCTGCATTTGCAGGCAAGAAAGGAATGATTGACATTACAACCGCGAGCGCATAACACTCTCCCTCACTGGGTCATAAACAACTCAAGTTGAGAAAGCTGTATGAAGACAACAATCTTAATGGATGATTTTGTTTGGGAAAATTTTATTCTCCCATATATATGGAACAACTGTACTTAGAGTAAGAAATATCATTTTGCGCTGATGGGGAACTAAACAACCCAAATGGGTTCGAAAGAATTCTACTAATCACTATGAACCTCTTCTGGTTGGCACAAATAATTGAGTGTGCATCCACTGGTTTCAACTAACTAGCTTTAATAGCTAGATTAAGTTAATCAAAACACGGATCATTCAGAAAAACTATATAGACTAAAAGCAAGATGATAGCGTCTGATATTTCTAACCAAGCACAGCCTGTATTTAACAAATACGATTATTTTCGGGCTTCTAGTTTGGGCGCCATAATGAAACAGTTTGCTGTCGGCAAACAGTTTCAAAAATAATATCCCTGTTCACATTACCTCCAAGCGGCATTAGCCCGTAGCTCAGAGGGTAGAGGTATGTATGGTCGTGGGGGATGGAGGTGTGAACAGAGCCTAGTATACCGCTAACATTTTTGATGTTGAAAGGAAGACGTCTCGCCCAATCGCGAGGGAGCTAAGGAGGGGGAACCGTGAGTACCATCACTAGCAGATGGCTTACCCATTCGGCATGAGCCACACAAGATCCGCTGATTATTCGGCCCTTACCACATTATTGGCAAGGTGTCCGATTAATCAAAACAAAAAAAAAATATCTACAATATATTTAAGTAACGGCGCGTGGCCGCGGGTTAGTAATAAGAAAGGTGCTTGGCCATGCACCTTGTTACTATACTAGTTAACAGCGGGAATTTCCGACGAAAAACGTCACACGAAATTCCTTGTTCACTAGTACAGCCTGGACCGGGTATATGTTAGTTCCTTTTTTTTTTTTTACTTATACCTGTGAATAAAAATATTGTTTAGTACATACTCACCACGTTAATACAACTCCCAAAAATAAAAATAAACGGATTTTTCTCAAAATTTTGCGCCTTTATTGTCCTCCCAAATTAATTTTTTTTTATGTTCAAATACAATACGACTTAGTCCAACAATGATCTCAAACGATTTTATGAAGACTGCCACCGTCTGCCTTCCAAAACATAATCCCCTTCTCAAACAAAAATCAGACTATTTAAATGATTGAAATCACCTCTAAATAGCCCCCCCCCCCCCATTTCCATTAATAATCCACATAGAAATTCAGGGTTTCGGATATCACCAATAATCGCATACATATATTTTGTTGATTAAGCAACATGTGCCAAAAATCAGAAATTTCCATGCGATTATTAGTTGAACGACATTACCATTATATTTACTGCAAACGTGGGAAATTGAGTGCAGTGTACTTACTTATAAGCAATATTTACGAACAACGACCTTCAACGTTGTTGTAATAGACACACTGAATAAACTCATATAAAAATGGTTTATTCAGGTAAAATGTAAATACATTTATTATGTTATTTGAGTAACATAAACAATTTGTATACATTTAGAAAATTACATTAGAATTTAAGGAATATTGTGCAGGTCATGATTAACACTGCAAATATGTATACAATTGTATCGGGTAAGTTTAGATAGGTTGAAGGTGGTAACGAGATTTCGATCTGTCTAAAGACAATTCGTTACAAATTTATTATTTCATTTTTAAAAATTGTAAATAAATACTGTTTAAGCAGATATGGGCCGCGCAAGTCCGAATCCATTATGTTGTGGAGTGATTTCTCTTGGGATGTGCCTGGTCCAATTTATTGGATCAAAGAAAAAATTCCTGCCGACGTTTATGTCCATATATTGAATGAGGTAATGCTCGGATATGCTGAAGATGACATGTTACAAGGCTGGTGTTTTCGGCAAGATAATGCCTGAAGCATGCCTCTAAAAAAGTAAAGGAGTGGTTTAGTAGTCGTAATGTGAACGTTATGCATTGGCTGGCTCAATCATCTGGCCTAACCCTATCGAAAATTTGTGGAACTGCATCATCATTTGCATGCAGTTATTCAGGGTAGGTTCAACATTTGAGGACTCGCCTTGAAGAACGCTTGAGTATGTTGGTTTGCTGATTGGTATTCTGGGCGGACGACAGTAATTTGGCGTATGCGGAGATATATTATTCTGCTCATTTGATGTATTTTTATACTGCCTCCTGGGTCGTAACAATTCACTAATATTTCTGTAGACTGGGCATGTTCGATAGTTGCCGTGTGGTTTCCACCGCAGTTGCTGCATTTCATTTTAGTTGAGGAGTTTGTTGTTTTTGGTCAATTTTTGGTTTGGTGCAGTTCCACGCATACGATACGCACATTAATATCAGCTTGTAATACCGCCTTGAGTGACCATATTCTTGGCAGTTTAAACACTGTATTGATCCGGCCCTTTTATTTGGTTCTTCAACAGTTATGTGTCTGTGTATGAGGTACTTTAGATGAACTTCTCCCTTTTTCAAAATGCTTTCGGATGGATCCAGTTCAACTTTGACCATTGGTTGAGGTTGCTTCAAGCTGTTCATGACCCTATATATATTCTGTATGTTAAACCCATCTCGTCGACTGGAAGCCCGCCCGCTCACTGCCAAGAGCCGCCGGTCCTGAGCATCCGATTGCCTGCGCCTTATCGTTGTTTTCCATGGTTCACTCCGTTGAGTATTTAGATCCTGGGTTCCTTCCCTTAAAATTTTATACCTACTGCCAGGTTTTTAATAGCTGCCCCTAACATGGAGAACAGACGCTTCAGAATTTTCCATGGGTATTTCCCCCTCAAGGCAAGTAGCTAGGGTTTTACCGCGTCCATATTCGCGGGGTTATAAAATGCTTATTATAAATGGTTATTAAATGCGGAATATTTTCTTCCTGCATCTGATAGAGTCTTGGAGTAAAATCTAGGAGGTTTCCGGGTCTCTTTATTGAGTTGTTGCAAGACGTCTATAGCTGTGTTAGATGCATCTGTGGTGATGCTGTATTTTCTATCATTTAACGAATTCACTAAAATTGCAATATTTTCTGCGCTGTTCGTGAACTGAAGCAATGCATTTTAACTTTCTTCAGGCGAAGAAATTTTCTTAGGCGTTTTGGGCTTTTTGATAAGACTTGTCAATTGTATGTGACTTGATACAAGTTTTGGAATAAACCGGTGATACTAATTTACCATACAGACAAATTATTGTATTTGCTTGACATTTTTGGGTGCTCAGAAATTTCTAAGTGCATTGATATGTTCGTCTTCAAATCTTGCGTGATACCAGTACCAGTATTGTTGAAATTGATATCTTGGTGTTTGTTGGTCATTTTGTTTTAAATAAAACGTCTCTGGGTTGATGGGGACTGTGATTTTCTTGAAATAGAATGTGTTCATCTCCAAGGCGATTGTGAACGCCATGGTTGTTGCTGTGTGTGTGTAAAATATTTTCTAGCTTTGCTAGTCAATCGCTAATTATTTTAGTAATGGTAGAGCTTGGCGCGTGATCTTTGAGCACTGAGTCCACATGCAAATGTTGTCGTGAGGATTGTAGTCAATTAGTCGATGACGTGAGAATTGTAGTCGTGACGATTGTACTAGCGAGATCCTGTTCCAGTTTTTCTTGTGCGGGATTAACGAACCGTACAAATGGCGCAGTGGTTAAAGCTTCGGCACTTGGGCCGGGAGGTACTGGGTTCGAATCCCACTACAGGCACTATGTATAGTGAATTTTCTTCATTGATTACGATCGATAATGTTAATAAAACACAACTTAGACCCTTTGTTGGAGTGCAGGATTCAGCGCCGAACCACTGTCCATGTCAGTGTGCAGGTTGACATATTATTATTAAAGGGTGATTTTTTTGTGGTTAGGATTTTCATGCATTAGTATTTGACAGATCACGCGGGATTTCAGACAAGGTGTCAAAGAGAAAGATGCTCAGTATGCTTTGACATTTCATAATGAATAGACTTACTAACGAGCAACGCTTGCAAATAATTGAATTATATTACAAAAATCAGTGTTCGGTTCGAAAAGTGTTTCGCGATTTACGTCCGATTTATGGTCTACATAATCGACCAAGTGAGCAAACAATTAATGCGATTGTGACCAAGTTTCGCACTCAGTTTACTTTATTGGACATTAAACCAACCACACGAATGCGTACAGTGCGTACAGAAGAGAATATTGCGTCTGTTTCTGAGAGTGTTGCTGAAGACCGTGAAATGTCGATTCGTCGCCGTTCGCAGCAATTGGGTTTGTGTTATTCGACGACATGGAAGATTTTACGCAAAGATCTTGGTGTAAAACCGTATAAAATACAGCTCCTGCAAGAACTGAAGCCGAACGATCTGCCACAACGTCGAATTTTCAGTGAATGGGCCCTAGAAAAGTTGGCAGAAAATCCGCTTTTTTATCGACAAATTTTGTTCAGCGATGAGGCTCATTTCTGGTTGAATCGCTACGTAAATAAGCAAAATTGCCGCATTTTGAGTGAAGAGCAACCAGAAGCCGTTCAAGAACTGCCCATGCATCCCGAAAAATGCACTGTTTGGTGTGGTTTGTACGCTGGTGGAATCATTGGACCGTATTTTTTCAAAGATGCTGTTGGACGCAACGTTACGGTGAATGGCGATCGCTATCATTCGATGCTAACAAACTTTTTGTTGCCAAAAATGGAAGAACTGAACTTAGTTGACATGTGGTTTCAACAAGATGGCGCTACATGCCACACAGCTCGCGATTATATGGCCATTTTGAGGGAAAACTTCGGAGAACAATTCATCTCAAGAAATGGCCCGGTAAGTTGGCCACCAAGATCATGCGATTTGACGCCTTTAGACTATTTTTTGTGGGGCTACGTCAAGTCTAAAGTCTACAGAAATAAGCCAGCAACTATTCCAGTTTTGGAAGACAACATTTCCGAAGAAATTCGGGCTATTCCGGCCGAAATGGTCGAAAAAGTTGCCCAAAATTGGACTTTCCGAATGGACCACCTAAGACGCAGCCGCGGTCAACATTTAAATGAAATTATCTTCAAAAAGTAAATGTCATGGACCAATCTAACGTTTCAAATAAAGAACCGATGAGATTTTGCAAATTTTATGCGTTTTTTTTTAAAAAAAAGTTCTCAAGCTCTTAAAAAATCACCCGTTAGTATTAATTGATCTTAAAAGGTCAATAAATCCATTGGAAGATTAATAAAAGGATTTAAATCTCCAATATCCAGTTTGCTAAAAATAATCTCTAATTTACACTTCTCGGAGATGTAATAGCGGTCGAGTACTACTCTTTTGATAGTGTAGTTGGCTTTCTCTGCTTATGTTGCCGCGAGGGACAGCACCGTATAGACAAACTTCTGTTTGTTGCTATTAATCTTCTGCGTTTCGAACATTATCTCGGCTGTCAATATCCGTTTTTTTAGATTGGTTGTCCGAAACGCTGGTCAAATGTTTTGTTTTGGCTTACATGTTGCTGCCTATTATCGTCATCCAGGAGCATGTTTTTGTTTCACCGTTATTCTTCATTTTTGTTTGATTGTTATTACTTAATCATATTTTAATTATCGAAATAAAGACCCTGGTTGCGCGACCAGGGAGGAAACACGACAGAATCGAGAAATTGTGGTGAAAGGGACACGTGGTTGCATCTTGAGAAAATAACCAGAAAAATTAAAATTTTACGATGTGTCGTAATAGATACATGTTTTAAACCAGCGATTGGTATAAAATTTGGAAAATAGTTCGCTTACTGGCGGGGGCTTTACCAGCTACATAATTATCTGTTCAATAAAGTCAAAATGGTTCCGAGGGGGTCATTACCACAATATATATATAAAAAACATTTTGATACATGCCGATTATTGTAAAAGTTTCAAAATGCCGTGATAACTTTTGCACTTTCATCATCATTCCTAAATTTCAAATAAAATATGTTTAGACCAGGTGGAGAAAAAATAAAAATTTTCCACTACAAAAATCCTGAGTGAAATTTTTAGAGTGGAAATTTCTGAAGATAAAAAATAAATTTTTACTAAATCAATCCAGATTAGCTGAAGATTAGCATTCCTGGATTATTTTTAACCAATATTCTGAGTACTTCGTAAAGTTTCAGCCGTTAGTAAGCGCACATTCCTAATTCCAATTATGCTTTGAAACATTTTGACTAAATATGCTGTAAAAGACAACAATTTTACAAATTCATTAATTTGGTTGATTTCAATCATTTTCGAAGTACTAATACGTTCTGTAAACTAATTTTGACACTTGTCTGATTGTTTGTTGTTTTAAAGTATTGTGATTGTCTAAGAAAAATAAATATGAAAAATTAAACCAATTTGAAAATATATTTTAACAGTTTATATCAAATCTTATTCTGTGCATGTGGCAATTAAAATATTTAGTTTTCGAAATTGTGACAACAGCACAAAGCCACCTTATGTACATAGTTGTTAGCAACCTCGATATATTTAGTTTCACTTAAGTTTTGAAGGTTACAGGTAGTTTCTTAAATATATCAAATACATTTGATTTCAAGTTTGGCGACACAATCAAATAAAACAGTTACTTTATTATATTTGACCATAATTTAAACTCCATCCCAAAATTGTACGAGACTTTATCTCACAATTTATAAACCAAATCGCAAAGAAGGCGCAAACGGATGTCATAACCATTTTTTTTGTTTTTGGTTTAAGATTTAACATGTTTTGTTTTATTTAATGGGAACCTGAGTGCATATTGCACATTGCACACAGATAATTTCTCCTTTTTTTGTATGTAAGACCCATATATCTTGAAAGGAATTTTGTAAAAAACGTTTACTAAAAAATACATAGAAAATTGATTATAATATGAAGATGGGAAAAAGGCTAACGAAATTGTTCATTTTATGTGAAAAAATATCGAATTTCCAATAAATTTTTCGAAACAAACAAGAGAACAACGAAAATTTACAAAAACAATAAAAAAACTGGCGTGCCTTCTGAAATTCGATTCAATTTCGAACGAGAACCGAATGAAAACTATATAAACATAATTTATTAGGTTCTTGTTTTAAATTATATTACAAATTATGTATAATCGTGATTCTGTAAACTACTCATAATACACAAAATATTATTAAATTATTTTTTTTTTTTATTAGAGATGTATCATCATCATGATGTTATGTCTTCTTGTGTGTCGTGATTATTATCATTTATATTTTGTTGTACATTACAATAAAAATTTGTCTCTTCACTACAATACTCGTTTGTCTAAATCTTAATGTTTACGCGACATTAAAAAGTGCTAAAATTATTAGGAAATTTAATTTAATTTATTTTGCTTACCAAATGACTCAATGTGTCTGTGTATACGATAAGCTTTTGATCCGTAATTTTAATAAAAAATATTTCTGTGAATGAAAATTGCAGTATTTGCGATTAGAATGTTAGAGGTTAGATAATATAATTATAAAGTGTGCATATTACAACACGATCTCTAGAGTAATGACTTGTGCACCCTTTTGTCCGTGTACATTGTAAGTACAAAAAGTAACCGCCGCCACGCAGTCAATCGAGTACATTCATTCAAAAAAAATTCTTAATTAAATGAAATTAAAAGATATTCTTTTATACACAAAGATATTTTTTTTTGTTATCAATTAATAATAATTGTATTTATTTTTTATTATATTAAGAAAAAAATATTTTCTTAAATGATTTTTATTTTTATTATATTTATTGAGTGTGACGCATGTAATTGTGATATGTTTTTTATTTATTTATTTATTGAATTTAAATACGAGTCTGTAAGCTGAATCTGAACCGAATATACACATAAGTGGATCTTTCATTATAATTACAAGTATATCCAAATGGTACTTGTCTTATATCTTATTAAATCATCTTCAACATATTATATTTTTTTTATCAAAATGTATTTGTGTGTATATATTATGATATGATATTTATGTTTCTAAAATGTATATACAAAATAACATTAGATAGTCGAAAAAAAATATGAATGATCAACATAAAATATATTTCGTATGTGTTATTAAGAAGGCACATACTCATAATATACAGATCTTAATTTTTTTTTTTTTTATATAAATTAAACCAATCTCTTTCATCACCACAGCACAACAAGTGTGAGTTTTCAAAATATTTTTTATACGTATATAAAAAACGTAAATATTTATTTTTATTATATGTACATATGAGTTGAGTAAAAGTTATGTGTAATATTTTGATATACATATCGCTCATTTGCTGCAAGAGTGACACAATCCAAAATTTTTAATGTTGCTGTAGAGCGATTTGAAAACATCACTCAAAAAAATTTTTGCTTTCGCGATTTGCGTGATTTTTTATATGGAATTTTACCTAATTTGCTAGAAATAACATGTTTTGATACAAAGTAATAAAATATGAATTGTTGGGAATCGTTTGATTCGAATATCTTAGAAATGAGTTAATTTTGAGTTGTGTCACTTCTGCACCAAATGAGCGATATATCGTGTATACATATACGAGGGCAGTCAGACTCTCTGAAATAGCGCGCGCAAAATCTATTTTTACTGTACCAAATTATATACGTATATAAAAAGAAAGAAATCAAGGATAATTTAAAAACGTAATTATAGGTAAATAATTTATTATGGAGTAGTTGACCAATCAAATAATATTTTTGTAATAATAATTAGTCAACTGATCTTTGTATTTTTAAAAATAATATTACGTGCGCACTGAACTGAACTGAGTAACAATGTACGGAAAAATTTGTATGCATACAATAAAAATGAATTTACATAAAATTGAAAAACTGGTTCACCTGCAAGGAAAATATATTACATGTAGTCTTATACACAAAGGGAAACGTTTAAAAAAAATAATTTTACATTTTAATTTATTCTTTCAAAAAATACAAAATACAAATTGTAATTATGCGCTACAGTTTGGTAGTACCATGGTCGTTAAATTATTTTTTTGTTTTTAATTTTTACACGACAGGTGGATTTGGTTGGAAATATTGGAATTTGATAAAATTTGATTTTTTCCACTTCACGCTTAATAGATTAAATTATATAGGGTGCTTTCGTCAGTGGGGACATTTCGTTCATTCCTCACAGTTGTGATTTATTGAAAAATTTTATGAATTTTTTTTAGTTTACATTCAATTTCACGATAAAGATCAACAGAATCTCCATGAAGCTAGCCTGAAATTTTAATTTTTTACTTATGGCAAGGCAACACTGCCGTGCTAAGAAAAAATGTCCCATTTTCCTTTTTGTTATTTTGAGTAATTTCAATTTTAGTGTTATGGTTTACCGCGGCTTAATACTAAACTCTTATTTTATTTTTTTAAAACCTATCTTATTAATCAAGTAGATAAATAGGTTTTCGTTTGCTGAATGCAAATTTGTCTCTAACTAATTTTTTATTTTTGGCGTTTGTGACTTTTTTATTTACGACGGCAGAATACCACTTCTGTCATGTGTTGCGTGCCTTACGGTCAAGGCAGATTTTTATTTTAATGTGATTATGTGAACTTTGTTAATTTAAATAAAACCTTTATATTTTTATAATTATTTCATAATTTTTATTGTTTTAATGTTTATAATTTTGAGGTACACAACAGACTGATCTTTTTATCATTTTTCTAGTCAATTTACAATTCTATTACTATTTAAGAGTAATAAATTCATATTACATTTATTTGGTCAATACAATAAAAAATATTTTCTAAATGTTTGTAATCCAGAGATGTAGAACTACGGTTTCCTACAACTCCCAGTTTAAATCAAAAGTTATCCTAAGGAAAATCTTTTGATAGACTTACAAATGCATACCTATGATAATAAAATTTAATAATAATTAGCTATGCATTTTTCTAAAATTTAATAATAAATATTAGATTTATACATATTTGCTTAGATTCATATTATTTACTTATACATTATTATAAATTTATTATTATTATTATTATTTTTTTTAACAATATTTCAAGAAAGATTACATTTATGCATATATACATATTATTATAAATAATTATTATAAACGTTTTACTCGTTTCGGAAAATTTTTAATTTGTTGTTATGAACTACCTTCGATGATTTTCCAATTTTAATGGAAAAATTTTCTGGAGATATTATTTCGTCTATCTCGAATGGACCAAGCCACAGAGGAGATAATTTACTTTGGATGTTCTCGTTTTTTAGTAATACGTAATTTCCCTTTTGAAATTGTACAGGGTTAATGGTATGATCATAATAGGATTTAGTTTTTAATTTTTGTTCTACTAAGTTCTGTTTGGTAATTGTAAAGGAAGTTTGCAGACGATATTTAAGGTCATAATAATAATCATCAAAAGTACAAACAGGATCAGGTTCTTTGGAAATTGACGAAGGAATATTGGGTCTAAATCCGAATACTAGCTCATAGAGCATAACTCCTGTTGAACTTTGTGGTGTAGTGTTATACGAAAATGTAAAGTAAGGTAAACAAGTCCCAATTCAAAACATCAGTTTGACAAAAGTTACACAAGTACTCACCAAGAGCTGTGTGAAATCTTCCTAGAGCACCATTACTCTGAGGGTGGTAAGCTGTTGTCGCAATTTTTTTGATTTTCAGTAACTTGCAAACTTGTGTGGCCAATTTACTCATGAAGTTGGTACCCTGATCAGTTAAAATCTCATCAGGAATACCAGACACACATATAAACTGTTCAACAATGGATGAGGTTGGCTCAGTAGACAATTTTATTCGACTTAGAGAATCCGCGTTTTGTATAAGTCTGCCAGGCCTATGTTCAATTGTAAAATCATAATCTTCAAGACAAATTTGCCAACGAATTTCACGAGATTTCGGCGATTCTAAATTATGCAACCATATAAGTGCTCTGTGATCAGTTACAAGACGGAATTTATGGCGATATAGGTATAGTCGAAAATGCGACATTGACCATATTACTGCCAACAATTGTTTATTAGTCGGGGAATAATTAGATTCCGCTTTATTTAGGACGTGACTAGCGTACGCGATTGGGAGTTCAGAATCATTAACTTCTTGGGAAAAAACAGAACCAATTGCAATATCGCTAGCATCACAAGTAGTAAGCGATTTCTTAAGAGATTCAAAAGACTTTTTACACTCTGAAGTTCATGTGAAAAGAGCATTTTTCTTTAAGAGATTTGTTGTAGGTTTTGCTATTCCTGGGAATTGGGGAATACATTTTCGGTAATATCCGGCTAACCCTAAAAATGATTTTATTTCCGTTAGATTATGAGGTACAGGAAAATTTTTTACTGCTGAAATTTTAATCTCCTCAGGTTTAATACCGTTTGGTGTTACAATATGTCCAAGATAACTAATTTCTTGTTTCAAAAATTGACACTTGCTACGGTTTAGTTTTAAATTAAACCGACGAAGACGTTTGAAAACTTCTTTAACACTGTTATTATGCTCATTTAGTGAGGCGCCATAAACAACAATGTCGTCGAGGTAAGCAAGACATTTAATATTATTTAATCGACAAAGAGCAGTATTTATCATGCGTTGGAAAGTGGCAGGTGCTCCTTTTAACCCGAATGGCATACACACGAATTCATAATGGCCTTCGTCCGTGCTAAAAGCAGTTTTGGGCCGGTCATGAGATATCAATTTAATCTGGTGGTAACCACTCTGTAAATCCAGGGTTGAAAAATAGTAAGCCTTGCCTAATTTGTCGAGGATATCGGAAATGTTAGGCAAAGGGTAGGTATAAATTTAGTATTGAACATAAAATAAATATATGCTTAAGGAAGTTGCTTAAATAAGCAAATCTATAACGGAAATAGTTTCTTGTGCTTTACCTAAAGTAAAGCAAATTCTTGTTTCGACATATATTTTTATTTGCCAGTACATTTTTTCAATGCCGGCTGTAATTGCATATTTATAGCTCCTAAATCGCATTAGAATCGACATTAAATCATCTTGAATAGTAGGACCCACGAGTTGATTGTCATTAAGACTTATTCTATTTGATGTTTTGGCGGACGCATCGAACACAATTCGTAGTTTTGTTGTTATACTTTCTTTCTTGATAACTGCATGATGGGGGATGTAGTAGTCTTCTTTGCTTCTTTGTGTTGTGATGGTTTTTATTACAAATTTTCATATGTCCCAAGTCTATATATTCCTGGATGCATTGTTTATATGCTTCCGCCATTGTCTTAGATTTGTTTAGTTTTTTCACTAATTGTAAAAACCAAGTGTGTGAAGTTATCCCAATTTTTCATCCCAGGAAGAATTAAAATGTTCATCAGGTAACACTAATTTCATCCCATCCCAAGATTTTTAAAATCATCCCATCCCAGGATTTTTAAATCATACAATTATTTAAAAATGTTATACTTGTTAAATTTAGCGAAAATTTTAGATTACCACTATGCTCATTTGCATATGGCCCTCCATATGAAATTTGAAGAAAATACTCATTGAGCATGTAGCGAAAATCCTAACATACGGCTGATATCCAAATTTATATCAGAGTTAGTGGACATCATGACGAATCAAAATCAAAAGTCAAATCTTTAGGCACTCTAAAGTTTTGAGAGAATTATTAATTTGTTTGTTGAGTATTTTCTTCAAATTTCATATGGAGGGCCATATGCAAATGAGCATAGTGGTAATCTAAAATTTTCGCTAAATTTAACAAGTATAACATTTCTAAATAATTGTATGATTTAAAAATCCTGGGATGGGATGAAATCAGTGTTACCTGATGAACATTTTAATTTTTCCTGGGATGAAAAACTGGGATAACTTCACACACTTGTAAAAACCTTCCTAACGCCTGATTTTTTGATTATCCTAATGGATTTGAGTGCGATTTGAAGGGAATTCTTACTACGTACCTCCCTGTTGAATCTCGGTAATGCGTTCTTATAAAATGTTCTTCGGATTGTTGTTCTTGTTGTGTTAAATCCTGTTCTTCAGGGAGTTCTTCTAGTTCCCAGTACTGTTTTAGTTTTACATCGATTTCTGTGAGTGTTATTAAAGACTGAATTTCTGAAACCGCATTGTTTGTTGCTCCGAAAATTATCCATCCTAGTTCAGTTCGTTGTGCTATTGGTTCGCCTTAACTCCCTTTTGACAGTTCACTTAGTATTATCATTGGATAATAATCAGCCCCTAATAATATGTCGATCTTGCTTGGATGATTGCAGTTTCGATCAGCCCATACTAAGTCTTTCAGGTGTTCCCACTGCCAAGCATTTATGTGTTGGTCTGGTAATATTTTAGTTAATTTGACGGAAATTTTGGCTGTATTTTACAATTAATGTACTTGTTTATTATTTCAGGCTTTGTTTGTCCAATTCCGTATATTTCTATGTGTGTTTTTTGCCACTGCAAGTTTAACCTACTTGCTGCTTCTTTTGTTATAAATGTTCCTTGCGACCTTGGATCGATTAACATTCTAAGATATTCATGTCGGTTTTTCCCGCCTTGGATTTTTACTAAGGCTGTACTCAAAATTGTATGATCGTGCTTTGATGGATATCCCATATTGTCTCTTTCCATTCTATTGGTGGCTAATTGAGTTATTAGAGTTGTTGGTCTATAGTTTACTGTTGTGACGTTGTTGGTTGTTTGTTGTCGGTGTGGCACTGGTGAATGTAATAAAGGATGATGCCGTCCCTTGCAGGTGGAACATTTGTTGTTTTTTCTGCAATTTATTGTAGGGTGGTTTTGTAAAAAGCAGTTCCTGCACAGTTTATGCAGCATAATGATTTGATTTTTTTCAGTGAGGCTTAGTTCATTGAATCGTGGACATGCCTCCAGTTTGTGGTTCTTTTGACAGCATACGCAAATGGTTGTTGATTGTTGCTGATTTGTTGTAGATGTGAATACCTGCCTTTGTGGTTGGGCCCTTGGATGATGAGCTGGTGTGAATCTGTTACCTCCAAATGATTCCAATGATTGAAATCGCCTTTCTAAAAAATTTAGGAATTGGTTTGTGGTTTGAAATCTCATTTTTGACGATTTTTCATATCCTCCATGAATTTATTGAATATCTCCACGATGTTTCTCCTTTCTTGGAAATATCCATGTGTAGACTCGATTCCTGGAGTGCAGGCCTGAATTTCCTCGTGGTTTTCGCAATATTTGTCGAACAGGCCTTGTAATTTACTGATTTTTGACTGCAGGTATTTGTTCGTTTTGCGCTCCTTTCCGTCATTTTTGTAGTTTGTGAAGAAGCGTGCGATTTTTTCCGCTATACCCTGTTGTTCGTGTAGCAGATTATCCATTTGATCCGTCAGTGAATTTACTTTTGCTGGTTGTTGTACAGCTTTTTTGTTTGTTATTAGGTCGCCGGTTGTTGTTTGGCTTTGAAGGACTAATGTTCGGTAACTTTTCGAATGTTGTCCCCCCTTTGACTCGAAGGACCAATGTTTGTTTAGGAACTAGTGCGCCTACCGTGGGTCGGAGCTAGTCCACTAATTATAAACGACTAGTTTAAGAATTAAAATAACCTTTAACTTCTCAACTACATAGTTGTTTATAATTAGTGGACTAGCTCCGACCCACGGTAGTTGCACTAATTCCTAAACAAACAATAAGTATTAAAAATATTTGATTTTTTTTCCAGATACTGAATTATATTTATGTAGAACAGTAAACGTCAAATAAGTATCTAGAAAACCAAAAAAATTCATTCTTGGGTCGTCGGTCAAATTTTAACTAGCTGAAACTCATTCGGAGTCGGTATTAGACGTTCGAAGCCGGAGCGGTCACGTCGTCCTACCTCTTTCAGACGTTAGAAACTTCACACCGGTTATTTTATTTAAGAAGCTGTTATTCTAGAGGATCAACACTGGAACAGAACCGAAGACAAAATAAAATTAGGGATCGAGCAACGATTGGGACGTTATTTTTAACGGTTTAGTGTATTTAAGTACTTCGAGCAGAATTGAGGCTGTCGACAAAACGAATCTTCAAATCTTCAAAAATTTATTTTCTACTATGTCACACGGATTGACTTTTAAAACGGACTCTTAGTGTTGCGGTGTAGATTTTTGTAACATACAACGAAATCTTATTAGTACACCATATCTTTTGTTTGCTTACGTACATTTGGACTAATTAAAATTGGTCGTATAGGCCGCTTAAACCAGTTATTTCTAATATTTATCACCAAATTTTGAAGTGTTCTTGAAACGTTTATTATGTTTGAAAAAAAAATTTCTTATCAGGTCATTTAAAAAGCCACCACCGACCGACCAAAATATAATGTTGCAATTCTGTTATAGACATGCGACTCACACGTAGCGAAGCATGTTGTTTTCCCATAAGACGCCTAGTAATCAATATTCGTCAAACTTTGCCCCCGTTTATCTATAAGAACTGCCACACATAGCGCTGATAATGGCGCCAGCAAAATAAATGAATCACAAAAAACATGATTTTGTATTTCGACATTTAAAATTTTTTATAATGAAGGGCAATATTGTATTGAACCGAATTTAACACTCTAACTGAAATCATTTTGGGGTATCCGTTCAGTAGTTATCTGGTTTAATTTTATTAGTTCATTGAATAAGTCACTTAAAAAATGATAATATAATAAGATTAAACGATATCTGTTTTACAGGCGCGTTTTAAACGTGACCATGAAATGTTTTGCGTTTCCCATAAACTACAATTATCAACATGCGCCATATAATTGCACAGATAATTTGATAATGCCGCAGCAAAATTTATGAATCACCACGAACCGTATCGTTTTAAACCATTTCTAAAAATAATAATAGATAAATTTAAAAGAAAATTCTAATGGATACGTCAGAATGAATTTTCTTTTGAAAATTTAAAAATAAACAAACTGTTTATATTTAACCTAGTTTCACTCAACAAAAAAAAAAATAATGATGAGTCGTGAATTTTCAACGTACCACAACAAAAATATTGTTTCGTTTATTTTACTACTATACGATACTAATGCACACCCACCACCTGCAGATAACATGTTATGATATAAAAATTTAATCATAGAAATTCTATTTATCTGTATATGATATTTCGTTCCGAGTACCACAAAAAAAATATTTCTTAAAAATTAAATATTCTCACATTATATGTATATAGTATAGGATCTTAGAATATCGGAAACAGATGTGCGGCCACGATATTGTGTTGGTATGTACAACAACAAAAAAATATTCTATATGATCGAGATCGAATGATATAAATGTGAGGATGGTGATTTATGCGTTTTGTTAAAATAATTTATTAAGAAATTTTGTAATATGAAGCAGGTTGCCGCATATACAAATTTTGTATGATATTTACCTTAAACACGATATACTTGGTATTTATCTACTTCACAAAAATCTACAAAGTAAATAAAATTAACACTCAAAATATACATCCGCGGATTAAGACGTGATTTAACATGATTATAAGTGTGAGGCGAGCGTCTATGCAAATTACACACGTCACAGCATATATACAAATATCCTAATATTCAACAAAAAAAAACCAAAACCAATTTTAATGATCTAATGTCGAGTTCACGTACGCGATCAAAAAATGATTCGCGAATCAAAGGAAAATTAAATCATTGAACACATATACAAATTTCCCCGTCCGAGATGAAATAATTTTAACTTTGTGAAAATTTTGATCGGAAGCATCCAACATAATAAAAAAAAATTACAAATTATGAGTAATAATGCGAAATAATTACGCTTAAAGATTGGCTTGATTCGCGAATCATTTTTTGATCGCATACGTGAACTCGACATAACTTAACAAAATTCTATAACAAAGAATTTATGATTTCCGTAAGTTATTTCAATTTTCTAGCATTCTCCTTGGTATCTATACAGAAAACATTATATCTGTGAGTACAACTTCTTTGAGATTTCATTTCAATTTTTGTTCTCATCATCAATAATAATTATAATACGAAATAAGGCTGTACACATAACTTTAATACAACAACCACAAACTACAAAACAAAAAAAACTCGATGATGTCTTGAAAGAAGAAGAATATAATCAGACAATCATTTTGTTTTACTTATTTGGTAATAAAACTTTATTTTTTTTTTCAAAGAGTTGAAATATAACAAAGAATTTAGATTTATACAAGAAAATTATATAACGTGGTTCGTATCTCTTCGATATGTAATGTGAAGAAGCTTAGCTAGATTATATTGTCAATAAGAACATTGTGTTTAATTTTTTTTGTGGATGAAAAATATTTTGATTGGACTTGAGACGGAATACAATGGTTTCGAACATTTTCTTATGAATTATTTATAAGAAAATTGTTAACTATATGGTGCGCTACTATTTAAACGCGATGCATATAGTTTGGGAAAACTCTTAAATAATATAATCGTCTGCAACCAGTTTAATGTGAGAAACAATCTAACAAACCAATGAGTATAAAAAAAACAAGTCAAGTATCTCATCTTGAAAAAAAAAATAAAATAAATTCTTACAACAAACCCATGTAATGAATATCAATCTTATTTCTTTTATGATTTCTTCAAAAATTTTGTTATAACAAAAAAAAAGCATTTTCGAACTTGTTTCGTGTAAGCTAAGCAAACCACCTGCAAAAGTAAACAAAATGTTTTTTAAAAAAGAAATTTGCCTGGCCTGACCCTAGAGGATAGAGAAGAGCGCACAAAAGATCTATTCACTTTATTTATTGCAGCATGCATGAATCTTAACAATTATGTCATGCCAATTAAAAAACATCCGCATATAGGTATAAGAATACCTCATATAAAATCTCCGTGCACATTAATGTCTTGAAAATGATTAGACATCGGTTGAATACCATATTATTATGCTTACGTCTATATGGCATTGACAGCCAACGCAGAGCACCGTACCTTCTATTTTAAACGCATATGTGTGCTTGTAACAAAACTATTACATAATTGCAAAACATAATATCAAAACTATAAATAGATATTACATTTAATATAAATAGGCACGAAATGAGAGAAATAAAAAAAAAAATACAAGATTAAGATTGTGAGAGACATTTTTATTTTGGCTAGCGTTATACGATCGAGATTTAGCGTGTCTAAAAGCGAAATCACAACTTTTGTGGGATGGTTTTTATTTTCTATCGAATTTCATCATTTTGTAATTCCACTCAAATTTGAGTGAAATTTCAATATTTGTAATTCCACTCAAATTTGAGTGGTATTTTTTGTGTACCGAAAAATGATATTTTACTAAAATTTGAGTGTACTCTCGAGTTCATTTCGTGTTTATATAATATGCTTACTTGTGTAGACAATGTATGTATGTAAGATAAATCAAATATGTATGTCGAAAATTAATGTTATGATTTCGTTCTGAATGGAAATATAAGAAATGTTTTATTTAGCAAGACTATAAATTAACACTGTTTTGAGTCAAACTATTAAAAAATATTTTGTAATAGAATTCTACTTAATGTTAAATTAACACATTTCTACTAAAAGCTAATTCCTCCAAACGCAAATTTTGAAACTGGAGTTAAGTTATAATTTTGCCAACGCCAAAACACCAAGAAAATCAGTGAAATTTGAGTCTGTACCTCCGAAGTACATAGTTTAGGTAAAAACAGTAGAAAATGTCTCCCAATTGTTGCCCTAAAACGCGGAAAAAATATAAAATTTGTATGGTTAAGGCTGTTTCGCAACTAAGATTTTGCTCGCACTTACAGTCTGAAGTTAGTAACTAGTAGTTTTTACGCAATAAAATTCGTCTAAATTTTTTTGAAGTTTCTTGCATTCGATTGAAATTTTTGTCATTACATCATTTTATTTTTTAAATTCTGATCAGGAAAGCGGCAATATTTTTCAAACATTTTAAACATCAAAACATTTATTTATTCATTTATTTCAAATTATTTTCGTGTCCTTCCATTGGGATACCAGTATTACCCCAGCTGCAGAGAGATGAAGTTACCAAATCCTAAGATCTATTGGTATATGCGAATTTTGAATGCTTTCTTTAAGAGTTTCGGAACTCCATTATGATAATAGCGATCGAGCAAGAAATCGACCGGAGATAGTTTTGTGGTCAATATATCATCGACATGAAAGCGGGATTTGAACAATTAACATTAGCGTATATTGAGAATAAAATTGTATATAAAATAGCGAAAAGGTTGCCCATTTACGTTTTTAAGCAAAATTATAAATTATTTATATCTGTTGGTTGGGTGCCTGCAGACCGAGTACTCGTAACTATGTACTGGACTCAAATCGATTCCATAGTGTTTGTATATGGAAAATAAAAGATTTTCTAGCAGTGTGAGATTAAAATAGGATTACGAGTATTTTATTTTGAATTTTTTATTTTATGGCCGTGAAATGCGATTTATAACGGCGTGTGTTTATGTAATTTCTGAGAAATGAAAATTGTAGATTGAGTAAAGCATAAACTTTTATATATTTCCTTAAAAAATTTAATTCTTAGATTTTTCATTAAAATTTTTCAATATGAAAATGGGGTCAGTTAGGTACTACACGGTTAGTGTAATTTTAACACAGTAACTGCTTTTGCCCGTATTCCCTAATATGAGATTCCATATTTATTTTGGCTAGCGTTATACGATTGCGTGTCTGTGGGACGTTTTTTCCCAAATTTCATCATTTGTAATTCCACTCAAATTCGAGTGGTATTTTTTTGTACCTAATGATGATATTTTACTCAAATTTGAGTGTTTTTTCGTTTTTATATATGCTTATAATTTTTTTTTCGGTACTTAAAGTTGTATTAATTTTCTAAAAATTTAACCGCCCGCCTTTTTAGAACATATTTAAAATTTAAATTGAATCACTATTTTAAAAAATTTATAGATGGTCGCTATCTATCGCGTGTAAACTATTTTCTCGTGTTTTTACCTCTTGTGTTACCAAGTTTGTCCTTTTAAAATTCTAAAAATCATTGTTTTATTTATGAGTTAACCCTTGTTTTGTAGAGCTTCAAAATTTCGGTTTTCTGCGTTTACTCTTTTGTCAAAAGACCATTTTGATAATTTAGTATCTGTTTTTGGAGGAAATAAAGTAATGATGCCTATTTCTTAATAGTTTTAAACTTAAAAAACAATCAGAAAAATGAAGTTGTCGAAAGTAGTGAAACATTTGTATCCATTTGTTAAAATTGCGGATTTACGGAAATATTACTCATATTCGAATATCCAAGTGATTTTTTTACAACTGGTTACTATGCTGGTGACTAAAGAAAAAGTGCAATGGGGCGTCGACTTGATTGGATTAAAATTTGCCTGGCCAAGACAAATTCAAGGGAAATGCGATACTACATTGACTGGAGGTGTACAAAAAATACGTATACCGATTATACATCTTAGTAATTGGGTTATCGGACTCATTGTTCTTTTTGGCGGTTTTGTCAAGTTGCCTGGAGTTAAAGTTAGGACTGGTAGGAAATCACTGGTACAGCTACAAAGATGGATGATTTGGGAATTTTGGGAAATATTATCTTTGAATCATTAATCTTTTGATTGGAGTCGAGACTAGAATTTCGACAGCACGAAATAATATTTATTATCGTATTCGAAAATAACATCGGTACTAGGACACAGGTACAATTTATTATTTAGATTAGTTTAGAATTAGATTTCAATAATTTTCTTAAATATTAACAATATGATTCAAATTTAAATTAAATTGCTTCAAAAAATAATAATAAGTAGATCAAACAAACATGTCGAATTCAGATAGCGAGATATCTATCGTGGAGCGTCTTCGAATAACATATTCTAAATTTGACGAAATTCAAAGTAAATTAGAAATATTAAGTGAAGAAGCTTATACATATAGAGATGAATTTAAATTTGTAGAAGCTTCAATTTTAAATCAAATTGAAGAAATTCGAACGCCATTAAGGCTTCCAAATTTTTAGTTATCAAAATTCGACGGCTTTGCGTTGAATTGGTTAGACTGTTGTGGTATCTTTATAGAGCTAATTCATTTAAATAAAGGTGTGAGTAACCTAGCAAAATTTGACTATTTAGTTTCGTGTATTAGGGAGGACCAAGCCTATAAATGCATTCAACCTATTAGGGTTTGTAGATTTTTGGATTAGAAAAAAATATCATTAAAATCAGAACCGGTTCATATCAGCATCTCCGGGATAGGTGGCGCAACGTCAACAGTAACCAAAAAAGTAAATATTTTCCTCGAACCACGAACATCGAATTTTAAATGTATGTAATTTGAATTGTTTGGTAAAATCGAAAATTTCCAAATTTCTCCCCTCGTGCAATACGATAAAAACATTACAAAGGATCATACTGAACTAGCAGATTTTATAAACCGGGAGCCATTGATTTATTAATTTGTGCTGAATAATATTTTCTGAAATCATTTTAGGAGGAAAACTTGTAACAAATCATGATCTTCCAATATATAAAATTGTTTTCGGACTTGTAGTAATGGGGAAAAATTCCTCGAACTATAATTTTGAGATTTCCAATACTGCGACTGTGGTTTAGTCCATCTTCGAAAGTCTTGACGAGCAGATCCAAAAATGTTGGTTAATTGAAAATATTAAAAATTGAAGAAAAATTATGTGAGACTCATTATTCGAAAAATGTCATTAGAACGAAGTCAGGTCGGTATAGTGCCGCTCTTCCAAAAAAATCAGATTTTGGTGAGGTAGATAATTCTTCTATCAAAGCTGCAAAACAATTTCTCACAGTGGAAAGGCGTCTTCATAACAAACCAGAATTTGTTGTGCAGTATTCTCAATTTACGGGTAAATACATCGATTTACAACACATGGTAGAAGCATCTATTCCAAATGAAAGTGAATGTAAGCACAGCTATTATGTTATGCCACATCACGCAGTTATACGTGAAATTAGTAGCGCTACAAAGTTACCGGTCGTATTTAACGCTTCATCAAAAACATCAGGACTTGTGTTTCATTATTATGATATTTCGAAAACATGTAATCCGTATTACAGGGGATATAACAAAAATGTTAAAATTTTGTGTTGATTCCCATATTCTATGGCACACTATTCCCCCACAGTCGCACCATTTTTGAGGATTGTGGGACGCAGTGGTTAAAAGTGCGAAATATCACATAAAACGCGTCCTTACCTATTCGTCATTTTCAATCGAGCAACTTCACACGATCGTGGTTTAAATCGAAGGATATCTAAACTCACGTCCTATTCGTCCTATGTCAGAAAACCTAAATGATGAACCTAAATGACTTTCAATCTTACTCCCGGCCATTTTTTAATCGGCCAACCGATCATTTCTATCCCTGATCCATCAATGTTACATTTGCAATTTAATCATTTAAGAATTCAATATACATTTCAAACATTTTGATAGCGATGGTTACTTACACGAGTACCTATCAATTCAACAGCATCGTTGAAAATGGACTAAACCATGTGAATCACTAAGGATCGGTGAGTAATCTTAAAGGAAGATAACGTCCCTCCATTAAAATGGACAATGGCTCGAATCATACCGCTGCATACATAAAAGTGGTGTCTTTAAAAACATCGAACTCCGAATTTAAACGCGCTATCACTCGCATTTGTCCACTTCCAATTGAGAATTCGATTAGTAATGAAATTTACAAATAAAATTAGCAACAAAATTATTGTGAGTTTTTATTTTTGTTTATTAGTTTTATAAACTAACAATAGATGTCAGTGTATATTGTATAAATGACCAGTTCAGTGAATCATCAAAGATGCTTTTTGTGAGTTTTTGATTTTTCATTTATTTTTCGATATGCACGTTGTTGGGCAGTCTTCGGTTGTTTTCTGGTGAACCTAGATGTAAAGAGCAAACGTTTGTCAAATACAAAAATAATTAAAAAATAAAACAAGATTTATGTAAAAATAAAATTAAATTTGTGAACTTGACTATTTATATCACAATTTTCGTAAAAATATATCAAAATACAGTCCACACTAATATAACTGAAAAGTGAAGACATTTTGTGATCTTCCTCTGTAATCCTAAGAAAAGTTCCTAAATTAAATGGTTGTTTAGACCAAATTATTAGTCTTTGCGTCCAAATCAATAGACCAAAATTTAAATGTAAATATCTCCTTCAAACGGTATTGAGGGTTTTCGCTATTTTGTGCTGCCCTATTTCTACAGTTAAACATTATATTCCTTATGCCCAGACCGTTTAGCGAAATGAGTTTAATCTAATCGAGATCACTTAAGGACTTCTTTACGTATCCATATTTACCCGTTAACCAAAAAATTTTGTGTTTTTAAATCATTTCGTAGGTTTTCGACCTTGGCTACATTGTTGACGTCATCCACGTAAAAATCGTGTAACCTACCTCGCCCAACCCTGCCTGTAACATGAGCCGTCGTGGTCACATGAACGACATTATATTCCATACACAAATATCGTTGGGTTCGATATCTCCAAAAACGAAATCCCCAAGCACATAATCCCCAAATCATAAGCCCCAAAATGAAAACCCCCAAATTCAAAATCCCTAAGCACAAAATCCTCAAACAAAAATCCCCAAAATTTCCCCAAATTTTGTTCAATAAAAAGCATGCGGACGTTAATGTTAAATTTTTCGTTATTACCATACTTTTGGGCAAGCCGTTCTTTTTGGACACGCCTCCAAACAATCTGCCCAAAAAGAAATAGCCACCCTCTGTACTGAGCATCTGGAAAACATCCCTTTGCTGCATTCAAAATAGTTTTCGCAAAATCTGTACTGTATTACTCAAATTCTACTGGGATTAAGGTTGATTGTTCTTTCCAGAGCCAATTGAAACAAATCATAAAACAATTGATTATATGCATTTTTCGATTTTTTTGCTCATAAGGCAGAAAATCAGAGGAACAAATTGCCCTTCAATGAGACCTTGTATCCTTAATAAACACATTTTTATTAATCACTTGTTTTTTGTTTCGCAAAATTACTAATTTTGCGAAGCAAACAACAAGTGATTAATAAAAAAATGTTGATTAAGTATAAGTGTGTTGCGCCAAGTGCCTACGGCAACTAGCGTAAAAAGTATAGACCTTGTATCGTAAAGAGCTGATGGAAAGTTAATGTAACGACATAATATGTGCCGTCTATGACCCAGCGCCAGCATTGAGAACCACCTAAAGCCTTTAACGAGGTTGACGTCCCTATTATGGTGTTTTTTTCACCATTAAAATTGCTTTCCTTTAAGATGAAAATATCACCCTTTAAGTATTTACGATATTCAAGTATACAAACTTCGGATAAACTTTGCGTCTCGTTTATGTTCTCATTTATCTTTCTGTGCTCGTTTCGACGGAAGATAAACTCGACAATCTGGCTGACAGCTAACAACGGCTTCTCGAATGAATTGGGAAGGTTTAAGTGCAGATGACCTACCCATTTCCTTGAGATTGTTATTGACTGTTGTCACGGGCAACACATGTTCAACGGGGTCGTGGTTATGGCAAG
Source organism: Nephrotoma appendiculata (assembly GCA_947310385.1). Classification (NCBI taxonomy): domain Eukaryota; kingdom Metazoa; phylum Arthropoda; class Insecta; order Diptera; family Tipulidae; genus Nephrotoma; species Nephrotoma appendiculata. The sequence goes on from OX371224.1 coordinate 172,224,572, forward strand.
AAGGTGATTGCTTAATGTGGTGTTGCTCATCAGTTTTTATTGTAACTAAATATTTTTACATAATAACGGTCTTCTTTGTGCACAAGCCCAGCGATACTCGTCTTTTTTATTTCTTGAGTGGAAGTGATACCCATATCCATCCACGAATAATTTTTCGTTTCCTTTATTCGATTTTTCAATTACATACTATATTCATACCTAATTTAAATAAAGACACAGGATAATTAATTTTATCATTTAACTGCACTATTTGTGCATTGAAAGTGATATAACTTATTTTGAGAGGATGCCCAAATTAGTGTCTGAAATGTATAGTTTGTACCAGCTGACAAAATTTCATGCGGTAGACAAATCAATGTATAGGTACAAAATGTATTTTTAATTGTCTTGATCGGCGTTCACACAACTTCACAGTAATTATTTTTGAAATAGATAAAATTGTAAGCACTACTAACTATTGTACTCGTATAGTTGAGAAATTAATAATTGAAATCAATAAAATCGCGATAAGGTAAAACAAATGAATGCTTTATCCTGATAACTAGGCTAAAATAAATATTTATTACGAGTTGTAAATAATATGCAAGGTACAAAATCCCCATTGTGTAACTTTTGTTCGTGCGGATTTTGATTTTGGGGATTTTGTGTTCGAGGATGTTGAATTTGGAAATTTTTAAAAACCTTCGGGATTTTGTGCTTGGGGATTTTGTTTAAGGAGATTTCATGTCTCTCCCTTTGTTTTAATATAAAAAAAAATCTAACAGGTGGAACACCCTTTATATGCTTTAATACCATAAACACATATCTGGTTTCGTAACTAAGACTATGTGCCTGAGAGCGATTTTTTCGACTAAGTTGCCGACTAAACTAAATTAATGACTGATTCATATCATTCATTCAAAGGTGGCACTAGTATTTTTTAAATATGCTGTGCCTCCGATTGTAAACTAAACTAAATTATGACTTTTCATGCGTTATATTGTTTTCTACAACACCGATTTGTTATCAAGGGAATAGAAAAAATTAAACAAATATGGATATGGGAATCGCATTATTCATGAATGTGATTATAAATTACAATTGAAATTTAAGAATAAGAGTATTTCCTTTTAGACATTTTTACTCGAATGTATATTCGATTACAAAATAATAAAAACAAGAAATGAAAATGACAACTAAATAGTCAAGCAACCTCAACAGGAGTGTAAATGATAGAAACTGGTGCGTAATAACATAACTACACATTAATTTAGTTTAGTCGGCAATTTAGTCGAAAAAACCGCTCTCAGGCACACAGTATAAGATTATGAAACTATGGTTTGCAAGATGAGAACTCAAGACACACTACAACTTCTTTTGTCTTCTCGTTTGGTTTTAAATAGTAATAGAGTAGGCATTGACAAAAATGTCACGATTGACATTTAATTGACCTATAAATTGTGAAAAATGACTTTTATATTGACAGAACAGAAAAAAATGTTCCCGCCAACTAAATATCTCAATGATATACAGAAAATTCGGAGGAAACTAGATTTTTTTGGTAAGCTGTTAGTGTTCGGAATTTCCATTTTGTATGTATTCGGCATTGTGAGCACTAAAATGCCTCGGGATGAGAAAAAATATCTCATTCCGAAACTACGTTAAAACCGAGTTGCAAACCATGGTTAGGGGTGACGCATAACAACGAAATCATGGTTAAATCGAAACCAAAGTTATGATTTTATGAAACCAGTAATGTGTCTATAGCATAATGGTTTTATTAAGATTTTTAGAATTGGTTGTAAATTTATTAGCATCGAAATAGCGCATGTTAACGAAGTTTAGTCTATCGATATAGGGTATTTGATTTTTATTCCTCAGAATAAACATTTTGCGATATTCACACTCATATGCTCATGAATGAGGCCCTAGTTTATCGCAGTATCTTTACAATGAGACGCAACTTTGCATTTTATGTCGCTGGACTCGGTGTGTCTAGTGACCGCAATCCTGGACCATTTTACCAATCCCGGGATTATGGCATTGAGTTATTTTAAATCCCGGGATCTCGGGATCCCGGGAAATAAGTACATACAAATCGACAAAAAAAATATACGTATTTTAAATAATTCAGTTACCTAAGAAATATTTTAATTCAAAAAATTTAAATGAATAATAAAATGAGTGTACTACGAAATCCCGGTTTTCAAAATCCCGGTTTTCAAAATCCAGATTTTTAAAATCTCGGTTATCAAAATTCCGGTTTTCTTTCCTTCTAGTTCTAAAATCTTGATTTCGAAAAAAATATTTTTTATTAATTCGGGCCGGCCGGACTAATAATATTTTAAATTAAAAATAAGATATCTTGCCCAAAAATTTACTATAAAAAACCCAGGCTGCAAAGTGAGAGGCCGGAGTCCATTTAATGAAGTATATATACAATACATATACAATATTTTGTTAATGCAACATTTTGAAATGCAATAATTGTAGAGGCTGACACTATGCGTACGTAGGTGTGGATTAAATAGAATCTATTAATGTCACCTACTAAAGAGAAAAATAATTGCACCATTTTGTTATACAAGATTTTATGGACCCACTAAATGACCTAGTTCCATAGCGATGGCCATGTTTCAGAACATTATCAAAAAATCATTTTAGAAATCCATTTCCATCACACGTGTAGAATTTAAACAAAATCGGATTAGAAATGGCTTAGTTCTATCTCTATTGACCGCTTTATCGAAAAACTATTTTCGAATCCCATTGAATTTTGTCAAAAATCATTTAAAAGTCCCATTTTCCCACATATCAAATTTTAAAAATTCATTCCGGGATTTCCTAAAAATCGGGTTTTCTTTAAACAAAACCGGGATTTTGAAAACCAGGATTTTGTAAACGGGGATTTTGAAAACCGGGATTTCGTTACACACCCTATTAAAATAAATAAAAAACCATATTAAAAAAAAAAAAAAAAAAAAACCATTATTTGTCACACATCGGTAAGACGCGAAACATAATCTTAAACATGATCTTTCACATTATTCTTAAAATATGACTTTAAAAAACAAAAAGCATCATTCGAATGGCCTCCGATTCTGTTCCACAGCTTGGAAATTACAGTTCCTGCCACCGAAAATGCCCACCCCGATTCTACACTTGTCGGCGGAATTGCAATTAAGTCACGCGCGAATGAAGGTTTTAGCGTTATATAAAAATGAAAAAATCAGTAAACGAGTAGTCTGAATGTTTTCTGGGCTGGGATGTTGTACCATCACTAGTTTTGACTTTCCACTTAGTTTATGTCTCATTTTTCACGTGTAAAATGGCAACTTGTTTCACTTCCAAAATTACGCATTTTCTAATGTGTTCTCAGCTTGCTCGAGTAAAACATCACTCTATTTCTGTTCTACGAATTCTATTTCTGTTCTGTGTCCGAATTGTGTGATAAATATTTGTTAGCACAAATATTTGATACTAACGTGAAATATTTTTCCTTTTGTGAAATTTTTGTCGTTTTGCTGCCCGAATTGTGTGATAATTTTTTTTGATTAAAATTCCAGTAATTTAATTTAATTTTTATTTAAAAATTATGATTGTTTTCATTTATAAATTTAAGATGACTCTATAAATAAGAAAAAATTTAAATCGTAAACACAATTCTATTTATTTTATTTTAACTTTGTATTAAATTAATTTTTTAAAGCAAAATACAATATTGCTGTCTAGTATTACATCCTTGAGTCCAGATCCATTCACTTTAATCAATTTCCAATCATAATAATCTGTTGAAAAGTGCATACGACAATTTTTCTCTGATTAAATTACCACGCAACTGTCAAAAATTATTATACCTAACGACTGTGATAATTCGGGTGCGTTCGGTATTTTCATAATGTTTGTACTGAAAAAGAATTATCACACAATTCGGACACAGTCTGACTACTAGTATACCGAATCTATTTATGACCAAATAATTTTTTCGTGATATCATATCGAAATGTAGAAAAGAGAGAAACCTCACAATTATATCAAGAGTTTGAAATCGCGATATAAAACATATAATTGTTTACACGAAATAGAATGTTAATTAATTCCTGAAAATTAAAACATAAACTAAGTCGAAAAAGTGATGATACACCATCCCAGCCCTGATTAAAGAAAATAATACTCGTATGGTGTCGAATTTGTTAAAAATAACGGGGAAGCACTAATAATATTAAATATTTTTAAAGAGAATATAATATCAGGTTCTTATACAGAAGAATATAAATATAAGAAATAAACTAAAATTGTTAATGGTCAGTGGTTAATTAATCAATTTAAGAGAATTATTAAATTATAGTTATATGTACGAAAAATTATTAATTTTTCAATTTTAAATATTATAATGGTTTCTTTTGTAATAGAGAGGGTGGATATGGTGGTACAGCAATTTTCGTAAGGTCAAACATAAAAACGGTGAAAATGTTACTAGATGATATTAATTTTTGCCAAGTTGTTGGTGTACGATTAGTTGAGTCCAATATAAATATTATTGCGGTATATCGTTCCCAAAAAAACTTGTTACCTACATTTTTTGAAATTTTTGAAGAATATTTAGTTAAATTTAAGAACTCTATTGTCATAGGAGACTTTAATGTAAATCTACTAGATATCCAGGATAGAGATACATTGAAATATTTGGGGATAATTAATTCATGTGGATATGTAGTAGCTAATAAATTAACTATGGAATTTGCATCTCGATTTATCACTATGATAGATCATATTTTAACCGATCTGTTACGTTACAGGTACGACTTAAATATGTACTACTGATACTCACTTCTCGGATCATCGCGTTCTGTTTCTTCAGGTTTCTAAAATTAATGTTCCAAAAAAGTCTAATTGGGAATTTATGAAAGTCTTTAATTATGAAAAAGTTTATGATGATCCTATTTGGAATAGGATCACTAGTGCTACTATAACATTAATGATTTTGTGGGGAATGTTAAACAGCTAGTTTGTAACAAAACAAAGATATTTAAAAAAAGACAAAGGAAACATAACCAACATGAATCGATGACAAATGATATTTTAGGCAACATCAATGAACGGGATAAATTTTTTTAGTTAAAACGATTATATCCTACGGATGTACATATATTGGGTGTGTGAATTAATTTTTAGACTTTTTTTTATAAAAAAGAAATGTTTATTAAAAGATAACGATACAGTATATTTTATCCAATATATTCGCCATCGTTAGCTATGACTTCCTGTCATCTCCTGGGAAGTTTGTGGATCCCTCGTTTGAAGAAGCCTTCAACTTTCCCAGCTATCCAGCCATCGATCCAATTTCGCACTTTTCTGGCGTTTCGGAAGCGTACGTCAGCCCGGCTTATGTGCATTGATCAAAACAAATGGAAGTCGGAAGGTGCAAGGTCTGGAGAATACCCGGGTTATTTAAGCCGATCCCAACCGAGTTGCTCTACCTTGTTTTGAGCGGTTTTTGCACGATGTGGTCTGACATTGTCATCATGAAACAAAACTTTATAGCTTTTGTTCGCTATTGCCTGTCGTTTTTCGTCTAATGCACGTGCCAATTTGCCCAGTTGGCGTCGGTAGCGATCACCTGTAACCGTTTCATTTGGATTTAACAGCTCATAATACACCACACCTTTCTGGTCCCACCAAATACTCAGCATAACCTTATCGCAATGAATATCTTGTTTTGGCTGCGATGCTCCTGCTTGGCCTGGATCGACGTAAGCTTCTTTACGTTTGGAGTTGTCGTAATAGACCCACTTTTCATCGCCAGTAACAATTCGATGCAAAAAACTATGTTTTTTGTACTCAGCAAGATTTTTTTTGCATGCTTCAATTCGTGCTCTCAATTGATTTTCGGACAGTTGCTGTGGGACCCATCTTCCTAGCTTTCGAATCTTTCCTATTGCGTGCAAACGATGAGAAATGGTTGATCGGTTAATGTTTAACTGCATTGCAAGTTCTTTTTACATTTGACATGCTTTTTCATCCAATAATGTTTGTAATTCGGCATCATCAAACTTGTTTGGCTGGCCTGGCCGTTCTTTGTCTGTCAAGTCAAAATCACCACTTTGGAATCGATGAAACCAATTGAAACAGCTTGCTCTCGATGGATCTTGATTACCATAAGTACCAGAAAGCAATCGGTGAGCTTCAGCGGCAGTTTTCTTGGAATCAAAAACGAAAAGAAAAACTCCTCGAAAAAACTACTTATCACGATCCATTTTAAATCGATTACAAGAAACTGACGTAATATGAAAAATAACACTTTCTGCTCTGAATTTGATTGACAATTGTGACAGCTACAAAATGCAATTGGAATTGCTTGTCAAACTATACGCAATCTCACGTAGTGACATCTAAATGTCGAGTCTAAGAATTAATTCACACACCCAATATATAGTAAATCATCACAAAGCGCTGAGCTTGTTGGTAGCTACTGAAATAAACACAGCAAAGAGAAAGCTAAATTAAGATTTTGTTGGTATGCATATACACAAACTCACGCAACTTTGGAATTTTTTGAATGAAATTATATTCAACAAAACCAGATCCAACAAAGATTGGGCGTTAGTTGACACTGATAGTATAGTTACGAGTAATAATGAAATAGTCAATCTCTTTAATAACTACTTTGGTAATATATCATCTACCTTGGGCCATTATTTTCAAGCACTAGCTCATAAAGATTTTGATTATATTAATTATAGAATTATTTATCCGCTACAGTTAACGCATACCACCGAACAAGAAGTGCGGAATATAATTTTGAATTTAAACATGAATGCGGCTACTGGAATGGATGGGATCTCTGCTAAATTTCTACGATACACGGTTAGCATCATATCTCCATTGCTGAACATATAAAGGTAAATGACTCTTTTGAGACGGGCGTATTTCCCGGATATTTGTAAAATAGGCAAAGTACTTCCGATTCATAAAGCTGGAAGTGAAATGAATATATCTAACTACCGCCTTATAACGACTTTATTTTCCATTTCAAAAATACTTGAAAAGATTATATTGCTTAGACTAAATCAGTTCTTAGAAATAAATACTGTAATAAGCAAATGGCAATTCGGCTTTAGTTTAACGGATTCTTTGAGTAAAAGCTTTGAATAGAAAATGTTCTGTGCCTGTCTGTCGCAAAGCCTTTGATATGGTACATCCTGACATTCTACTATTTAAATTAAAAGTTATGTTGCTTACCAACATACAACTAAAATTGTTTGAAAGTTATCTATGTAACAAAAGACAGATTGTTAAAATAGAAGAGAGTAAAAGTAATGAAATACTGCTGAATCTTGGAGTTCCCCAGGGCTCGATACTAGGTCCCGCATTATTCATAATTTTTGTTAATGATATTACTCACATCAGCTTAGAGGGAATAATACAATTGTATGCGGACGATGCTGTTGTTGCTTATGAAGCCGAAACCCTAGAATCTCTGATATCCAAAATACAAAACGATTTAAGAACACTAGGTAAGTGGTTTAAGACCAATCATCTTTTCCTAAATCATGATAAAACGAAATACATAGTATTTGAAAGAAGCTGTTGGGTCCAAATGTGTTAATCATGTATCCAATCACTTTTAACTCTTTTGTGATTGAAAGGGTTACTAAGTGGAATTATTTTGTTCTGGTGATAGATTGTAAATTTAATTGGTCGTGTCACGTCGTTTGTTTTATTTAAACCCGATTTGGAGTGGCTGTGCAAACGACATGATAAACGAGTTAGAATTATTGCAGAAACGAGTTCTAAAAAGCGTCATTTGTGGGCCCATACGTTATCCAACGCAAAAGCTGTTTGAAGAATTTCAATATCTCCATTTCCCAATCGATCGAGAGCTAATAATCCTAATATACAAAATAGTAAATAATCAGATAAATCACAGTTTTCAATTGATCAAAATACATGATCGTCATAGATATGAAACAAGAAGAAGGTCAAATTTTGTAATTGATTCCTTTACATCAAACGTATCTCTGAAAATGTTTAAAATTAAACTGACAGAACATTTGAAGGGTCAAAATAGTTAGCGAATCTGTATTTAGGACTTATCAGCAATGTCATAAAATCCTGAATGAATCTAAATTTAATGTTATAGTAACCAATATTGTACAAAATGTAATAATTTTGAAGTAAATTTTTAAACTGAGTTCTTGATAGTTTACCGAAAATAATTTATTGTGAAGTTGCGCTACAACCAGCATTGGTTCGAGCGACTGAATATTTAATGTAGATATGAATTTATAGTTATAATGAATTGTTACATGATTTTGTCTAATAAAGTTGAATAAATAAAAAAATAAAAAAAATCCCAGGATTACGCGATTCAAATATGAGCCAGAATCCCGGGATTGCAATCACTAGGTGTGTCTGATTTGTATTTACTGTGCGCATCATCTAATTTTATATATTCAAAACTTCATTGTAGTTTAATTGCTTGAATCAATACATATACATATACGTATACTAATACAATAGATGCTAAACTAAATACAGACAACCAGTTTTATTCAATAAATCACGTCTTGCAGTAGACGTTTCATTTAGGACCGGTAATTATATTTCAATTTTATATCCGCATCCACTTAAACCATTCTCAATAAAGCCAAACATACTTTAATACATAAAATCTTGATGTTTCAATTAAACGCATGCACACAAAACCGGAAAACTCATTTTCATAAAAAAAAAAAAAAATCGTAAAAAAAAGAAAATCCCTCCTTAGAACATAATCAAAAGGTGAACTTATATAAACTGGAAAGGGTGTTCTCATACGGATTTAAGATTTTATTTCTATTCATACTTTATGTATATAATGAGGATGCTCTTTTTAACAAAACTGAACATAAAACAAATTTTTTAGGAAGGAAATGTGTTATACATAATTATAATATAAAAAACTATTTACGGTTTTTGTGTAGAGTAGAATAATTAAAAAAAAAAAATTTACATATAAAAAAACCTAAATTGGTTTAGAGTGAAAGTTGTGACATAAACGTATATAACTATACTAAAAGACTCGTTAAAATAACCAAATCTATTAGAACCATCATATTTCACCATAAACAGCATCATACTCGATTTACCGGAAGTGTTACATAAAAATACAAGTAGTTATATTAAAAAAAGGATCTCACTCTTTAAAATAAGATGAAATGCACCTAATCGGAAATATATGGGAAATATTTAATCGCGCCCCCCTAGGGTTTGTTTAGAATACGATGTACGGAAGCTACTCAAAATTAAAACGCATCGATGCAGATAAAATGCGGATATGCACGATTGAATGAATCCTATATATATAATATTGGGATACTATATAGGCATACAAAAAATTAAAGTACATGAAGATGATTGTGTCGTCTTAAAAAATGCACATGACATTTATTTATACATAAAGACGCATCTGTTTATAAAAATAATATACGCATTGAATTTCAATTACATATATACGATGATGCTGTTGCGATGCGCGCATGTAAATTTAGTTGGCAACCACCATTTCGTTGATAATGAAATAATTAATAAGTTTATATATCGTAAGACGTTTATCAAAATGTACATAAGAACAAAATTAATAATTTGTTGACGATTAAAATGCCCAGCGACAGGAAATCAGACCGGCTTAATGATTGCAAATTGAAAATAAGCAACAACAACAACAAAATATTTATTGAAAACGATCAAAATCTATAATTAAGAAATGTTTTATCTCATAAAATACAACACAATATTTTGCCTGTATGTATGTATAAGTGTTTGTGTAGAGAACGATGTAAGATATTGACAAGACGTTATAATTTTATGTTCAATGAACTTGGATTTATTTTTTTGTGTATGTAGTAGATGCGCAAAGATTGCCAATTTTTTGTGAGAGAGTTTTATTTGCTTTGGAGTAATTTTCCATGAAGTTCTTCAACATTATTTGTGTTTATATTATGATTATTTATATGTATGGGTCTCGGGCGGTTAAGGGTTTAAATGGTGTGGAACAATGTGATTACAATTTTATATCTTAGAGTGTCGCCAAGTCAGTATTATTTAATAGAATTTTAGAAATTTTAGTAATGCGCAATTTCGAACGAATATTTAAGAGGCAAGCTTTCACTTTGCTTAAATAGTATATAACGCAGACCAAGGTTAACGGTACGGGTGCAAATATTTCCTACAAGTGGTTTGATTATGTATATTAGTGTACACAATTGCTAATATCTGTAGTGGTCCAGAGTATCTAGTGTAAAGTTGTTGCACTAGGTCCTTAACTTTGTTCACCTAACTGAATGAAGCATTTCCTAAACTGTCCCGAAAATAATTAGAAAATTTTATGATAAACTTCATTGGAGTGAAGTTTATGCCAAAATCACAAAAATACACTGCGTCCCACAAGAACTTACAATTGAAGAACACTCAAAAATTGAATTTTCATAATAATCTTTGAAATTTTTAAATAAACACAAATATTTTTACACTAGCTATAAGTAAAAAAATATTTAATTTTTGTGAATAGTTTTGAATGAATTTTATAAAATAAAATGTTTTACATTCGAAACACTCTACCGGACCGCACAGAGGTGATCGATGTAGTTTTGAATCAGTATTTAATGTAAAAATCCGAATTCACTCAATTCTAAGATATTCGAATCACACGATTCCCAATAGTTCATATTTTTATTTCTTATGTATTTCTGGCAAATTAGGTAAATTTCATATAAAAAATCACTCAATTAGCGAAAGAAATTAACATTTTAAGATATTGGAAACTATCCTAAGAAAATTTGCAAAATATTAAAGAATTATAAACATTAGGATCCGATTAGTAGGGATAAAAAATATTATTTTACTAATCAGAATGTATTTTTATTTACTTTTGAAAAACTGTTGCAACAAATGAGCGATTTGTTGCATGGATTTATCCACTTGCCCGGAAATCTCTGAGATTTTTGTTATTTGAGAGTGAACATCTTTTTTTGCATCTTTCCTTCCGTACTACTGAACCATGCCATTCAATACACCATTTTTAGCTAACATATCGGCTCGTTCATTCCCTTCGATCTGTCTATATGATGGGTTCTACTGTATGGTCACATCACGTTGACAGAAACGAACACGCTCAAAAATCATATCCACATACAAATTGCCTTATCGTATTTTCCTTTTCTCTTCATTCACAGCTAATTTGATACCTTAAAATATTCTAATCAATTCAGCGTTCTCTATACAGGTACTATCATCCAATTTAAAGCATTTTTCCACTTTCTTGCTAGGTATAAAAATACCAACTCCATTCTCACTCAAACTAGCATCTTTTAAACAATATCTTGTTGCAAATATCGCTGAATAATTTTCCCAAACATAATTTTGGCAATAACTTCATTCATCCCTTTATTATATTTCTCCATATTTTTGCATACATTAAGATTATTAGGAACGGGCTGCGGACCAGCATTGCTTATGCTTAGAAACATGTTCATATTTTCCCTTTCGATAAGTCCCTTTCGAACCATTCCCAGACACGCTACTATCCGTTAAGATTTGTGACATTCGTTCTTAAACTCATATACGCACACTTAACTAATGTATTCTCGTTTTGGTCTTTTGAGTCTGCGCCGCATAAATACTTCTTCTTTTTCCAATCACTAGAAAATCGTTTGCAAATTGCAGAACGATTTGATTTTCTGCATTATGATGTAGTGTTCTCGTTGGTATATAGGTTGAACCGAGCTGGAGATATTTTACTTCCTTGTGGAAGTCCCATATTCGTAACTCCCCCTTCTAACCTATACCCACTTCCATTCAAAACATTTTTTCTCTCAGTCATAAAATCTTTTATCCACATACCCACATTTCCGTGAAAATCAAAATTTTCGAGAGAATTTGTTGTAATTTTCACGGAACACGTAATCATAAGCTCTTTCAATGTCCAAGAATACCGCAACCGCTTTCACAAAAAATTTGCCATGCACTCGACTGCAGAGTGGTTCTTTCAAAACCCGAATATTGTCGCTGGCACCAACTCTTTCATCATTACATTCAAAATTTTTATAAAAACTTTCAACATTCATATTCCCCGATAATTTGTTGCTATACATTGGGATTCCTATCCCGTTTAGGAATGGGAACTAGCCCGCCCTCTTTACATTTATTCGCTAAATATAGGGTTAAAGACAGATAAGATCAAAAATAAATACACAAAGCAGCCATCTGCAGGTGCACCCACCATACTCAGCTCATCTCCTAATTAGTTTAAAAATGGCTTGTCAGGCAGACATTGGTACGAAGGATTTTTAAATAGAAATCCTAACATCTGTCAAATAGACACACAGACATTGACGATAGCACGACTTTTTGTTAATGAAGGAAAGATTAGAGCATGGTTCGAAAGAGTCCATAACTACCTAGAAGAGAAAAATCTCGTAGTATTCCAAGAGCCATCGCGGTTACGATTTTTAACTGCGATGAATCAGCATTTTTCCTTTGTCCAAAAGGTCAGGATGTTTTAGTAAGAAAGGGTACTAAGCAAGTATATAGCAGGTAAGGCAACGATGAGAAAGAATGCACGTCTGCTGATGGCAAATTAATGCCTATATTTGCATTGTTTCCATATAAAAGGATCCCATAACACATACTTGCAGAATATACAAAAAAAATCGGCCAACGTTAGGTCCGATAGTGGATGGATGAAATGTAAAACGTTTTACGAATGTTTCACAAATGTTCCTGCACCCATTCCTGATAAAAGAAAATATCAAGAAACCAATAGTTCTATTTTTAGACGGCCATGCGTCTCATTTACCTTTACCTTTGAGTGAATTTTGCAGAGATAACGGAATAATTTTGAAAGCTTTATTATCAAATTTGACCCATCAATTGCACAGTCTCATGAGCTCTTGGAGAAATTGTCACAGTTATCGATCTAGAAGTACAAGAGAATGGAAGCCTATAGGCATTTCAACTCCGAAAGCTAACAAAACCATACTCGAATCGAATAACGGTTCCACAATAGAAAACTGTAATAATTATGTAGATGAATTGTTAGACGAAAACAACACACTAGATCTGCTAGAAAACCACACCTTCTTCAGGAGAATGAAAACCACAGTTGTATCCGTATCCAGTCAAATAGCTTAGGAAAACAAAAAAGCGAGTGGTTCGAAAGCATCAAAATTTCCACCTACATTTAAATATTAGTGGGAGAGAATGTAGTCATTACATATGAGGGGACAAAATTTTCCCGGAATTGTGACGAACGTGGCCAATGAGGTCCGCCCCGGTGGCAAAGTGGTCAGCATGCTTGGTCCAGCAACCGGAGGTCCCGGGTTCGATTCCCGGCGGTGACAAGGAAAAAATTTCACGGCTGGTTTAGGATCAGTGAATTAATCACTCATTATCCGAAATGAAAGTATGATTATGAAACCTCATTTGAGGCGGGCAAATCTCTTGGTGGGATGTATAGTGCCAGAGAGAGAAAAAGAGAGAGAAAAAGAGAGAGAGATAGAGAGAGAGAGAGAGAGAGATAGAGTGGCGAATGATGAGGAGCAAATTAAATACGAAGTGAAAACGGTGATTATGAGCGGGATTATAGGGATGCCACAGATATATTTAAAAAAACAACCCTCCTTTATTGCTAAATAATCGAGGAGTCTATATGTCTTTAAAGATTTCGACGTGTGATTTATTTCAAGAAATTTTAAAAATTTTTAGATTTAATTTATTATATATTTTATTTTTGGTTTACTTGAATCTAAATATATGAAAATAAGTGTACATTTTGATTGTCACTCCACAACTCGAGAACGGCTCAACCGATTGCCACAACATTTTTAGGGAAGGTGCAGGGAGGAGTGGTGATGGTTAGTTGATTTCGAAATCCAAAATCGGTCCAACCATCCTCTCGAGTTATGATTTTTTTCCTGAAATGAACTCGCTCTTTGTAAAACAACAACAAATACACGTAAAATCGAAAAATTGAAATGCACACCATGCACACACTTTGTGTTCGCTTGGGTATGGTCCCAGCCCCCTCCCCCCCCCCCCCTTGATTGTGGCATGATTTTAATTTTCTGATAATGTATTCATCATAGGTCGTGAGGTAGAAAAAAAGTTAGTGGGATGAATTATTATTTGTTCTATACAAATCGAGATTCGCCCACAAGAAGACGACTTTATTATGCTATGTGGCAAACTTTTCCACCAATATGCTCTTGAAATATGTGCGAAAATTGAAGCAGAACCCCTTAATTACCTTCGATTCAATCAAGCCAAATTGCGATCGCAAGAATACATACACTTGCGAGATGCAATAGTGAATGATGGTAATGTTAATGATATCGGACGTTTAACAATATTACCATCGATATATGTTGGTAGTCCGCGCCACATGCACGAATATATACGCAAGATGCAATGTCATACGATCGCAAATGTGGTCGTCCCTACCTATTCATAACATTCACATGCAATCCACAGTGGGCTGACATAAAATTTATTCGGTGGTCAGAATCCCACAGATCGACACGATATAACAGGACGCGTATTTCGACAGAAAGTAAAAGCACTGATAGATTTGAATATCAAATTGCGAATTTTTGGAGAGGTGCGTTGCTGGATGTATTCGATTGAATGGCAATAGAGAGGGCTGCCTCACGCGCACATCTTAATATGGCTGGTTCGTAAAATAACACCCGATCAATTTGATAACATTATATCAGCTGAAATTCCAGATGAAATCAGCGATCCAGAATTATTTGAAGTTGTCACGAAAAATATGATCCATGGTCCTTGCGGTCAAATAACGGTGTCGACTGATACCCGTTGTACCGACGTCGGTCACCGGAGGATAATGGCTATACAACAACAATTAAAATACGCAATCAAGACATTGAAGTTAATAATCGTTGGATTGTGCCTTATTCTTCACTATGGTCAAAAGTATTTCAGGCTCACATAAATGTTGAGTACTGTAATTCTGTGAAGACGATTAAATATATTTCTAAATATGTGAATAAAGGCAGTAATATGGCTGTTTTTGGAGTAGCTGGTGACAATAGCAATGATGAAATGGCCCAATATCAAATGGTGCGCTAATTTAGCACTAATGAAGCTCTTTGTAGAGTTTATTTATTTCCAATTCATGACCGATATCCTGCTGTTGTTCATTTGGCTGTTCATCTTGAAAATAGCTAGCGTGTGTATTTTACCGATGCAAATGTACAGCAGAGAGCAGCACAGCCATCAGCAACAACACTAACTGCATTCTTTCAATTGTGTGAAAGCGATGAATTTGCCAGAAGCTTGCTGTATTCAGATGTAACGCATTATTTCCCTTGGACTGTAAAGAAATGGCAACGACGTTAACAAGGAACACCTGTTGATGGTCATCCGAGTGTTTTTTTTTCAGATACCATGGGAAGATTATAAACAATGATGTTCATCCAAACAATGCAGAATGTTATTATTTGCGGTTGTTGTTAGTAAATGTTGTTGGACCACGTTCATTTCAATATTTGCGAAGAGTAAATGGCCATTTATGTGTGACGTATCGTGAAGCATGTCAGCAATTAGGTTTACTTGAAAATGATGTGCAATAGGATTTAACGCTTCATGATGCATCGATTGCTTCTTCTCCACATCAAATACGTATGTTATATGCCATAATCATATCAACATGTTTTCCATCAAATCCACTTGAATTGTGGAATAAATACAAAGTTTTTATGGCAGAAGACTATTTGATTGGAATGCGTCATCACACAGGAAACGCTGATTTGCTGATTTCATTGGAAATGTATAATGAGGCATTGATAGCGATTAAAGATATGTGCCTAACAATTGCAAATAAAGCATTAGGGCAATTAGGTTTGTCACCACCCGATCGTCCAATGCATGATTTATTTGATCGAGAATTGCAACGTGAACAACAATATATGATCCCAATGAACTGCAAACATTTGTGAATTTGAATGTTCTCAAATTAAATGACTATCAAAAACATGTCTATGATACCATCATGCAAGCTGTACAAAATGAAGTCGGTGGATTATATTTTTTGAATGCGCCTGGTGGTACGGGAAAAACATTTGTGATATCACTGATTTTGGCAGCTATTCGATCGCAACGAAAAATTGCATTGGCACTTGCTTCGTCGGGAATCGCTGCTACTCTATTGGATGGTGGACGAACAGCGCACTCTGCATTAAAATTGCCATTGAATGTGCAGGTGTGCTTATATTTATTGAATGATCACATTAAAATTTAATCGATATTATTGTAAAATATAATTACCCTCAAATTAACAGGTGATTGAACATCCCACGTGCAATATTTCAAAAGTTTTGCAACAAGCACCAATTATTCTTTTGGATGAATGTACAATGAAGCATTAAAAGTCGCTGGAAGCATTACTCCGTACAATGTAAGATCTACGTCAGAATCAAGAAATTTTTGGTGGTGCATTGATATTATTGTCAGGCGATTTTCATCAAATATTGCCTGTGGTTCCACGATCAACACCGGCGGGTGAGATCAATGCATGCTTAAAGTCTTCTTTTCTGTGGCGACATGTGCAAAAATTGACATTGAACATAAATATGCGCATTCAATTGCACAAAAGATCGGTTCTCGAAGCAATTGTTAGATATTGGAAATGGCAAAGTTCGAGTCGATAATACAAATGGATTGATTACCTTGACGAACAATTTTTGTACCATTCTCCAATCAACAGAAGAGTTGCTCTGTGTTCCCAAAAAGTGTGTTCCCGAATATTGTTCAAAATTACAGGAATCACAATTGGTTGAGAGAACGCGCAATACTGGCACCAAAAAATGTACACGTCAATGCAATCAATTACCAGATTCAAGAAAAATTACCAGGTGCAGTGACATCATATAAATCTGTTGATAGCGCAATGAATGCAGATGATGCAGTGAATTATCCAATTGAATTTTTGAATTCATTGGAACCACCTTGTATGCCACCGCATTGTTTGAATTTAAAGGTTGGCTCATCAATTATTTTACTGCGGAATTTAAATGCACCAAAACTGTGCAATGGCACAAGATTGGCATTAAAAAAATTGATGCCGAATTTAATTGAAGCCACAATAATGACCGGAACAGCGAAAGGTGAAATTGTGCTCATACCACGTATTCCACTGATTCCAACAGACATGCCATTTGAATTTAAGCGTTTGCAATTCCCAGTGCGTCTATTATTTGCCATGTCCATTAATAAGGCGCAAGGACAAACGCTTCAAATATGCAGATTAAATTTGGAGGAGCCGTGCTTTTCACATGGACAGCTATACGTGGCCTACTCAAGAGTTGGAACTCCAAATTGTTTGTTTGTGTTCGCTTCAAATGGGCAAACGAAAAATATTGTATACCCAAATGTTTTGGATTGACAATAACAATTTTGAAATACAATGCATTCATTTCATAAAAAAAAATCAAGAATATTTCATTTCTTTTTTGGTTGGTTGCAACGAAGTGTATCGGGGTTCACTATATAATATTTATTATATATTTTATCTTTTAACCTATGCAATCTGTTCTGGGGCCGAAGCACTCCCAACTCTTTCGCGGTTCGCTTGTCACGTCCTAGTTTACGCATTGGTGTCCAAATCTAGGACGTACGGCTATAGATCCGTTTTTATCACCATCTGCATATTGCATAGCTCCATGCCAGCATACACTGAGAAGGAAGATAGGTCGGTCCATGAGTTTTGCACTCCGACAGCGGTCATAGTTGTGTTTCATTTCATCACAGATCGAAATCTGTTGATGAAAATTCCCTTTTGCATCCTGCCCTTATCGGAATTCGAACCCGGTATCTCCCGATCAAAACGCCAAAGCTTTAACCACTGTGCCGTTTGGTCGGTATTAATCAGGGCTGTCTAATTAATCAATAAATAATATAAAAATCAATTTATTGTAAATAAATCGTATGTTAATATGAAAGTTATCGCTTTAAATTTTTTATTAACATTGTCATCTCATGGATATTTTTTTATTCCACAAACTAAAAAATCAACTTAAAATTTCAAAACCCTTAATAGTCCGGAATATGGTACATTTACCTTAGATTTTATTTCATGTGATGTTTTTTCTAATGTCCTAACACACTTTGGCAGGTTTGGATGATATTTTCGTAGAATTTGTAACAGGCCGTTACCGGCATCCTCTTTGATTTTAAAATTCACGAGCCATTTTGCGAGATCGTTAGAAATATTTTACTGTTTCAAAGTCATCTAACTCAGATGAATTTGTAACATCCCATCCACAATCTTCTTCATTTGAATCATAACCTGACTCGATCTGATTTTCAAAAACATTGTACATATGTTCTGAATAAGCAGGTTCGATCTGCTGTACCCCACATGTTTGTGTTCGAGGAGCACAAATATTTTGGATTTCGCATTTTATTTCGTAATATGCTTTGTTATCCATTTTATTTTAAAATAATTGACTGAAAAATTCTAGTTATACTTATACCACAGACAATCAAATTAGATTTTTCAATTGAACTAAAAAATGAAAACAAAACAAACTTCTGATAATTCCAATGTCATCGTTGTATCTGTGATTTTTCGTTAAATTGCGTATACGTATACGCAAAATCAAAATATTTTTGATTGTATGCGGCTATTTACAGAAAATGAAATCGCAATTTAAATTTTTACGTTTACATAGGATGAAATATCTCTTTTAGGTTGTCTCTGCTTATACTTACATAACTATTATAAAAATCAAACATTTTGTTGTAATTAATTATTTTTTCTTCTGTTCATTTGAGTTTGTATTTGCCGCCTAATATTGGCGCATTGAATTAGTTCTGGGTTTCGCCACTTCTCTTTGTGGCACTATGGATATGTGTTGAGATAACCTCACTTTTATTTTCTAAAAATGTTTTGAATAAGAAAGTTTTGTTAGAATTATTTTATGTTTAGAAAGGATTAAAAATATTTGTTTAATAGAAATTAAGATTACATTTATTAAAAGTAAAAGGCAATGTCAGGTGATAAATATTCACATAAAGGTACGATTATTTTAGATATATTTTTGTAAAACTTGTATGAGGAATAAGTGCATATGAAATATGTCCCATGGCCTATAATATAACTTATTGTGTTATTTTATGTTACAGGCGCCTTTAAAGATTATGTTTAACAAACAAGAATTAATACAAATAAAATAATAAGTTCACAAAAAGTCAAAGAACTATTTATTCGTCCTATATAAACCTGCAAATGAAAGAGCTGTGAAAAATAACAGGGTATGGTAGCCCAGGCATCAGCTTATGCATTTACATAGGACCAGTCAGAAAATAACTCAGAAAATCAGTTATCACATTTAGTCTGAAAATGGATACAGTTAAATCACATTTAGAATGTTTGACAGAAGACTCTCAAGGGAAAGTAAATTACGACTCTTGGAGGTTCAAGTTAAATTTGACTCTCAGTCAAAGAAATTGTTTAACATTGCTACTGGAGTTCAAGTAAAACCAGATGGAGCCGAGAAAAGTAATGAAAGAAAATCAGTAGTGGAAAATTGTATGCAAATACAAAAGTTTGCTAATAGCTTGACAGCTGAGGGCGAAGAGGTCAAGGAATCATGGATTATACAAAGAATTATGGCTGTTCTTCCTTCAACCAGTTCACACCCACATTTATGCATATAAACCGGTTTACTGAAGTTTGAGTTTGCACGGAATTTTCACATAAAATTACTTATATATTTTACAAGTCCAGAGACGAAAATTTCTTCCAAACTGACACTACAGTAAAAAGATCAATTTAATAATTTACATTACAATGTGATACAATATAGTTTCAAGAATAGTGTAGACGGCCCTCGATTGTCTCGACACAGCATTTCTATAATTATAATGTACAATGACGTAAATAAATACGAGTACCACAATAAAATGTGATACTGTTTTGATTAGAATATTACGAGTTAGGCACGTTTTGATTAGTTAGCAATGTTTTCTGATATAATGTCTAACATTCATAGATTGTATTACTAATGATTTAGCATAGTGTATATATTATTAAATAATACGATATGATGTTCACTCTCTAATTCCAGGTATTTAGAATGTTATGCCTTTATTAATAATATCGTAGGCTGCACGATGTAAAAAAAAGTACAACACTCGTATACAACATCAAGGAACCCAACAAAATTAAGAATCTATATCATACACATAATATTTCTGTATATGGTGATACAAGTTTATAAATTTAACCTCTTGTGACATTTTCAATAAATTCTGTTTTATATGGGGAGATGCGTGTACTTCGTCGCCGTATACAGAGAAATATGTGATCTGAACACATCTCTCAGGTCAATAATTATTAGTTGAAAATTTATATGTACATTTCGAATGAGTCACATGAAACTAATTTTTATTTTGTTAGCACGCGATGGTTTAGTCATTTCAATGATGTTCACAAAAGGGTTAGAAATTAGATTGCAAATTAAGGTGAATCATATGCATATATAAAAATTAACCCTCTTGAAACCACTTGTATTTCTACATTACACAATTTTAAGTATATACACTTGATTCATCTTGATTACATATTTGATTGACGTTTAACTTCTTAACAAAACCGCTTAATCTATGTAACAGTATCCCTTTCATCACATGCATATATTCTTGTCTGGGAGTTTCGAGTATAGAAAATATAGATAGAGAATCCAACTCCATTTGTTTGGTTTTGTGTGTTTCTTTAAAATTTTCTCGCCGTCGTCGTTGTCTACCTGTTGCTTCCATTCATACTTTACATTATTGTTGTTTGTCTAAAAGTTCAAATAACATAAAACCGATAATTTAAGATAAGTTTCGTGATGGTGTACGTATACATGCTGTGGTGTGTGTGTTTGTAAATATTTTGTTACGACATAGATTTTTTGTATGTTCTTCATTAATTTACAGTCGAGGAACTGAAGCAAGCGCGAGCATATGGCTCCTTCTACTAAATTCGTTGAATTAATAATTAATCAACGTCTTATATTGACATTTATCATTAATTAGAAACTTTATATAATGTTGCTTTAAAGATGAAATGTGATAGATAAACCTAAACTGTATACAAAATAATATGCGTATAAAAAATTCGTGTGTGGGTGCCTTTATAAGTATATCTTGTTCGTACATACATACAATCCCATTCACTACTAGAGGACGGCTTGGTTCTTATTTTGCTGTGTATGTGCATTTATGAATAGTTTCAAATTTCAATGTTTAAAGCGAATAACGATAAAATAAATGTAACAGGCTCCTCAATATGTTGTGCAAGGTTTAAAATTCTGTTTTGTTACGGCTTTATAGTTTCGAGCATATATACAACTGCGCAAGTTGATATGCATTCACACATACGAACCAAAATATTTCTTTTACCTAAAATTTTCGTTTTCTACTTCTTATTTGCTTGTTATTAAGATTTGAATGAATTTGATGCTGCTGCTGTTGCTGATGCTATATGTTGAAATATTTCTCACAGATTTTTTAATGTTTTATTTTTTATTGTGTTTAAGATAAAAATTTATCTTGTTTTTGTACTTTGTGTGATTCAATTTTTGTTTAGGAACTATTCGATGTTTATAGATTTTTTATATTTCATTTTGAGATGATACCTTTTCACAAGGCATTACGTTACTTTTACATTTTATCAACAATAAAATGAATTGTGAGGCGATTTCAAGCAACGTTTTATTAGGTGGCATAGATACTGTACAGGTCAATTTGTATAACTAAATTGAAAACGATATAAAAAATTCGCCGGTTCTGAAACCTACGGCGCAACTGTAAACTTAACGCTGTTGTACGCTCTTTGAACCATTTTAATTCGGTGCTACGATCGCCGATCGACTTTTCTGCTGGCTAATGGATCGACTGTTAAGGAAACTCTTCTATTCCTAAATACGGAATCGTATTATATTTCTTTCTTAATTTTGTCAGCATAATCTTCAGAATTTTTTTAAGACTTTATGGAATATGTTATTCGGCCATGATCAAAATAATGGTGAAGCATGCATTATCATTAAACTGGTCACTTTTGTTTGATGTTAGCTAGACCAAAAATTATTTGAGTGATTTTTCGGATATGTCTAGCCATCCCGGAAAAGTGCAAATAGTTTATAAAATATATCCCGCAAAATTGAATAAGTGACGTAAGAACAAAATGAATTTAAAAATTGAACTTAAAACATCACCGAAATATAATGAAAAAATTAAATCTAGAATGCACAACTACAAAAACTAAGTGAAGTAAAATTTAAATTTTTCAAATATATTTGTAGTTTAAATGTTTCAACAATTCAAAAAATTTATTTCGTGATATAAACATTGAGGAGCTTTCTCATCTCAGCTAGTACCTTGGCCAATTTTCATAATAAATTTTTGAATGGGAAATGTTTGTAAAAAATGTATATGTGCTGCATCGCGATAAAATATTTTTTATACTTTTGTATCATAAATTTTATATTTTTATTATGTCGATGATCTTTCAATTAATTTTTAAAATAATTTTTTTTTCTACATTGTTTACTTTTTTCATATTTAAATTCGTTTTGGGATGGTGCTACATTTTATAAACTATATCTACAATTTTTACCAAAAAATCTACCAAATCGGGTTCTGTCTACCTTCTCTGATTGGAATACGTCATTGACCTAAGTAGCAACGTAAACCTAAACCCAGTAGTAAACATAGAATTATAATAAATTAAAAAGAATACATGAAAGCAGCTGTCAAGTGAGTCAAATTCGGAGGGTAAAAGAGAAAGCGAATAAATCAAGAGGGCCGTAGTTAGTATTTTTTCGACCGAATGTAATGAAGTTAGGAAGTTAAATTAAAAAATTTATTTAAATTTGATTTCATTTTTATTACTTAATATAAGTAGATTAATTATTTTTATTTAAATATAATATTATGTATAAAAAAAAAATAGAAATTATAAAAGAACTACATACGTTTATTTATTTGACATTCCCTTAAAATGTAATAAAGAAAGGCTCCCTGAATTAAAAAAGGCTGAAATTAAAAAGGTTGACTTAAAAATGGTGTTTTTATATGAAAAAATGGGTCCTTTTTTAAGTCATGTCAATTTGCAAATTTAAGTTTGTTTTATATTTTCATTACTGAAAGCATTAGTTGCAATAATTGAATGGTTTTGAGGTGGAATGGAAAGAAAAATTATGAGGTGGTTGGGAAGTTGATTGTGTATAAGTAAGTGTCGATTATTATAGTCGTTGTCACGCAGATTGAATACTTAAAATAGACCAATGTACAGAACAATCACAATAAAACAACAAAGTGAATTATTAAAACCCAAACGATAATTTAAGAATAGTATTGCATTTTTTCGATTTACACGGTTTTTCATACAAAAATCGCATTTTCGATTTTCGGATTTACACGGTTTTCTGCGGAACCAATCTACCGTGTAAATCGGGAGATGGCTGTACGTTTATACATAGATATGTTAAAATATATTTTACACTTAATCACTAGCACTATTTTTTTTACACATATTTCATTCATCACCTTAAATAACGATTTTATAGCAATTTTTTAATTATTTTCCTTTTCGATAATATAACTCACTTTCTGTTCACAAATCCGCCTTTTGATGCAATAATCTCTCCAAAATTTTACATAACAAAAACTCGATATAAAAGAAATACCAGCACTATCTAATTTTTGCCTAATTTTTCTAATAATTGTTCACTTTTAGATACATTTTATCACTGTTCTAATACACCACAAAAAACACAAAAATTGTAGGTCATCTGTTCACCATGGCAATATTTAAACAACTAATCTCTGAAAGTTACTGTACGCCGTGATTCTCGGATTGTGTATAAATACGTTTATTAGATTAATGAATTTATTTACTGAACACATGAACATGATTATTACTTGATGTACACTTTCAACGATTCGGACAATTTATACGAAATATCAATTAATAGATTTATAATAATAGAGAATTGGTTTATACAATAATATATATCGTACTAATAAGTTCATAAATATATTTATTGAGATGTTAACTACTTTATTAAAACTATTTCTTTTCTCGTTATACACAAAATATAGAGACATATTCTCTCTAGGTGAGTAACAATCTCTCATTAAATAAATGTATGACCTTATTTTACGATATTAATAAACCAATTCATAATTTTTAAAATTTTATTAATTGATATTTTGAATCTATTTTCTGCGTCGTTGAACGTTCAATTAATTAATATTTTCAATTTTTACTGTTGAATCCGATACACAATTCTGGGATCATGGGCTTCGGTAATTTTCAGAGAAGTAAAAAAAATGGGCAAGATACGAAAAATGCCATCGCTAAGATCTGTAATAATCTGTTAAAGTGATCGGATGGTAAACATGCAATAGAAGTGCTAAGACGTTAATTTTTATTCTGAATGCTTTTAGGAATTCAGTATAATATGAAGATAGCGAAGAATGCGTTACAATAAATTAATTTTTCAATTCTTGCCAAGTTTCCGATTTTATTAAAATGCGCACTTTCACGGCACCCAACAGTTGGGAACGTGTTGAGTAAAATCAACAGACAACATTATGAAAATGTTTAGAACTATAAAATTTTCAAATCAAATTGGGGATGGTTTTACTAATCATGATGTGAATCATGGGGACCTGATAGCGCTCAATGTTTATGTCTGAGAAATATTATTTTTAGCAACTTGTGGCACACAAAATATTAATTAGGCTGTGGGCCAATAGTCGGGTAAAAGTCACTTTTAAGTAAATTTTTCGGTAAATTCATTTATTTGTCAAAAACTCTATGGCAAACTGATCGAAAAATCTGTTTAAATCCGATTTTTACCATAGTTAATGATTTACCCGACTATTGCCCGCACCTTCAGCATGAACATATTCCAAACATGATGTATCTTGGAAATTTTACCACTTACTAACAAAAGATGGCTACTTCAATCAATATCTGGGACAAATGTTATAGAGTATTATATATGTCCTGTGGCCCTATTCTGTCTTTCCCTGGGAATAGGGAATTGGGAAAAATATTTTCATAAATTGTCTAAATTGTATTTTTCTGGCCTACTGAAAGAAAAAGTTTAGTGCAAAAATTTTCAAAACTAAGTGAATTGGGAAGCTTTTTGTTCCACAAAATTTTTATTGGGAAAAATATTTTCCCATTTCACTTTGTTTCAAAAATATTAACACCAAACGTGTTCCCTCAGTAGGCCAGAAAAATACAATTTGGACAAAAATGCTATGAAAATATTTTTCCCAATTCCCTATTCCCAGGGAAAGCCAGAATAGGGCCACTGGAGTAAAGTCAAATCATTGCTCTTCTTTAATTTTTGGTATTATACGAGTATACTTAAAGATTTCTAACCTTCAGGTTTGGCTCTTTAGACATTTAACATTAATAAGAAAGGTGTATTAGAGAGACATGCGAAGGTAATATTATGAATATTCTTAAGCTTAGACTAGATGAAGCGTTCATTATTTACATAATGAAACTAACTTTCACATAAGTAAGTTAATCTTTGATACGAAATTTTCATTTCGCACTATCGTGTTGATACGAATTTTTTTAAAAATGTTCCGTTAGTTGATTCGTTTGTTGTTGGTCCAAACTAGGTTCGGTGTTTTGTGTTAAGCTGCAGAAGTTTCAGGCACCGAAAAATTCACTCCTCCATCCTTTAAAAGTTTATCCAGTGGTTTTTTTTACAATGTGTGCAATATTTTTGAGTGTAATTATTTCGGGGCGGTTTGTATAGCGTGAAATTATGGGTTTGGGGTTGTAGGTATATAGGTTGCCTATTGTTGCCATTGCTGTGTGCTTCTTATTTGTTGTTGGAAAGGGTTAGGCTAGATATGTGACACATTTGTTAAAATTTATTATTGTAACGAACCCATTCATTGCGTGTACAAAATTTTTTAAATGGTTTTCGAACATTACAGTTTAATAACTATTTAATAAAATACGTCATAATAGTTATAAATAAATTAATTACTTGAAGAAACGAAATTACAAAATTTTACATTAACGTATGAATGATTCATAAATTCTAATAAAAAAAAGTTTATCTGTTTTTTTGGATATTTTACTTTTAATAAAATAGTTCATAGATTTATAAAAAAGTTAATAAATTGATAAGAATTTTTTTTAAATTTTATCAACAAACGGGAAAACTACTCAATCTGTTTTAACAAACAGCCATTTATTACATTAATAAACACATTGTAAAATGATAAACAGCATTTTCTACTATTTCTTTGTGATAAAGAATTAATTCATGTATTTTATGAATTATTCTAGTAAAATATTTAATAAACGGTGTACATTAAAATATTTTTTTCAGTGTTGCAAGGCTATTTAATCGGACTTGACTCATTGTAGATCTTAAACAGTTTTTAATGCATTTTAGAACACTGAAAGATCTCTCGCCTTCCGCTACACTTACTGGCAGAGTTAAAAAAATCCGACGAGCAATTACAACATTTGGTAAAATATTTATTGAGTAATAACATTTCTTCAGGAATATCCTTATTAATTTCTTTTTCGTATTTTTTTTTTTTTTTTTGAAATAATTTAACCGATAGTACAATGGCATCTTCATTCATTTCATTAAAATTCCAAAAATCCTCGAACAGATTACATAAGGAGTTAATGGATTGAAATCGACGCGTTAGTCCATCTATTATTGAATCTGTCATCTTGTTAAATATTTCGTGAAAGTGTGATTCAACTGCTGCTTGACACTTTAAATGACGATTTTCTGCAAATTCTGAAGTAATATCATTTGGAGCCACAGTAGTTTTGCATTCTTGAAGGGTCGATCTCCATTGTTTTTTTAATGTCTTGTATGGCTCGAACTAGGCCATCTATATTATCTTTCTCTACATTTAAAGTTGCTTTTCGAGCTTGGATAATGAGATTAGTTTTATAAATTAAATCCAGTAACTTCATCCAAACTGTCGACATAAACACACTTTCAAATTTTGATAAATATTTTTGAAAAGATCTAATTTGAATTTGTGCTTCTGCACCGAAGGACTATTCAATTTCGTTCAGGTTTTCGATATATTGTGTAACGAGGCTGTGCCGAAATGCTTTTTTAAAACTTCCCATCTCTTTGGACTACCACTAAAGAAATTAAAAATTTGTTGAATAGTTCCAAAAAAATACCGCTTCTTTGCAAGATTCAACTGCATTTACTCCAATTAGGTTTAATGTATGATTTGCACAAGGGCAAAACACACAATTGCAATTTTTGGCCAAAAGAATCGATTGCACCCCGTTATGTTTTCCCGCCATATTAGATCCATTGTCGTAGCCTTGCCCAACACAATTTTCAAAATTCAAATTTAATTCCATTAAAGCGCTCAAAATTCGTTTGGCAATTTCATTCCCGGTTTTATTTGAAAAATTAACGAAGCAAATAAAGCGTTCTTCAATTGAAAAATCTGTTTCAACCATTTTAACATATCGAATAATTATTGCAGTTTGCTCTTTGTTAGATGAATCTGGCGTAGCATCGGCAATAATTGAAAAATATTTGGTTTCTTTGATTTCTTCGATAATTTTATGTTGAACAAACGAACCACGGATTTCGATAAACCCGTTTTGAATTCTTTTCGAAAGATAATGAACCTGCATCCTTTCGCTGTTTTCTTGTGATGTTCGAACTTTCGAAACATGCTCTGCCAATACTGGATCATATTTGCTTTGCAGTTCCACTAAACCCAAGAAATTACCATTTTGCGGACTTCCGATACGATAATCTGATCCAAAAAAAGCAAGTCCTCTTTCTGATAAAAATAATATTACGTCTAAAAATCTTTCCAATAGTTTTGTCCAATTTTTCTGTTCGCTTTCAATCTCTCCGTAAAGCAGGTTAACTATGCGTGTATTAGTTAAAACCGAGTTTGCGAGTTCTTCCATTGGATATAATTTTCTTTATGTAAATTTGAGCTTTCGTGTGACGGTATACGATCATACAACTTTTTCTTTTTATCTGTTAAGTGTGATGCATTACATTTGCTGGTCTACTCCAACACAACCAGTCTCTATTACATGATTCTCCATTTGTCAACATTTTTGATAATAAATTGTAAGGAAATCGACGATTTGTATCATCGTTTGGAATATTTAATGGAATTTTAAACGAAGTAATTTAAAAAATGAATTTAATTGATCGGAGTTATGTTTATCAAGAAGTCCTATATCTATATCAGAAACGTCTTTAATTGGATTGCTTTGCACTTCTTCATCGGTTTAAGTTTCTGAATTTAGGGTATTATGAAGTGTCAAATTTGTAGTGTCTCGATTATCATTAAAATTAAAAGCATCTTGTATTTCAACACCAACATCGATATGAAGGTTATTTGCTTTCCGTCCCTAAATTTATATTTTGCTCGCTTTCACCAATATCATGTGTTCGCACTGTGTCAAAACAGCTCGAAATGGGTTTCACTTTTTTAACAGCATTTTCCTCCATTTTTCTTCTGTCTCTTGCTAGCACCGCTTTCAAAATGCTTTTTCATTCCTTATGGGTTGTTTATTATAAAAAAAAAATACGTACGTTTTAAACCAATATAAAAAGGATTATTTAATTTGCAATATGATTCGAGCGAGCGTACAATTCGCCGCTCAGGCTGCCGGCACGTATTGTAATTTGAGTTAATAAAATTAAATACATAGTGATAGTGGCATAAATCGGATTGCAATATAAAAAAAAAAATATTATGGCACTTGCTGCATAGTAGAAAGTGTACGTCACACGATATATTTTCATACGAAGATTGATTGATTGGAAACCTACCTTAGAAGATTTTTTTTTTTAGTTGCCTAATATATTTATTTTATCTTAAATCTGCGAATAAAATAAAAATTACATTTATTCGGTTTGACGTTTAACGTCTAATTTTAAAGTACGTGTATTCGACTCAGTGGATTACATGTAATACATTTCACTTCATTTTTTTCGCGAGAGAGGCGCTTAACTAACTTTTATAATATTCACATGCAGTTCATTTTATTATTTCTTCAACGCGCTAGAAGCACTAATTTTGCTTTTATAAATGATTTTTTTTTGTTAATTTTTAAACTTGAGAAAAGTTTAAAAGATAGAGGCCCCTAAGAATGAGGCCCGGGGATTTTGCTCCCCATGCCCCCCTTCTGATATGGTCTGCTGATACACACTAACAATAACAAAAAAAAGTTATTGTCAGAATTTTGGTTTTGTTTTTACGTGATTAGTATGAAATTGAATTATGAAAAAAAATAAACGTCTTGGCACAAATGTGGGTGATTTTACATGTGGTTCAATACCTAATAGATTGTTAAAATATTATTTTTAGTTTTTCCTACCCATTTTGCTCAAGCATCTAATGTAAAATGAAAATAATTTAACACATACATATATGTACATAAACACGTGTTGTACTTGAACTCGATCGGCTAGGAAGCAAGCAATTAGCTAGCCGAAATCCTGACTACTCAACCAATTATACCAAGGAAATTTGAATTTCAAAATATATTTTACATACAATTTTTGTTTATTTTTGCGATGTTACAGTAAAATTTACGGGTTCAAAAATGCAATCACAAAAAAAAAAAAAAAAATGAAAATATAATTTGAAATTTAAATTTTCTTGGTAAAATTGATTGAGTCTACCCCAGTAACACGATTTTTGATGACGCAAAATTGTTCATTGATTACTGTGCAATGGCAAACAAAACAAAAATTTCATAAAAATATAATTTGAAAATAAAATGTTCATGCTAAAATATAATCTAGTGGCCTGTTTTCAAGTTTTAACTAGAAAATTGCTCATTTGCAAGGCGTTGATCGTTGTATCAATAATTTATTTTTAGGGCTGGCTTAGTTTTAAGATATTCCCAACGAATTGTTAGTTGTCTATAAACTTCTGAAAAAAATCATCGGCACCAAGCCAATTATATTTATGTTTCAAACCCTGCCGCGCAACCAATAATTTTAATTTATTAATATTTTATTCAATTCGAGTAAAATACATTTTTTTTGATTCATTCCATTTGGTCATACAGCTAGAAAATATTCAACGAACAAGTAAGACAACTAAAACAACAAATCTTTTATTCTGTCTTACAAAATATAATAATAAACATTTAAGATCATGTTTAAGTTTTCTAATTAGAGATTTAAAAAATTCAAAATGAAATAATATGTTACTATATATAACATAATTCCTATTTATATAAATAAATACAAAACTAATAATTTATTCAAAAAATTAAAATTGTTACTTTTTATTAAAAACTTATAATAAAATGAAAGTCAATCCAATTAAAATAAATTTGAAAACAAAACTTGCGACAGTTTGTTTTGTGTATTTATTTATGTCTGTTAGATTTTCTCAAGAAAATAATTTTTTTATTTATTTATTTATTTATTTATGTGTGACTTTATTAATAATGAAGAATATTATACATTAAAAAATAAAAAACTATAAAACAAAATTATGATTGAAAGACGATGACGAGTGACGTTCGAATTGGAGGGATTGGATTCTGTTTCATTTCATTTTGGTTTCAAAAAAAAATATTTATTTGTATAATTTAATTATTATTTTATGACGATATATATGTAGATACTGAGAAATGTGCAAGGGGTTCAATACATTCGTAATACCTAAATTTCTTATCAATGCCGTATACATTAATAATAATCATTCCGATCAATAAATAAAACAAAAGGTTAATCTAATTTATGTTCATGGGGTTAATATTGACGTTTCGATGGGATTGAATTTTTAATTGATTCCCAAAGTTTAAATTATATTTAAAGCATTCTAAATGTGAATGGGATAGAAATTCTGTAAATTGTTTGTGTGCGCCGACTTTATTAATAAAATGTGTAATAGCCTTGGAAAACATTAGGTGTTTGCTTCCTTCCCAAAATGGTAACGGTATAAGACAGTATGGATGCACTAAACTGGGAAATATCTAGCGGAAATTTGTCAGCGGAATAAAATTTCAAATTTGTTGTTCCCCGATTAGGAATTAGGTAATTTTAGAATCGTATAAAATGTTAGATGGAACTCTCCCGCCAGTTCTTATCGAAATGAGATGAAATTATTGTGTGGTAATAATGGATACTCGCCAAACATAACTCTGCCTTTTCTTAAAGAGTAATGACGAAATTTTATTTGTAAGGTTTTTTGGTATTCTGAAATGTATTTTTCATGAAGTTCTGGAATTAGGCTCTAGGATTCTTGGATTTAGGATCTAGGATGATTTTGAATTTCTTCATAAATGTTACGAAAAATTCTGGGACCATGCATAATTAAAGTGGATTCTAAGATACATCTTGAAGGAATTTATGAAATTTGGTCAGTACTTGCGCAGAAAGTGATAATCGAAATATATAATTATACTCCAGAGCTCAATTCGCTTATGGTTTGAATTGGTTAGCAGTGAAAAGTAAGATCTAAACAATTTTTTGTGTATTAAAGTTAAAATAATTTTTCTAAATTTTTTTTCAGTTGCATTAAAATAGTAACATAATTACAAAATACTAGAAACTGTCACCAAAACTCTTATAGAGAGTCACCAAAACTATTATAGGGAGCGCCAAAAATATATCTAAGCACTGACGGAAAGCACAGTAATGCCCCCTATAATACGGTAGATTAGTTCCGCGTTATAGGAATACGCGCTCTTAACCCATTTTCGGCCGCTGGTCAATTTTTTGACCAGCAACTTTGTAATTATTTTAACTAGCTAAAATAATTTTGTTTTCGAAATGTTTCTTTATCAAAATTAAAATTAATCTTTCGGCACTTAAAAAAATATAAATTCTTAAAAATGAACGGTAGGTACTTTATACCATAGTATTGATTTGAAAAAATATATATATTTTGGAGTTATTTTCCAATGAACAAAAAACGAAATATGTATATTGAAAGTGGGTAAAATCGTTGAGAAAAATAATAACAACGAAGATCTAAATAAAGTAAAAATAAAAACACCGGTTTATTCAAATAAAAAGGGAAACCACAAATCAAGTGAACAAATTCATGCTTCCCCCGGATTCCCCCCAGATTTTACCCGGATTTCCCCCATATTTGTCCTAACTTTGCTCGAATTTCCCCCAGATTTGCCACGTATTGCCTTCAGATTTCCCACAGATTTTTTTCTCCCAGGTTTCCGAAGGATTTCTTCCAGATTTACCTCACTACCTTGGTTTTCCCCCAGATTTTCACCGGGTTTCTCCTAGCTCTCCTTCAGATTTCCCCGATTTTCCTCAAGATTCCACCGAATATAACCAAGATTTCCATCGGATTTACCCCGGAATTTCCCAGGATTTCCCCGGATTTCACCAACAGTTTTTACCGATTTTCCCCCGGATTTCCTACGGATGTACCCGAAATTTGCTCCAGATTTTCCCGGGATTTACCTTATATTTTCCCTGATTTTTCCTAGATTTCCCCTGAATTTCCCCAAATTTGCGTTGGTTTTAACCCAAATTTCCCCGGACTTCTTTCGGAATTGTACAAAATCTTCCTCAAATTTTCCCAGGATTTCCACTTGATTTTCCTTAGATTCCTCAAAATTTTCACCAGATTTTTTTTTCTTGATTTCCCCCGGATTTAGCCCAGATTTCCCATTTCCCCTATTTCTCCCGGATTTTCCCAGACTTTCTCCCAGGTTTTCCAAGAAATTCTCTCAGATTCCCCAGGATTTTCACGAATTTCCCCAAATTTCCTTTGAATTACTTCGAATTTTCCCAAATTTCCCCCGGATTTCCCCCATATTTCCCATTAATTTCCTCCAGTCTTCCTACATATTTCGCTCGGATTTCCCCCAAGTTTCCCCCGTATTTTTCCAAAATTTCCCCCGGATTTCTTCAGGATTTCGCCAGGACTTCCCCCATATTTCTTCCTATTTTCCGCGGATTTCCCCCAGATTTATCTGGATTTCCCCCGGATTTCCGCAATTTTTATACATATTCGGCCAATGGTCGATTTGTCCACCACTGTTTTTCTTGGGAGCGGGGGCTTGGAATTTTTAATTTTTTTTTTGATTTATCAAAAAGGTGATCCTAGTAGTCTCTGTTTAAAACGGCGTTGAGAAATTCTAACGAATTCGGGTACCGGCCGGTAATGGGTTAAAGCGCCGTATAACCCTTTATGATTCACGTTTATCTTTTCTCGTTAAAGGGGATTTAAATCGAATTTTGTACAAACGTACGCCAAATTGACTATGAACTGTACAAATTATTATAAATTTCACAGCACAGAAAAGTAACATGGGAAATCCCCGCGTTATATGGGGGAAATCACGTGTTATACGAGGGACATGAAATCGCGTAATATGAAGACGCGTTATAAGAGTACCGTGTTATTGTTATACAAATTATATTACGTTTAACCAAATTATAAGTTTGATTCAAATTTTATGTAAAAAGTTAATTTTGGTCCAACGGGAATCCGCTTAAAGCCAAAATTAAAGAATCCGCACTTGATCTTCAGAAGTTCTGGTTGTTGAATGCGCCATTGTTTTGGTACTGAAATCTTCTATATAGGATCTGCTTTCAAGTGTATATATTAATTTCTGCGTACGTGACAGTTGTGTTTGCCATTACTTTTCGCAAGTGGAAGGTAGGTTACCCATTAATTGTGGTTGGATTCGTGAGACCGGTATACAAT
The DNA here is from genome assembly GCA_947310385.1 of Nephrotoma appendiculata. Classification (NCBI taxonomy): domain Eukaryota; kingdom Metazoa; phylum Arthropoda; class Insecta; order Diptera; family Tipulidae; genus Nephrotoma; species Nephrotoma appendiculata. The sequence goes on from OX371224.1 coordinate 172,258,304, forward strand.
TCCGATACACCTTTTGTGCCAGGGGTTTTCCATTTATTGGCCAACATTATTCTCGAATTGCTGCTAATAACGCTTGGGGCCTGCGTGCAAATGAAAAAGATGGAAATGTTTAGAGATTGTAAGCGTAAAGAAAAGTGTGGAAGGGAGAAGAGAGGATGCTTGGATGCATATGGCAAGCAGAGTGACAAAGGCGTCTTCCTACTCGAATTAAATCCTTATCATCTAGAAAAACGGAAAATAAGTTTTAGTTCTCCAGAGTAAATTCCAGACTCCAGTTCACTGAGTGTCAAGTCCCCAAACTTTTTTGTGTTTGTAGATTTTAGATTGTTTAGATATTGCATCACGTGCGGGCTGTATTAATTCGTACAGATTGAAAATTGTTGCGGTACTTCATGTATTCTTTCATTACATTCATATTCGTAGAACTATAATGACGACTTAATAAGGTTTTATGGAAGAGCACCTCTAGAAACAATATCCGCTGCATTTTCTGACGAAATAGCATGCTACCAGCTTGCTATATGTCTGTGAGTTGTTGAATCTTTAGAACACGATTTGAAACAAATGTATAGTGAGTTTATTAGATGAGATTCCAGACCATACCCAACGCTATTGATCAATCACTCCAATAATGTTTTTTTTAAAATTTAAGCTCTTTTGAAATAGTCAGTTTTGTGCTAGATCTTGGAGTTATTCTCGCCTAGGAACAAAGCAGCGTTGAAAAACTACAATCTTTTGCATTAAATGTTGTGCTAAAGTGATCACAGGTGGAACTAATCCTAGCGGATCAAAAATGAGGGTATACTAAAGTCTTCTTGAGCAACATTCCAAAACATGACTAAAGTTTGAAAGTATATGACTCCGATGCGATTTGTAGGATCTTGGCTAGAGTGTTTGCACCTGTAAATAAATCAATAGCATAGATATCGTTTTTAATACGTCAGGTGCTCATCGTTGTAACGGTACGAAACCGATAGATATTACACCCTTATTCCGCTAGTCGAGTCGTTTGTCGCTTCAAGTGACAATAAAAATCTGCTATTTAAATGAAAAATTCGACAGTTGCCATCTATTGAGTGACGTGACGCGAGAGAAAAAATAAAAAATTGTCGTTTTGAGTCGTGTGAAATTTTGAAATGACTAGACAAGGCATAAAATACGTCATTTGTCGTTTGAAGTGACTACGATAATATACACATACTAGATATTTTGGCAAGGCAGCAGCCTTTGGTTTCATAATAAATGAGTCACTTGAAACGACTCGACTAACGGAACAAGGGTGTTAATATCTTCGCTCTGTTCAATTTGCCATATATTGCACTATAAATTAGTATCAGAAGGATGTACCAAAATACATTTGCTCTATATCAGTTTAAAATCGCAGCTAGATCGAAAATAGGTCCTGTTGTACGACTGCCCTAACTATTAAGATATCATTCAATAATACTCCGCATGAAGCCTTCGTGGAAACATCAAAGATGACACCGAGTTTGGTTGTGTAACTGTGCTCCTTTTTCACACAGTAATGCGGAAGAAAATAGTGATATCTATCTATCTTTCTCCATATTATTCCAAGAGATATATGTATACTGTACACCAATTTCTGTTTAGTGAAGGCATCGGCAGATGTTTTGAGTTAGCGACGATATCAAATTTTTGCAATTATTGCTAATGCTTATACAAGGACTGAATGACTGTTAAGTGAGTAAAATGAAGAACTGTCCTTTAAATGAAGCTACATACAGCATATAGCACTTCCAAGTCAGTTATGATTAATGCCAGGTGAACCACAGTTCACGAATATTTATTTGGCAATTTATAAATTTATTCTAGCTCAGCTCAAATGGGGCTCTGAGTATCACAAGCTGTAATGTATCTTAAATTACCGTTTTGAAATTGTTGGAAATTATTGGTTAGTAAGCGAACGCTCTAAAGGTCCGAAACGTCCCCCGTAAAGGTCATATCCATGTAACCAACTATCGGCCTGATAATTCCTCATCTTAAATATAAGACGAAAGATGTTCTCACTGTTGTAATTCGGTAATATCAGAGACATCCTAAAAGAGATATTTCATCCCATGTAAACGTAAAAATTTAAACGTCAATTTCATTTTCTGTAAATAGCCGCATAGGTACAATCAAAAATATTTTGTTTTTCCGCGGGTACGTATATGAAGTTTAACGAACAATCACAGATACAACGATGACATTGGAATTATCAGAAATATGTTTTGTTTTCATTTTTTAGTTCAAATGAAAAATCTAATTTAATTGTCTGTGGTAATATTAATCAAACTAAATGATCAAACGAGTGTGGTCCCCATTAAAGGATACAATGTCAAATACTCACCAAGAATACCAAATTGCTTGAATAGAGAAGGTTCTAAGACGGTTGTTTCTAACCGACATATAAATATATAAAATCGTCGTGCTCCTCCCACTTTTTCAAATTCCCTTACTCCTCCCCGACATTACTAATCTTTGTGAAGTTACTGTATAAATAAAGTAATGTACACTATGTCACAAACAAGGCTACCAGATTTCGAAACGGGGCACTTTGTGAATCCAAACTCAAATAAAATTGCAACATCCCCCCGAAGATATTATCGAAGAATGGCAGTAGAGAATTAATTGTATTTTCCCCGCTTTTCGAAATTTCTTAGCAACTTCATTTTAGAAAAAGTTTAGTAGGTATATATGTAGATGCATCAAATTTTGATCAGTATCTTCAAAATCAGTAAATTTTGAAATATCTGTTAATTATTGTAAAAGACCGTTGGAATACTGAAAGTAGATTACTTCCAAAATTAGACCTAAATAAAATATATTGCGTGAAAAACGTTTTAATTGCCCGTTTTAAATTCAACAGAAAATATAAACACAGTCTGTGTGTCCAATGTAAAATTCGAGGGAGAGTTTTAAGAAATACCGGGATGCGAGAGGTTGTGTTACTTTTCATATCAATCTATTCAAATTTCAATCAATACGGAGATCTTTGGAAAGGCGTAGGGGCCGTATTCTTTAAATCGATGGAAATTTCATGCTACTGACGTTAGCCGAAAATTTCAGCCGAAAAAAACCTGCATTATCGACATATTTTGTATCAGGTGGTAATACAAAATTCTGTTGATATGAGCCGAAAGTTACAAGTAATTGAAGTTGCGTAATTTTTTGCCGAAAAAAAAATTGAAAAAATCAATATCACAGAATTCGAATGTTTAAAGGTAATATGAACTAGGTGAAGTTAGACCAATTCGTAAACTGTTGGATAAAATATAAATAATTTGTCGTGTTAGGGGGCAATTAGTTTGAGTTGTGGCACTAACATAGAACACCTGTGCCAAAAATCAGGCCATATTTTTTGTAGCATCATAGTGAAATAAATTAAAATCAGTGTTCACTGTTAGTGCTACAACTCAAATTCATTGCCTCCTAAAACGACAAATTATAAATACGGGATCCAGTTATTTACGAACCGGTCTAACTTCATCCGGTCCAAATTTCCACTAAACAAGCGACCAGCTTTTAATTAAATAATATCAACAGAATTTTCTATTACCACCTTATACAAAATATGTCGATAATGCAGGTTTTTTCGGCTGAAATTTTCGGTTAATTTCAGTAGCATGGAAATTTCCCCTATAGGAATACAATTTGCTTTGAAATTCACTATATTATTCGAATTTTTCGCCGGCTACTTTAATCATTTTTTCAAATTTGTTATCAAGTTTACTAATATTTGTCTGCCTTTTAAGGAAATAATTTCGAATCGATTTACCCAGTCGGCATTTTTCCCTTAGTAGGGGAAAATTATTTTCTTAATTTAAAAAAAAAGAAAAGAAATTTAATAAAATGATTAAAGTAGCTGGCGAAAAATTCGAATAATATAGAGAATTTTAGCGTCTTACTTTGGGAATTTTACAACAAAAATTCCATATAAATTTCAATCCGGAATGAATAGTTTCATTCCACCTAAAAGTAGGATTAGAATTATTCCATTCTTCGTATAGTTCAAATGTTCACCGCGCGGTTAATTAATAAAATTATTTTATTTTTATGAGTTGTCACTCTGGGAGTAATTTAGTATTTTTATCGCATAAAGGGTAAAGAATCAAATGACATAAATCTACGATAGAAAAACTTAACTCCGATGCTAAATTAATCTAAAAAAAATATATACATATATAAAAAACTTTTTTCGTTTTTCTAATGCACTAAAAAGAAGAAAATAATTTTTTTCTGGGCATATAATAATTAATTATCTGGGCATTTGTACTTAAAACTAGCACCAATTTTCTACAACTAAATACGTGGGGCGCATTTTAGAAAAGAGAATTGATATCATATATGAAATTGGTAATATTTTAAAAAAAGTGAAAGTTCCGTAAATCAATTCTTTATAAAAAAAATAAGTTCTTGGTGTACTTAATGTGAAAATTTAGGGCTTTGATACTAGCACCTTAAGTTTGTCAACTCTCGTCAAAATCTCTCGTATACCCTGCATATCTCGTACAAGATTGAATATCGAGAAGACTGCAAAATATTTAGAAGCAAAGCTTAATAAAAAAAATTATAATTTCCTAATTTATTTTATCACATACCCGAGTGGACACTGGATGTATTTGTTTAGTAAATGTCTAGTTGTAAGCATGACTAATGACATGTAGACGTTAAGCATGTCAATAGTCGTCCCTACAACTAGATATTAATTAGACAAATACGTCAGTGTTCACTCGGCTCACATACACCTAATCATAAATTAGGTACAGGAAGGTTCTAAGCTAACAAAATGTTCTAAAAAATACCATAAGAAGTTATCCAAATCACATTTATCAATTTTTTTTTCTAAAATGCGCCCCACGTTTTTAGTTGTAGAAAATTGGTGCTAGTTTTAAGTATAAATGCCCAGATAATTCTACATGCCCAGAAAAAAATTATTTTCTTCTTTTTAGTGCATTAGAAAAACGTGGTATTTTAAAAAGTCTTTTTTATATATTTTATTTTACTCTTTTTAGTTGTACGAATTTTTAATCTTAACAAAGCCTTATCTACCTGTGGAGCTTGCAAGCAAAGATTTTCTTGTTCTTTGCCATCGATGTAATACACTATACACATCTTAAAAACAGTCGCAAGAATGAGGCTTCACCTAAAACTTACTGGAACAATTTGGATCAGGTGTCATTCCTGATGTAATTCAATGTTTGACACAGTCTGAAAAGAGACTTTTGTCTCGTATAGTCCCATTCATTAAAGTCATCAAATTTGATGTTAGCTTTGGCCAGTATAGCTTTAAGGGACATGCTACGCTTTTTTGCTCTCGACATTTTCGAGGTTAGCGAGAAGCTTTCTAATATGCTGCCAAGAGTTAGCAATGACGCTGGTATTGTAGTAGTGACTGAGACCCTCGAGAACTTGAATGTCTCATCGGACTACACAAAATCCCGAAATCGCATTTATGCCGCACTTCGTTGGCTCATTGCAAATAACCCGCTATATAAAGATGTCACGATCAATCATTTTGCCAGACTTGATCCACAAGACATTATACGTGGCATTCCACCTGAACAAGCACAGCAACAAGAACATGTTATTCATAAACAAGGTAATGACGTAGAAATACGAAATGCCTACATTGCTCTCGATAAATTTCAAGAATTGTTAGAGCTACTTGGAATCAAAGCAATAGCGAAATTTTCCAGTATGGATACGCTGGTGTTCAGTGCTTTCCAATGGTTCTTGCAAACATTGTAAGAGCTGTAATTATTTCTCCAAGTCAATGGAACACAAACATATTGAATAGCAATATGTATGCAGAAGATGAAATATGCTTTGATACGACATATGACTGACGACTATAACGGAAGAGCACATCATATTCCAATAGGTGGATACTTAAATTTGTAGAATTTAAATGTGATTAAAGATGATTTTCTCATGTATGAGAAATCATTTTCTCTAATATGACGATAATTGGTTTTGTCATGGAAATTTAATGGACAAGAGACACGATGGTGAAGTTTTCAAAACATTACTGGCTGCTCTTGTAGAATTGTTTTCAGAGCATATTGCAGGAGTTATAATTGCACACTCCAAATCTTTGGGTCTCATGCATTATGATGGTAAATATTACTTTACTGATTCACATTCATATGGACCTAAAGGCAAGCCTTTAACTCATTGCATTGAAATAATGAAAGATTTTTTTTAAAAATTGTGACATTTTTCTATTATTGTTTTACAGCGCGCAGCAACTAAAAATAATAATAACGGTTTTCTGAAATTTGTATTAGTTTTTTGTTTCGAATGTTTGATAATATGAAATTGTCAGGTGAAACAACCAAGTGACAAAATTTCAGCGAAATCGAATGATGATAATTGCTTCAAATTTCGACCTCAAATTTTGACCCAAACAGATAGACAGATAGACAAAAAAGCAAGTTAAAAAAAACGTGGTAATAAGACATTTTTACGTCGAAAACGCATTTCACATTTTCATAAATATTTGTTATGACAAAAAAGTAAATCGCATGCTTTGTTAGATTTTATTAAATTTTTATACCAACCGATAAAAGTATAAAAAAAAATCGCTTGGCTGTTAAAGGGCTAGTTATATAGACGGAAACGAAACGGACTGAAATGAAACGAACGAATTGAATACCAGAAAACCTACTAGACCAGTTATGTATACGAAACGAAATGAAATCAGACGGAAGAATTGATTCAATTCAATTTCATTTCGTTTCGTCTTTGCGGTTATACATTATCGGTTTTGTTATTTTTTAGTTATCCTTACAAGCACTTGTCAAAGTTGTCGTAAAAAAAATTAATAATGGATTCCGACGCAATGCACAATATTAACGAAATAGATTCGGAATCATTAATTTTAAATGTTGAAAAGTTTTCGGAATTATATAATAAAACTAATGCTAAATATAAAAATAGCAAATACAAGGACCTAATCTGGGTTAAAATCGCGAAGGAGTTGGGTGTTAAAGGTAGTGTAATATTGTATTCGAAATCTATTTGTTTTTAAAACTTTGTGGATACATTTTAGACCCAACACAAGTTAAAAAAAAGTGGACGTACCTCCGTGATAAGTTCCAAAGGGAACTTAAACGAGCAAATCAACCGTCTGGCAGTGGTAACTGTTTTGTTGCGAAATGGAGCCATTTCGATAGTATGCTTTTTTTAAAAGATTGTGTCAAAAGTTCTGTGTAAGTATTTTTTCAATTTTAGCTAGTTTTGTATATTATGTATTCATAAAAAATTTTAATGTATTTATTGTTTCTCTGGTTAACAGAACTGAAGGGAATTACTGCACAACCTCCACGCCTTTAAAAGTGGGCTGTACAACATCAGAACATGTGGATTTTGATGATTTTATCGAGGTTGATTACGGAGATGACGAAACACAGTCAACTAGTAACACCAACGAGAACAGTTCATTTACAAACACAAAAAACTCAGCCAAACGAAAGTCCGAAGATTCTGAAATTTCAGAAATTTTAGAAATTATAAAAAAAATTGTGAACCAATTCCTCAACCAGAAACCCCCATTGACCATTTTTGTGAGTTTGTTAAAGCTTATTTAAAGGGAATGCCGAAAATACATCAAGATGAGGCTATTGGTTTCATCACCAATTATTTAGTTACAGAAAATACAAATAAATAAATATAAAATTATAAGTAATTCTTGTTTTATTTAAAAGGATTAATTTATTATAATATTTTTTGTTTGCCATGGCACTGCTCCAACCCCGTTCACATAAGCCATCAAATCGTCCCTCAATCTGTAGGCAATATTGGTTGATCGATTTTGCCCCAATCGACTAACAGAAGTAAGAGATTGTGTGATATCATCTCGTTCCTACAAGTGCCCATTTACTAATACTACATCGCCATAATTTATAGGACAGTATTGTGCCTTTGGACGGTTTGTCTCGTGAGATTTAATAAAATTGTGTAAACACACTGTGGCCAGGACAACGTTAGTTGCATTTACTGGCCGTAAATTAAGGGTCGTTAGAAGAATTCGCCATCTAGCAGCCAAAATCCCGAAAGAATTTTCGATCGTTCTTCGAGCGCGTGAAAGGCGATAATTAAAAATGTTTTTTTCGTCGGACAAAAAGTTTCCAGGAAATGGCCTCATTAAGTTCTCCATTAGCGGAAAAGCCGCATCTCCTGAAATGAAATTTGTTTATGTCATACAATAAATACAATACTTCTGAATAACTTACCAACAAAATAATAAGGAAAGTTTATGGCAGTATTTGGAAGCATTCGTTGGCTGGGTAAATTTAAGCTTTTTGAAATAACTGCTTGTCCGAACTTCGACCGCTTAAAAATTCCACCATCACTTTCACTACCGGAGAACCCAATGTCAACCATAATAAAATTATAGTTCGCGTCGCAAACTGCCAACATTACGATACTATGAAAACTTTTATAATTATGGAATTCTGATCCGGAATTTGGTGGCAAGCGGATGGCAATATGTTTGCCATCAATAGCTCCTGAGTACGTTCACGAAATTTACATTGTTACAATATTGTTAACAATGACAGCTCAAAATCGTTCATGAAACTACATTGTAACAATGAACACGTGCCTTTTTCGTTCACGAACTCTACATTGTTACAAACGTCATTCTCAACCCAACTCGAGATTGCCTCTACAAATGTCATTTTTAACGGTGTAGGTATCAGAAGCAACATGATGATTGTGTATGTTTGAAAAATAATTTAAAGAACAAAATTCCATTTTTAATATATTTATTTTAAATAAATTTGTGTTTTATGGATACACTGATTATATTGATGCTCTATAATACTACGCTTAGATCGTACTATTCGTATATTTTTAGTTACGATTCGTACTTTATGGAAAAAAATTGTCCTCTAGGGAAATCAAACTTTACAAAATCATAAAACGTTCATAATAGATCGTTAGGAATCTTAGCAGGTGTAATAGTATCGTGAACGAATGCCGCATCTGTGATGTTTAAATTGCGACACGAGTTTTTTTAGCAGCTGCCTCAACTGCTTGATATTCTTCAATCTATAAATAAAAATTTTATTCTAGCCTTGTATTTTATAAAGGCCGCTCGATCTTACCGGTTTGGCGAGTTTGCGGTCACGTCGTCTCTCAACACGGATTATACCATCTATAATATGGGCTTTGCCGACATCGACAGTAGTGGCAGGATCGGATAGCGTAGCGCAGGTCAAAGCAGCAATTTTATACTCAACATTTAAGTTTAAAGTCTTGTTTAGAACATCTTGGGCAAAAGAACGACATGCCTCAGTCTTGTCGTCTGCATCGGGCGGAAGTACGGCTAATGCAAGAACATATTCCTGTGCATTAGGTTTGTGAGATTATAAGGCAGGTGGTAAATGAGCTAAACGACTGGCGGGTATGTCTGAAAAACAATATTTTAAAGTTAATCTCCAATTCCGATTCCCTCTAGATTAATCTAATTAAAAATTATTAATTTTTAAAAAATATTACAATTCAAAATAATCTGCCACACAATTGCTTCTCCGTTAGAAATTTATATTGAAAATTCACAACAAACTCCTTGGTATCACAATAAAACATTGCAGTCTCTTAAAATTCATAATTTATTTTGTCAACACAAATCTAACAAATTTTACTGCAATCCTAGTTTTAACAATAAATTTCATTATCTTAATTCTGTGGTTATGTTTTTAACAATGTTTTGACACTTGGGACAATCTCATAGTTAACTATTACGTCATTTCTACAATGACAGTTGTTACGATATTGTAACAATGTAAATATCGTGAACATACTCCCTACACAATTTGGAAAATTCCATTTCGTGTGGAAATCTTCGGCAATTTTTTTCCATTCGTCAACTGAAACCGGTGAAAGAAATGAGCCTTTTAGCGTCGCGTATATACATGCACAGCAGTTTAAAATAATTTGCCTGACCGTTGTCTTGCCAAGATGGTAGCACCATGCCACTGACTGAACCGAGATTCCTTGTGATAGGTAACTAAATTAAATAAGTATGTTTAATTTTTATATGATAATATTAGTATATAAGTTTGTACATATAATAAATTTACTTACATTAATGTTACAGCCAGTTTCATTTCCGGACAAATTGCCTTTTTAGAGGATCGTTCAAGTTTCGACTTTATTAAAAAAAAGCAAAAAATCGAACGTATCGGCCGTCATACGCGTGTATTTAAAAAATTGTTGAGAGTCCTCCTGCTTCATTTTTAGAAAGATTATTTTAAAAAATCCCATTTTGTCCCTCGATTGATTTAATGGACGAACACCCCAACGCCGTACACGTCGATTTCTTCTCATTTTTATTTTTTTTATAAGTAAAAGAACTAATAAATAAAATTCCATATCCATTTTATGGGAATATTTATTAATAATCACAAAAATATTTTGTAAAAAACAATTTATTTCGTCCGCGACTATGTTGTATGTACATAAATAAAATTACAATAAATGTCAAAAAACGATTTCATTAATTCGTCTATATAACCATGCCTCCTTCGTCTTTCCGTTTCATTTCGTTTCAGTCCGTTTCGTTTTCGTCTATATAACTAGCCCTTTACTTTGGGCACACATTTCATTCCTGTTCGAATAGGAATAATATTTCCCAAAGTAAGACCACATTTCAAAGCAAATTGTATTCCGATAGGGGAAATTTTCCATCGATTTCAAGAATATGGCCCCAGATACTCATTTTTCAGATATACTGATTCCGGTATTGCGAGAAAAATTCGTTTTGAGATCGGGTGAAGTTTATGCCAACATAACAGTAATAATATTTGAATATCTCTAACAAAACACATTTTTCAAACTTATTAAAACGAAAAAAATTAAATTTTAGGTGAATGTTACAAAATTAAACTTTTAAGATCAAACCGTGGTAGTAGAGATAGTAGAGATGATCAAAGTGGTTCTAAATTTTTATTTGTTTTAAGATTCCAATATTACTTAACCATATGCTCAGAAAGCTCTCATTTGAGCGTATTTAAATTCAAACGCTACAGATCACAGGGCAACCTTTGTTTTAAATTAGCATTTGATGAAGTAAAATTGGTTTCTTTATCAAATACTCTTTGATCACCTGTTTGTGACCCTTAGGTGCCGAGTTAAATAATTTCAAATATTTAAGAATTTTTGTATAACACTCGAAGATATTCTCTCTCGCATAACACATATCTTAGAGATTTCCGAGCAGAACCACTTCGATCACCCCTGTACACTCCGTATAGAAGCCGAGTTTAATAATTTCAAATGTAACAACGATATTTCCTCTCAAATAACAAAATTTTTTCCCAAAAATTCAATTTATTCTATTTAATAGTTTTGAAATATTTGTGGTTATTTGAAATTTTCATATATTATTATAAAAGTTCAATTTTTGAGTAGTTTTTTAGTTTTAAGTATTTATAGGTCACAGTATATAATTTAGTTATTTTGGCATACACTTCACTGCGATTGTTTGAACAAATTGATATAAAAAATTAAATATTTTACTCATAACTCTTGTTTATTTATAAAGATGTTTTCGAGCTAAACAATCAACGTTTTCTAAGACCCTAGTACCTAAATGTGGGTCCACATTTATAAAAATTTGTACCGAACGCGTTCGACGAAAACATTTTCGTCGCAAATTAGGAAATGCGGACGTGTTCCGCGCCGCCCACGAAAATGACACGAGCATTTATGCATGCTGTTTAAGATAGCGGAATTTTGACAGCGGAAAATAAGAGATTGCGCTACTCGCCGCAAGTGGCAGCACTATCACTAAAGAGAAATAATTTTGTTATGTAATTACCAGCGGAAATTTTTCATTCATTATGTACCACTTTTTTCAATAAATAAAATATCCCAGCGGAAAAAAATATTAAAAGTGAACCTTAAAATGGCAAATTAATTGATCTCCGAAGTAAAGAAACTCGGTATATGAAATCTTGAAATTTAACAACAATCCGTCTATCCGCCATTTCTTCCAATAGTAACCAATACTTTCGGTTGTTTTTCTAGTAGCTTAGGTCATACTGAGACTATATGGAAAATTTGGGGAAAATTCAGAGACCAGAATTTTCACTAGAATTTTTTGATTTTCTGCGGCCATATGTTATTTTCAGTTTTTGACCAATAACTCAAAAAACTTCCACTAGTAACCAATACTTTCGGTTGTTTTTCTAGTAGCTTAGGTCATACTGAGACTATATGGAAAATTTGGGGAAAATTCAGAGACCAGAATTTTCACTAGAAATTTTTGATTTTCTGCGCCCATATGTTATTTTCAGTTTTTGACCAATATCTCAAAAAACTTCCACTAGTAACCAATACTTTCGGCTGTTTTTCTAGTAGCCTAGGTCATACTGAGACTATATGGAAAATTTGGGGAAAATTCAGAGACCCGAATTTTCACTAGAATTTTTTGATTTTCTGCGGCCATATGTTATTTTCAGTTTTTGACCAATATCTCAAAAAACTTCCACTAGTAACCAATACTTTCGGTTGTTTTTCTAGTAGCTTAGGTCATACTGAGACTATATGGAAAATTTGGGGAAAATTCAGAGACCAGAATTTTCACTAGAATTTTTTGATTTTCTGCGCCCATATGTTATTTTCAGTTTTTGACCAATATCTCAAAAAACTTCCACTAGTAACCAATACTTTCGGTTGTTTTTCTAGTAGCCTAGGTCATACTGAGACTATATGGAAAATTTGGGGAAAATTCAGAGACCAGAATTTTCACTAGAATTTTTTGATTTTCTGCGGCCATATGTTATTTTCAGTTTTTGACCAATAACTCAAAAAACTTCCACTAGTAACCAATACTTTCGGTTATTTTTCTAGTAGCTTAGGTCATACTGAGACTATTTGGAAAATTTGGGGAAAATTCAGAGACCAGAATTTTCACTAGAATTTTTTGATTTTCTGCGCCCATATGTTATTTTCAGTTTTTGACCAATATCTCAAAAAACTTCCACTAGTAACCAATACTTTCGGTTGTTTTTCTAGTAGCCTAGGTCATACTGAGACTATATGGAAAATTTGGGGAAAATTCAGAGACCAGAATTTTCACTAGAATATTTTGATTTTCTGCGGCCATATGTTATTTTCAGTTTTTGACCAATAACTCAAAAAACTTCCACCAGTAACCAATACTTTCGGTTGTTTTTCTAGTAGCCTAGGTCATACTGAGACTATATGGAAAATTTGGGGAAAATTCAGTGACTAGAATTTTCACTAGAATATTTTGATTTTCTGCGGCCATATGTTATTTTCAGTTTTAGACCAATAACTCAAAAAACTTCCACTAGTAACCAATACTTTCGGTTGTTTTTCTAGTAGCTTAGGTCATACTGAGACTATATGGAAAATTTGGGGAAAATTCAGTGACCAGAATTTTCACTAGAATTTTTTGATTTTCTGCGCCCATATGTTATTTTCAGTTTTTGACCAATATCTCAAAAAACTTCCACTAGTAACCAATACTTTCGGTTGTTTTTCTAGTAGCCTAGGTCATACTGAGACTATATGGAAAATTTGGGGAAAATTCAAAGACCAGAATTTTCACTAGAATTTTTTGATTTTCTGCGGCCATATGTTATTTTCAGTTTTTGACCAATAACTCAAAAAACTTCCACTAGTAACCAATACTTTCGGTTATTTTTCTAGTAGCTTAGGTCATACTGAGACTATATGGAAAATTTGGGGAAAATTCAGAGACCAGAATTTTCACTAGAATTTTTTGATTTTCTGCGCCCATATGTTATTTTCAGTTTTTGACCAATATCTCAAAAAACTTCCACTAGTAACCAATACTTTCGGTTGTTTTTCTAGTAGCCTAGGTCATACTGAGACTATATGGAAAATTTGGAGAAAATTCAGAGACCAGAATTTTCACTAGAATTTTTTGATTTTCTGCGCCCATATGTTATTTTCAGTTTTTGACCAATATCTCAAAAAACTTCCACTAGTAACCAATACTTTCGGTTGTTTTTCTAGTAGCCTAGGTCATACTGAGACTATATGGAAAATTTGGGGAAAATTCAGAGACCAGAATTTTCACTAGAATTTTTTGATTTTCTGCGGCCATATGTTATTTTCAGTTTTTGACCAATAACTCAAAAAACTTCCACTAGTAACCAATACTTTCGGTTGTTTTTCTAGTAGCCTAGGTCATACTGAGACTATATGGAAAATTTGGAGAAAATTCAGAGACCAGAATTTTCACTAGAATTTTTTGATTTTCTGCGGCCAAATAAGAGATTTTCAGTTTTTGACCAATAACTCAAAAAACTTCCACTAGTAACCAATACTTTCGGTTGTTTTTCTAGTAGCCTAGGTCATACTGAGACTATATGGAAAATTTGGGGAAAATTCAGAGACCAGAATTTTCACTAGAATTTTTTGATTTTCGTGGTTACTAGTGGAAGTTTTTTGATATATTGGTCAAAAACTGAAAATCTCTTATTTGGCCACAGAAAATCAAAAAATTCTAGTGAAAATTCTGGCCTTTGAATTTTCCCCAAATTTTCCATATAGTCTCAGTATGACCTAGGCTACTAGAAAAACAACCGAAAGTATTGGTTACTAGTGGAAGTTTTTTGAGATATTGGTCAAAAACTGAAAATAACATATGGGTGCAGAAAATCAAAAAATTTTAGTGAAAATTCTGGTCTCTGAATTTTCCCCAAATTTTCCATATAGTCTCAGTATGACCTAGGCTACTAGAAAAACAACCGAAAGTATTGGTTACTAGTGGAAGTTTTTTGAGTTATTGGTCTAAAACTGAAAATAACATATGGCCGCAGAAAATCAAAATATTCTAGTGAAAATTCTAGTCTCTGAATTTTCCCCAAATTTTCCATATAATCTCAGTATGACCTAGGCTACTAGAAAAACAACCGAAAGTATTGGTTACTGGTGGAAGTTTTTTGAGTTATTGGTCAAAAACTGAAAATAACATATGGCCGCAGAAAATCAAAATATTCTAGTGAAAATTCTGGTCTCTGAATTTTCCCCAAATTTTCCATATAGTCTCAGTATGACCTAAGCTACTAGAAAAACAACCGGAAGTATTGGTTACTAGTGAAAGTATTTTGAGATATTGGTCAAAAACTGAAAATCTCTTATTTGGCCACAGAAAATCAAAAAATTCTACTGAAAATTCTGGTCTTTGAATTTTCCCCAAATTTTCCATATAGTCTCAGTATGACCTAAGCTACTAGAAAAACAACCGAAAGTATTGGTTACTAGTGGACGTTTTTTGAGTTATTGGTCAAAAACTGAAAATAACATATGGCCGCAGAAAATCAAAAAATTCTAGTGAAAATTCTGGTCTCTGAATTTTCCCCAAATTTTCCATATAGTCTCAGTATGACCTAGGCTACTAGAAAAACAACCGAAAGTATTGGTTACTAGTGGAAGTTTTTTGAGTTATTGGTCAAAAACTGAAAATAACATATGGCCGCAGAAAATCAAAAAATTCTAGTGAAAATTCTGGTCTCTGAATTTTCCCCAAATTTACCATATAGTCTCAGTATGACCTAAGCTACTAGAAAAACAACCGAAAGTATTGGTTACTAGTGGAAGTTTTTTGAGATATTGGTCAAAAACTGAAAATAACATATGGGCGCAGAAAATCAAAAAATTCTAGTGAAATTTCTGGTCTCTGAATTTTCCCCAAATTTTCCATATAGTCTCAGTATGACCTAGGCTACTAGAAAAACAACCGAAAGTATTGGTTACTAGTGGAAGTTTTTTGAGTTATTGGTCAAAAACTGAAAATAACATATGGCCGCAGAAAATCAAAAAATTCTAGTGAAAATTCTGGTCTCAGAATTTTCCCCAAATTTTCCATATAGTCTCAGTATGACCTAAGCTACTAGAAAAACAACCGAAAGTATTGGTTACTAGTGGACGTTTTTTGAGTTATTGGTCAAAAACTGAAAATAACATATGGCCGCAGAAAATCAGAAAATTCTAGTGAAAATTCTGGTCTCTGAATTTTCCCCAAATTTTCCATATAGTCTCAGTATGACCTAAGCTACTAGGAAAACAACCGAAAGTATTGGTTACTAGTGGAAGTTTTTTGAGATATTGGTCAAAAACTGAAAACCTCTTATTTGGCCACAGAAAATCAAAAAATTCTAGTGAAAATTCTGGTCACTGAATTTTCCCCAAATTTTCCATATAGTCTCAGTATGACCTAGGCTACTAGAAAAACAACCGAAAGTATTGGTTACTAGTGGAAGTTTTTTGAGTTATTGGTCAAAAACTGAAAATAACATACGGCCGCAGAAAATCAAAAAATTCTAGTGAAAATTCTGGTCTCTGAATTTTCCCCAAATTTTCCATATAGTCTCAGTATGACCTAAGCTACTAGAAAAATAACCGAAAGTATTGGTTACTAGTGGAAGTTTTTTGAGTTATTGGTCAAAAACTGAAAATAACATATGGCCGCAGAAAATCAAAAAATTCTAGTGAAATTTCTGGTCTCTGAATTTTCCCCAAATTTTCCATATAGTCTCAGTATGACCTAAGCTACTAGAAAAATAACCGAAAGTATTGGTTACTAGTGGAAGTTTTTTTAGTTATTGGTCAAAAACTGAAAATAACATATGGGCGCAGAAAATCAAAAAATTCTAGTGAAAATTCTGGTCTCTGAATTTTCCCCAAATTTTCCATATAGTCTCAGTATGACCTAAGCTACTAGAAAAATAACCGAAAGTATTGGTTACTAGTGGAAGTTTTTTGAGTTATTGGTCAAAAACTGAAAATAACATATGGCCGCAGAAAATCAAAAAATTCTAGTGAAATTTCTGGTCTCTGAATTTTCCCCAAATTTTCCATATAGTCTCAGTATGACCTAAGCTACTAGAAAAACAAACAAAAGTATTGGTTAATATTGGAAGAAATGGCGGATAGACGGATTGTTGGTTAATTTCAAGATTTCATATACCGAGTTTCTTTACTTCGGAGATCAATTAATTTGCCATTTTAAGGTTCACTTTTAATATTTTTTTCCGCTGGGATATTTTATTTATTGAAAAAAGTGGTACATAATGAATGAAAAATTTCCGCTGGTAATTACATAACAAAATTATTTCTCTTTAGTGATAGTGCTGCCACTTGCGGCGAGTAGCGCAATCTCTTATTTTCCGCTGTCAAAATTCCGCTATCTTATACAGCATCATTTATGCCACATTCAACGCACACACGATCAACCTGTCAAATTTTTTCTATTTTTTTGGAATTCTTTGGATTCTTTGGATTTTTTAGATTCTCCGTTCATCTCCATAATTATACGTTAATAATTTTCAATAAAAATAATCAATAAATTTTTATAACAAAAAATTAATATTATTATTGACTGATGAGGGTGACTTAACCTCAATTTTTTCCACGCATGTCTTGAGCACTGAAAATGGAAGGTGACATAAAAAATTGCGTGGAAAAAATTTGTATGTATACGGCGGCGATAATAATTTTGCCGAATGCGTTCGGCACAATTTTTTGTAAATGTGAACCCACCTTTAGAGCTTAGTTTTATCCACTATGCGTTACCACCTTATAATTTTATACAAATGAGGTTATGCAACTACGATTAGCAAAAGTATAATTGATATCAAGTGTTGATCCAAATTTTCTGTAGCATCTCCTGAAGTAATAAATATTTGTAATCGAAAAATTAGCTGGCTCACATTTCACATCACAAACAAACACGTTGCTATGCCACTATATGTGAATGTTCTTTCCCATTTGCTGATAATAATTCGATATAATTTTGCAGTTGCTTTTTATTTCTGTGTAGCATATCGAATATGATAAGAAGTAGATATCGGTTTAAGTATAGTCGGTTAAATATTACAAGTTGAATTTTACACTTCTGAATATGATTGATTAATTAGTGTCATGAGTTCTGATTGCGTCGCCCATTTCGCAAATTGGTGATTTTTTTCCCATTAGTAACATTAAAAATTCACATTCTCAATACACAACTTGACGGATCAATGTATGTAGGTCCACAATTATTTGACAGACATCCTTTCATAGATTATCTATATATAGTTCTTAATTATGTGTTAATATATTACCGAATCTCACATTAAAATGCCATGAACCCGATCATCATCATTATATGTGTCAATGGATATGTTAATTGGATGAGAAGATTTCCATGGGATTTTCGTGCATACGTACAGATTAAACATCTCCACACAGTAAAATAAGAAAAGGGTTGAATGAAATGAAAAGATCTCCGCATACGCTACACACATTCACAATGCAAACAGAAATGAGATAATATATTTATAAGAAAACATAAAAAACCATTGGACTTTAGTATTTTTTGTTGTCCTATTTAGGAACCAGATTTCTTTATTTGATTTCGTATATTTCTAAAGATGGTTTTGTTTGAAATTAAAAAAAAAATTGAAATAAATTTTCTTTAGTTTTAATTCTGTTTTATACATACACACACACACACACGCGCACAATTACATTTCTTCATAGAGAACGTATAAGGAAAATAAACTTATACTTATAGAAATGTCTTAAATCTTAACTGTAACTTTATTGTCTGTCGTTTGATATTAATTTTTTGTGTAAGTTTCGTATGTCATCCATAAGAATGCTTAATGCACATTTTGTGATAATAAATATATGACATTTTTTTTTTGTGAAGAACATGAAACCACAATGAGTGCCTCATTTAATTAGTGGTGATATACATAATATAACGAAGTGTGATGATGATATTCATGAGACCCAGTAATTATGAATTCTATCGTACTATACTCGACTCGCATATATGCAAGACGCACTGTGTATTAAAGCGATAACAATTATTTTATCTTTGGTTGAAAATCAAATACCTTTCGAATTTATTTTGTAAGCAGAGACATATATAAAAAAAAAGTTGTATATGAACATATTTGGAAACATTTCATGTAGTTCCAGTATACGCATTATATGTATTCACCGTGGTTAAAGTATAACATGCTACTTTTTATGTTGATTGAAATCGAAAAAAAAATAAAATAAAAATGGTTGCCTCAATACCATTTTAGAATAGGTATAAATATCTATAATGGCTGCCTTTTGTATATCATATCGTTTTATCATAACAGTATTTTTAAAGAAATTGTGTGCTAGATCATTTATTGCCTTGGTGTTTGACTCTTGGCTATCCGGATCAATACTCTAAAAAGTATAATCTTCTTTGCCAAGACATCTCTCATTTTGATTTCCATTTGAGCTTTACATCTAATAGCTTGTAATCAATCTTTCAATCGTGCGTTACCGGGTAGATTACCACATTTCGAATTCAATGTGCCCGCCAATCGAATTTTAATGGCACGTAGTTCCCCGCATGTTATTTAAACTTCTTCTAGAGTTTCTGCTCGAGAAATCTCATCTCGAGAAAATTTTAAAATTTTTTACTCTCGAAATCTCGAGAAATATAAATTTCAAATTTTCGAAATTCCCATTTCTCGAGAACTATAATCGAGATGATTCTCGAGAAATAATTTTTTTTAGCGGCATGCGGAACCTATTGTCAATATTTTTTTTTATAACAATTAAAATAAAAATTACAAAAATTTTGTTTCTAATGCTCAAGATGAGATGTCACTTAAAACATTAAAATGTTTTTATTGCAAAATTCTCTTTTGTATATGGTTAAACTAGCCTAACAATTTTCACTCATCAATCAGTTGTCATTTGTCAATAAATCTTGCCGATAAAATCATAACATAAATGTTAATTGTAGTTTGTTAATCAACATAAATAATTTATTTTTACAATCAAATAGTGTTTGTTGATATATGTTAGCTTTGATAACTAAATGATACCTCAAATTCTACTGATATGTCTGAATATAGCGACGATGTTTGGAAACATTTTAAAAGAAGCAAGCTTGATAAATATAGAGTTGCATGCACCCATTGCGCAAAGTCACTCGCGTGTAAGGCCTCATCGGCCAAATTGGCATTTGACAAGTATCCATAATTTGAAAAGAAAATTAAAAGAATCATCTATCGGTGCAGTTTCTGAACCGACAACCAAACAAATTAAACGCATCGACGAGTATTTTACAACTTCTGATAAAAGTCTCACACTGGCAAGAACTGTTTCTAAACTTTGCTGCGAAGGATGGAATTTCATTTATCCGAAATGTTTACAATTACAAGGTTTTTCATTGCACGATACTGTCAAAAATCAAATTATTTCCAAGATCAGTCAAATAAACGCGGCAAATAAAAAATTTAGTATATCTATTGATGAATGGACGAGTTTCCGTAATTGTCGTTATTTATCAACAGAAAATTTAGGTTTGATGAGAATAGAAGGTTCATGCCCTGGTGATATAAGGCCATAGAAATGGTTATCAATAAATTCGATCGTTTGATTTGAATTACGAAAGAGGCACTGTTTTTACCACAAGTGATGGAGTCAGTATAATGTTGAAATATGATAGGTTTTCGCCGGATTTTCAACAATTGTGCTATAATCACGCAGTTCACTTGGCGGTTATGAAAGTTTTCTACGAAAAAAAGTGTCTTCATGTGACAACTTAAGCGATGAGGTTGAGAATGAGGATTCAGATAATGATGATTTTGAGTCAGATTGATAATGAATTGGTTGCAGATAACAAGCAGAACAAACAAAAACTATACTATCTTGTGCGCTACACAAATTACGAGAATACATTAATAAATTTTTTGGAAATGTATGAGAAAGATGTAGAAAAACAGAAAAATTTTGATACCTTTTTTGATATTCGAATTGTACAGTTGTAGCGTACTTAGTTTGGTGATGGGTTCACGCTGGCTCGCTTCGCCTGTGCCTCGATTCAGTTATAATGCGCCGTCCAAACCCCAAATGCAAAATACCGACCCTGTTGATATCCAAATCTCTGAACTAATAATCTGGCACCTCTTTCCCTTTTCGACTTTTAAATGGTCTGGTTGCCTTCATCCTAGCTACTGACAAATCCCCCCCCCCCCCATTAACTGCTTAAATGTCTTCGCATTGTTTCTAAAGCAGATTACACACCTATTCACAATTTTTCTGATGGTGCTTCTACCGCCAACTATCCAGAATTGCTGTCTCGTCATAGATGGAATGTTAATGTTAAACCTGGATGCAAGGTTTGCTCATGCATATGTATTATCACACTTCGGCTTAATGCATGGCCTTTTGGCAGTATTATTGGATGCTTATGGCCACGTAATGGCAATCCAAATGCCTCAGTCCACCACCAACTCTTAAAATACCATTTGCATCAATGAACGGTGCCAAAGAGAGAATGTCGCTGTTTTTTTGATAACCTTTCCTCTCTGCAAGCGATCAAATTTTTCAGCAAATGATTCGCGTTGTATATGCTTTAGCATGGTGTCCCTAGCAGTTTGAATTTCCTTTACAGTAAGAACACTGGAAATCCGATTACTCACCACCGGTGAGCGTATATTTTTCATAAATCTTAAGATATATGCGACCACTCTTAACAGTTTAGTATAACTTGAAATCCTACATATTAACAAGTCGATGATGTTATCTTCTCTTTGAGCATTGAGAACGAAAAGCTCGGTGTTTTTCCGTTCCTCAGTTAAATGTTCGCCGTTGTTACATCTCGACGCGCAATCAGCTGGGCTATGCTCAGATCTCACATGACTCCAACTATTTCGCGGTAATTGACTTAAAATCTCTGACGTCCTGTTAGCCACAAAAGTTTTCCATCTAGCTGGATGACTGGATAGCCACATCAAAACGATTGTAGAATTCGTCCAGCCATAACATTTTACCGGCTGCTTTATGGTTTCTTTTACTAGTGACAGGAGTTTAGATAATAATTGCGCACCACTTAGCTCAAGCCTGGATACCTGCTTAATGGGTGCCACTTTGGTTTACAATGCCATTAAACTCACAGTAACAGAACCATCCACATGAACTCTTTTGCAATACACTACGGCACTGTATGTCTTTTCACTTGCATCGGAAAATCCGTGAAACTCTATTCTGCCGTTCCGTGAAATGTAACGTTTTGTTTTTAAATATTTCAAAAATTTTAACTCACTTCGAATTTTTTTGTAAGCGCTTGCTACGCGGTCTGGCAATTGATCATCCCAGCTCAGCTTCATTAACCGTATAGAGCTTGGAAAATCATCTTCATTAAAATGATGGATGGAGACAACCATCCTAGCGGGTCAAAAACTCTGGAGTACTCTTAAATAATACGTCGCTTTGTTCGCTCTCCACTGCCCTCTAAAGTTAGTTGGAATGTAAAGACATCTTCCAAAGCATTCCATTTAATGCCTAATATTTTCGTCTCAGCTGATGAATTTTTGAACATCAAAATCACGTCTGCATTGTCGGTCGCCTTAATACCTGGACATTTGACTTCTACTTTCTCAAATTAAATTCGAATGAGCTTACCAAAGTTAAATTGTTGTCGAAACAAAATTGGGAGGAATTCACTTTTATTTTTTTCAATTCGACCTTGTTCGTAAATTCTCTCGGCAATTCTGGTTTATTGTGTCGAATTGTCCCAATGATCGTAGTTTTTTCTGTAATAGTTGTTCGGCCAGAATGCAGCTAGTAAAAAAATTGTCTATGGTAATAGTTCGACCTTTGTTCAAGAATGGTGCCGATATTCGATGAACTAAATTTAGTGAACAATTAACAGAACGAGGCTCATTTGGTTGTTTCCCCACGTATACTTCGACATTCAAAATTTATCAATTTTTGGCATCGCATATCCAGAATATTTGTATGCCATATTTCCCTATAGTTTGGATGGAACGATACATGAACGAACATCTGCCACGAGATAACACTAGCTGCTCGTCGATTGTTAAGTTGTGTGATGGCTTATAAGGTGGTCGTTCTACAAATCACGAAACGCCGCTAGTTTGTCATCGCTCTTGTCTGGTTTTGGTCGTTATCAAACCGTAAAAATCGCAATAATTGCTGGACTCATGAGCAATCTCTCGTTCCAATTTTTATGACCCCCGGCATATATTAAAATTTCGAATAGAGCGTAAATCTCTACAGTGTGTGTGTAGTTAGACCTTCTCTTTCTTTTAGTATCAGAAAATCACGCATCTTGGTCACATCAGACGGATTTGGAGTCCATTTCCGAGTAAAATACCCGTTCAACAGTTGGTCCTTCTACATTCTCTTCATCGTCTGCTATCAAATCTTCATTGAAATCATTTGGATTTATACCGTCAACATCGTCATCTCTGTCTTTCTCTCGCTGGCACTATACATCCCATCGAGGAATTTGGCCAACTCAAATGAGGTTTCATAATCATACGTTCATTTCGGATAATGAGTGATTAAATTCATTGATCCTAAACCAGCCGTGAAATTTGTTCCTTGTCACCACCGGGAATCGAACCCGGGACCTCCGGTTGCTGGAGCAATCATGCTGACCACTTTTGCCACCTTTTTGGCAACATCGCCATCGCAATCGGAAAAATCCATATTAAAATTCTCGTCTGCTATCTCGTCTTCGATGGATGGTTCTGGGGTTGCAACACTATCAAAGAGTTCCCAGAGTGAAAAAATATACGAAGAACAATACATTTGCATTCTATATGCATGTACAACAAATAGATTTTTTGTCGTTATAATTGACGAAATGGTACAAGAAACATATGGGGTCGTTTTGACCCCAGTGCACAGAAATGTGCTTGCTTTTTTTAAATCAATCCTTTTACCTTAAATAACGTCAAATTTAACAAGCTTTGAATTGGATTCTCTGTAAAAGCTTTTGGTTGAGGCTATCTAAATTATTCGCACTGTTTAACGAGTATTACAAAAAATAAGATTTTTCAGGTTTTAAAAACGGTTGTGGTCAATGTGATCCCAATGCACAGAGTAAGGGTTAAAAGTAATTATTAACTAAATTTAGGCACGTTAGCAAGTTATATCATAAATTCTTAACTATAAACCTGAAATTACTAACTCATCAGGTGTTGCAGCGACTCGATACGATTCTCTTAGTGAAGTTGATCAACCAAACGCTTAAAACAGTTTACGTTGCAGATTTTAATTTGCAGTATTAACTGTCTGATCACTTGTTTGGATGGCTGTTTCTATGAAAATTGGAATTGTAACTATATTCTCGTGTCTACGCGACGTATTGGCGACGTATTACTATAATTACGTTAACTGTTAATTTTGAAAACAAGTTAATTATTTTACAAATGCAGATTTTCGGCACAGTCATCCAACCCTTGAGATAACCTACGAGTTTTCATTTTTCGACTGCTCCGGGTATGCTTTCACCATTAGAAACAAAAATTGTATATCGACCCCTTTGCAAAACGGAAAGAACTAAGATACTGCTAAAAATTATTTTAAAATTTTGGGGACAAATTTCATCAGATACTCATTTCTGGAAAATAGCACCAGCAAACTGGAACAACTATTGAAATTTTTTTTGGGTAATTTCTCCAACTCAAATTAGGATTTAATTTTATTTATAATTAAATGTAACCTATGAAGCCATCTTGCGGACGTCTACTTACCAAAACTTATTGCTGTATATATCGACGAACAGAAAGTGCTGTGTATTCAAATAATTTCCCATCGCAAATAAAATTTGATAGTTTTAAATTTTATTTAATTTTCTGTTTATCTATTCTACAATCTGTAAAGGTAAAATAAATAAATTTTGTGTGTGAACTTATGATAATTTCTCTATAAATAAAAACTAAAAGATCACGTAACTGGATAACACTAACTTATTGTTATACGTATACCTACAGACGTAGTTTCAAAGCCTGGCAAACAATGTAATCCGGCGAATGCGCTAGTTAAACTAACCAAACAAGTTTATATATGCTAATACCAAGAATCAACCAAAAATGTATCTGCACGAGTAGAAAAATATTTTGAACGCCCACACATTTAATTTTTAATATCTCTAAAGACGAGTTCTCGCGTTTCTTAAAATAAAATATTTTTGCTGAAATCGAACGCGCAGTATTCGTATATGAAATCAATCAAGCAAGTTTCATTATTGATTTGATCACGATCATCATCGCGCGATGTAATTATTGATTTAAAGGTGTGCCCCACCCCAATAATATTTTAACTTCAAGCGCACAAAAAATAATTATTTTCTGTATATGCTTCAAGTATACATAATTCCTCTAACTAAGATTTATTACTTAAGTAATTTGCATAACTAGATTTATTTGAATTTTATAATTTCATTGTAATCGTACAGCGCGCTTGATTATATAGAAAGATGCAGGGCTTCTAGTGCAAGGGCATGAAGCGGCACAAACATAATTTGTAAACTAATTAAATTTATTGGCTTTTTACCACTAAAATTCTACGTACACATAAAATATGCGAGACAGAGTTAATTTAGCGTTTTTTTTTGGGTCAACTTTAATACAGTCGTTCGTACGCAAGAAAACAACTTTTATCCATTTTAAAAAAAAAATGAATTAATTAAAATTAATTATGAGAAAAATAAACAAAGATTTACCCAAGAAAATGATTTTATTTATTTATTGTTTTCTATTGTTAATTGTTTTTTAAATTGAACAGGGCCGACTCACACCATCGATATTAAAACGGCCGTCTCCGTCATTATTTATTATTTTAAATCCATTTTTCTCGCAGCAACACCGACGCTAACCGGGGTGCTGCTGTAAATATATAAAATTGCCAAGTAGATTACGATACAGTGCTCAATGTCAGTGTATTTGCTTACAATAGAAGCAGTTAAGTTAGAATTTAAAAATTACGGATTTATGCTAATTTTATAAATGGAGATAATTAATTAATGTCATCATTACAACCTTTTAGACTTTAAAGCAGCATGATCGTCTCAACAACAAAATATTTGTTTGTATATGTTAGAGGAAAGGTTAAGAAGCAAGCAAATTTTTTGGTTATGGTCTCAACTTTACTTTAAAGAAAAAAATGTCGTGCCAGCTTCTTTTTAACACTTCTTTTGTTATTGAAAATGAAGAAGCCGTCCTACCTTACATTACATGACGGATAGAAATGTCTTTCATAAAAATTAAAAAATATATGTTTTAAAATCTTTATAAATTAGTTTTATGGTAACCGGAAATTTAGATTTTGCAATTTCTATACACTGCAGCCATTAGGTGAACAACTTTTACAAATTTTATTTCTCCATTAATTATGTGTTAATTGTTTAAATTGGTATAATTTTTGAAATTTGGTTAATTATCATATGCCGAATTCTATTTTGACTAATTAAATTTTTGGTGGTCATTTAACTCGACAACATTTCATAACCTTTCTCTATACAATAATCAGATAAACAATTTATATTCATAAATATTGATTTGCCTGAATTTTGATATCAACTTTATTTAAAATAAATTTACATTTAAATACATTTTAGAGAAAAAGCCTCGATTTTAGACATAAACGTGTGTGACATTTTCAATCAAAACTGAGAATTTAAAATGATAAAATTCGATACGTCAAATTTGTTCCTGCTTATCGCTAAATGCGAAATTTGATAAATAATTTATATTAGGCGTGCCAATCACTGAATAAGTTCTACTGACGCTACAAAATACAATGAATGTATATTTAGGCTTTAGCTGCCTTTTTCTTTCCCTAAAAGAGCTTTGCGAGGATCTCAATCACATTGCCTTGAAATTAAATTTTAAACTCACCCAATGAAGCAGCCTGGCACAATCTCTTCTGTTTAGCTTATTATTTCTTTTATTGATTACGATGCCTAGGCACCATCGCCAGTAAATTTTGTGAGTATAGTTACTGTATTAGATTTCTTAAGTGATAAGAGCGGCCTAGTGAGGCCTTTTATAGATAAGCTCTTCCAACGCAACCTTTCATCACTCCACATCTTACCTCTCCAGACCAGCTAGGATGAAATCAGCCAGAAGAAAGCGTAAACATCCTTCCATCTATTGGACAGTGTAGGCCTAACATGAAATTATCAACAGTACGGGCAAGTCATCACTACTCGGCTCGATGACGTGGATCTCATCTCGGCCGAAATTAAGACTAAATGAGTCCTCTATGAACGTTTATGATGATGACGATATTAGATCGGAATAAAACCTTCACCTACGAAAATATCCCATTCGGTGTATCAGCTCCATACCAGAAATTGAAACACGTCACCAAATACGATGAAGTTGAGGCCTCTGGATGGAGCTGTGCGTTAAAGGTACACAACATCTCGTACGACGGTACCATTGAGATCTCATCGACGAAAAAATATCAATACCCTTCCATTGTTATCCCATAATCTTCAGGTAGTTTCCAGTCAATATCGGCATGCTGTTGATAGTTGTTCTACCCTTCCGCACTGGCATCTGAAGAATATTGTGCAGATTTGATTCGAATACTAATTTTGTTGCTACTCTGCAGTTAATGCTGCTATCCTCACAGTTTGGTTCCAAATCAGTTGGTTATGAATGAAAATACTGACGTACTTTGATGACAATAAATAACGGTAAAACGAAAGACATCGTGAAATGGAAAAGAGACGAACCTGATATTGCATAATAGATAAGTAATTTATTCAAAATGGCTTCAAATGCTGCTTGCTTACTGTCAACGAGCACTAAGCTTGTCTCAAAGTTTGAATACTATATCAAGTCTAGCAATTTAAATAAATGAGATGGTTTAAATTAATAAATTCCGGTCACCAATAAATTGTGTCTAATTTCCGTAAATTTTTTAAGTAAATTATAAACCACCAATTTTGGTCACCAATTTATAAAAATTTTCCACATTATGCAATTTTTTACCCACCAAAAAATTGTTTTACCCTCGTCCACATAACTTTTAGTCGAATTTGGAGCTTGACGTAAAATTTTTTGAGACACTTTATAAATTGTTCGTAAAGCAACTCCAAATAAAAATTTAAATAAATTGGTTGTATTTTATGATGTGGTGTACAAGTTGCGCATATTTGTCCACCCATTAATTGTTTTTCCACTAATCTAAAGATAAGCTTGAAAAGTTTTGGTTTTCGTAAAGAATTATAAGTTTAAAGGCTTTTAAATTATATAATTCGTGAACAATTATAAATTATGTATACCATTTGTTTTTTTTTTGTCCATCCATTACTGGATCTCTGTAAAAAAAACATTTTTGAGTTAAATTATAGAATTGTTCGTAAACACATCTAAATAGTAAATAAATAAAATTTTATTTTTGTCTAGATGTTATATATATTTTGTCCACCCATTAATCAGTTTCGCCCATCCCCATAAAGCAGTTAATTGAATATTGGAAAACTTCAAGTACATGTTTAAATAAAATAGTTGTGATTTATAATTGTGTACAAATGAATCAAAATTGCCCAGCAACTATTTGGTTTTACCATCAATTTTGAGTTTTGAGAGATTAGAAATTTAAAATTTCGTAAACCAGTTTCATGGCGTTCGATTGTTCAAAATTTTTTATGTTAATTTATTTTGCCCACCCATTATCTCATTTAACAACCAATTAACAAAAATCTTTGTGCTAAAATGTTAACTGTATACTAAATACTATTTCAATTACATGAGTTTTGCCTTTATGAGCGTGTGATTAAATTGGCTACCTGTTAATTAGTTTTTTCGCCATTTTAAACCTAAGCATTGAAATTAAGCTTTTCGTAAAGAATTTTTCTGTTTTGAAATAAAACATTCCAATATTTGACAGTCCATCAATTAATAAATTTTGACCACCCCATTAATCAATTTGGCCATCCATTAATTTCATTCTTGCTTATGTCTTTGAGTTTAATTACAGAATTTGTCGAGTACTAGCCGATTTTCGGGTACTATAGACCTAATTTAGACGATGCTTTAATTAATTTTAACCATCTTTACAAAGTCATTCATAGAATATTTACCTTCATGTTCTAAAAAGGAGATATATACATATATAAAAATATTTTAGTTTACAAGTTGATCAAATTTGTCCACCAATTAATTAAATTTTTCGCCACTGTAAATTTTGAGAATTTTGTAATTTTTCAATTCCTTAATATCAATTTAATTAAATAAGTTATGTCGTTTAATTGTCCATTAATTTATCAATTTTGCTCGCCCATCAAATTATTTTGTCCATCAATTAATTAATTTGGTCTACCCATTAGCATTTTCATAAAAGTCTTTGAGTTAATCTATAGAATTGTTCGTAACCATTTCCAAATGTTAATTTAATTAATTGGGTTTTGTTTTAATGAGTCTGCATGTTATAAATTTCGTCCATCAATTAATTAAGTTTGTTCACCTTCATAAAGCAGTCCACCACTCTAAATCTAGGCATTGGACATTTTATCGTTCGTAAAAAATTTAAAAAAATTAAATTAAAAAATTACACGAGAATTTATTTGATTGTTCATAATTTGATCACATTTGTCCACCCATTAATTAATTGTAACCATCATTTAATTATAATTTTGTAAAAACTACTAAAAATTGAAGTAAACGTTGGTAATAGAATGATATGGCATATCACGTTTATTTTTTGAGTCCCGTCTCAAATTAGGGAACGAAACGAACCTTATTCGTGGGGCACGATTTAAATCTATCGCTTACTTTTATAAATCATGCTTTCGGGAATTCTGGAATCGGGGTACTATGGAATTTTCAATGATGATTTGTAAAGAGTTGGGTTTTTTTTTATTGCTATATTCAATAGAATTCTCTGGGTTCCCGTAATTTCAGAAGAAAAATGAATGTGAATTTACAATCTGGGACTTCTATTTTACGACATAAATGTGCTGAGCATTTCTTTAAATGGTAGACCTCACCTTTCAAAAGACTTCCCAAAATTATATTTGGGATGGAATTTTGGTGTTTACTGCCTCTCATTTGATATAAAAACTTTGCCCTTCAATTTATTATTTTTTATAACAAGCTGGGAAGATGATAGTCGAATTTTATTGATCTCTGTCAACTCCTAGCAGTGAGTTTGGTTGCTTATTTGTTGAGTGACCTGTGAACAACAGGAATTAGTGAAATAACATAATTTCCATGTAGAATTTCTAAGTAGATATTCCTCCCCAGGAACGTAAAACAATTTTTGTTCAATTAGTAGGTGCTTGAATATCTTGTTGGCCCATAATAAATTAATCATTGTTGAATTGTTTTATAACGTTGTTAATGACGGTTTTTTTGTTTCTGATTTAACACGCGGGACAATTTCTCAGTAGGCACGATATTCCCCCTTCTGAAAAATGTAAGATTTAATTAGTATTACAAAATTTTCTTTCTTTTAAACCTTAAAATTATCCGCACTAATCTATTGGTAAGTGGTAATTTTTACGGCAGCAAAATTGTAAAGGGTGTCCCGCAAGTCAGTGACATGAATGGTACAGTTGAATTCCTTGATCAAAACGAAGGAAATTTTATTTGTATCACTTCGTATCTTTCCTGCATTTCATTAAAATAATTTTTTTTTTAATATTTATTTTTACTGACTGCAATTCCGGCCAATCCGTTTGATCCATTAAGCCTTTTTTTGTTATGTGCAATGGCTTTACCGAATTTGTGGTATTCTGACTATGGCATTTGGTTTTAGAAGGTTTATATTATTTTGATGTTTGTTTTTTTGTACAGCCTCATCAATGTGTTCCATAAATCCAAACGATGCGGTAATCTAGGCCCAAACCCATACAGTACCCTACGACGAATTCTTCTACAGGCTTGAGCTGCGGAGACCAAGACCGTAAAAAGTGTGTGCATGGTTCGGGGTAAAATTCTATGAATCAAGTCAACCTTCAGGGAAAGCTGAGATTTTCATATTTCAGGCTCAACCAATTAAATTCGCCATATAGCAGCCATATCCGATCTGTCTCCCAAAGACAACGGCAACTGATGGCGAATCTTCCATCGCACCGTGTCACTCCGTCAAAACCGTGCCTGCAAATTGACGTAGACTATCATGCCCAATACCCATCAAACTACATCAAGGCCGCTGCGGTGCATATAAGGGTTTTATGTAGTGTTTAGTCCCAAAAATGTCTAGAGCCTAGAAAAATGCACCAAATTGAGTATTTTTTTTAAATACTCTTTATGAGATTCTTAAAAGATCCCTCATGAGTATTTTGTCTGAAAATTTTTTGTATGCATAGAAATCAGTACATTTCAGCCGCATTTTGACGGCTTGTGCAAACCAAGGGTTAAATCGGTCAGGCATTATCTACGCCGAATTGATAACACTGCTAGGCTTCAGGGCATTTCTTAATCGGAAAGGTACCAATCACGACATCTGAACTAACACTACTCGATATGAAAACGAATCGCCGAACCGTTATCAACAAGTGCCGAGAACGAACCACCGTTTTAATTAATTAATTTAAATTTGGTCGACAGAGTACCTTTCTCGTCTGCAGCAGCGACCAAAATGTTTCAAAGCCAACGATAACCTCGCCATTGGATAATTGATGCTCATCAAAAATGAAAGGATACCAGCATACCACTTTCGAAATGGTTACTCGGCAGGATCATCCGTATGTGTCATCCAGTGTGTTCAAGTGACCAGACACAAACATGTGACTGTTGTCTACGTTATACTCTAGGGCGGCCGGCAATGTTGGAGATGAGACCTGATGTTTCTTTGTCGATCGGTGTCACCAACTGTCGATGGGCGCCCTACAACCAAACACAAAACGTCGAACAACTCTAAATAATATACACTCAATCGGCCAACCTTTGAAGATGTGTTTCGCAACACGCTTCAATAACTATGAATAATTAACTACCGCAACCGTTCAGGCCACATTAAAATTCGCGGGATGATCCTGGCGCCGATCCATGGTGGCTGTTGTCTATCTTAAAACTTTATTGTTATAATCACAACCATGGAAATTTTAATACTAAGATTCATTTATATTTTGAAACATTTTAACAATTAAATTTGAAATTTTTAACTTTCTACTAAATTTTAGAGAAATTCAATTTTATAAAATTTTAAATAAATATAATATTATAAAATTTTAGGGATATACAGGTTGACCACTATATATGGTTACAAAAGAAACTAGCTGTATTTTCTAAACTAGTTAATAAAATTTAAATTTTGTACGTGAATTAGTAACATAAAGCTTCATACTTTAAAACACTATAGCATTATTTAATGGTCGTGCCTGTTTCCTTTATTACGCGCTTCAGTCTTACTTCGAAATACCACACTGCCACACGCGGCACGGATGAAGAAAAAAGCCCTGTATCGGCAATCTTTAAGCTTTTGTACCATAAACCCCCCAGATAGAATCCATGGGATTTAGATCTGGTGATCTGGTGCTCCGTCTTGTTGAAAGCAATAATATTCCTCTCCGTACGTTACTGGGGCTTCTGGTATTAAATGTTCCTTCAAAACCTCCTACAAGTAATATTTTGCGGCTAGCCTTTAGTATCCCATCGCAAATTGACTGTCGCGACATTTTTGTGAAAATGGACATAATACTAACTAAAAACATAAACATTATGAGCGGCCATCTTATAGATATTTCAATTTTTTACATATAATTGTTTCCGCTTTTGGATTAAAACTTACTATAATTTTGTTTAAGGTGGTTATAATTTGAACTATAAAATTGTTAAAGAAAAAATTGATAAAGAATGCCATCTTAGGGATATTTTTATAAATAAAATACAAAAATCAAAATGTATTTAAATAATTAGCGAAACATAAATAAATTAAAATGCTTAATTTAAATCAAAATAAAAAATGTTTGTAAATTTCATTTATAAATAATATAAATTTTAATAAGTTACATGCGCTTGGTATTTGTAGTACGTACAACTATCAGAAGAAGGGTGCAATTATTTTTCTTTTTAGTAGGTGTCGTTAATAGATTCTATATAATCCGCTCCTACGTGCGGCACGCAGTGCGACATGTTTTTATATCCCGGCTCCTACGCCCCCCCGAAATTAAAATCTTAAGACCCCCGGAGGGATATGCGAGGAGGAGTGCAGGTGTCATTAATAGATTCTATGTAATCCGCTCCTACGTGCGGCACGCAGTGCGACATGTTTTTATATCCCGGCGACATGTTTTTATATCCCTACGCCCCCCGAAATTAAAATCTTTAGACCCCCGGAAGGATATGTGAGGAGGACCGCAGGTGTCATTAATAGATTCTATATAATCCGCTCCTACGTGCGGCACGCAGTGCGACTTCTACGCCCAATTGTACCATTATTTCCCTCCCTTTCCACTCTTAATTGCATATATTCATAAAAAAATATTGAATTTGATTTATTTTTAAATCAAATTAAATATTTTTTTATTAAACTTATTTTACTAACGATTAACGTATAAAATTTTAAATTTTAGTTCATTTATATTTCAATAGATGGCACTAGTTAAACATTCCGAAATTACTTAGCAGAGACACTTTTGTTTTAGTTCTAAAAATATCCACTTTTGGTCAAAAGGCGCCATCGTCGTTTTACGGTCAAAAAATTTGCGCGCGATACTAAAGCTGTTAAAGCTGTTCCTAATAATAATATCGTCACCCGCGTGTCATGAAACCAGCTCCTTACTTCTAGCTCCGCGTTTCTCTTTTATGGCATTTGTAAGCCCGTGAATTTTCTTTTTCTTGATTGCTAACATTTTTAAGTCGTCCCTAAGTATTTTTCGGATTGACTTGCGCTTCAAATTTAATTTTTCTGTCATTTTCCTTGCCGATCTGTCACAATTCCTGCGTTTGCGCTCCCGTACTATCTTTTTGTTTTTTTTTTGTTCTTCATAAACCAATTATCTGTTGATTCCAAGATGTTTTACATCTCGAAAAATCTCCACATTTCAAACCACTTTTGAATTTATTCACAATTAGAGATCGTAAGGTTGACAACTAGCTAAAACCTAATGGTACTTCACAATTTAAAAACTTCCAGATTATTTAGCTTCGTTATTTTTGCGCGGCTACTCAAACTTTTGTTACCATATATAGTTGTCACCCGGTATAGTATGTTCTTAGACACAGAGTACTTCGGTCTAAGGTTAAAACGTTTATAAATTGAAAGAGCGAACGGCCGATGTGATTGAAGCAATGTCAACTTTACTTTGATCCGCGAATCCAACTGTGCTATTCATGTCAGTCACTTGTGCCCATGGGACACCCTGCACATAAAACAGTACTCCTATACCAGTGATCGATATAAAAAGAATAAATTTCAATTTTTTTTTTTTTTTTCAATTTAGAATATGTTTATATCACGTTTGGCCATTAATCGAAGATCGACCACTATTATAATAGTCCTCTGAGTGCGGAAATTAAATAAATCGATGAGACACCAATACAACATCAACATGTCACCAGTGGTATACAATCGCCCAAATATAGAGATGTTGAAATATTTACTTTTTATTCAGAAGATCACCAATTGACACACAATCATAAAATCCAACTAAATGATTAGCCCAAACAATCTGGGAATAACATTGAGAGTACAACCACCTATCCGCCAGAATTATGTAGAATATGTGTCTCGTCGAATAGTTCAGGTTATTTGACATCAGGTAAAATCGATCGAAATACCGCACACGAATTTTGTTATCTTTTATCAAATATTTCTTTCAACAGTCAGAAATCAATTGGAGGATGCTTCCTCAATACTGTCACTGATATTCAGTTGATCATTTGATTAATTCGATTTTCTTATTTACTAAAAAAGAAACACAGTTTTCAGTTCGACGTTTGACTCCACAAAAGAAATTGTAAATAATTTAATTTCCCGCACTGTATGTATATTTCTCTTTATGATACGACTTTCAATTAGAGTGTGTTTCAATCGGCTTAAACACCACATAAAATGGTAAAAAAGTTAAAAATTAAGGTGAACAAAAATGTCAAAGTTTTTATCTGCTTCAAGAGCTGATAAAATTTGTATATGAGAAACATTTGGCTGACTTGATGAAAAACATAATGATTAGTTATAAACTGACGGTAATTGAAAGATATACTATATAATTATGTTGAATAAGCAACGACAGATAAAAAGTTACAAAAAATTACCACGAATAAATTTTTAACTTTTTATACGACATTTAAACCAATTAAGACATACACTTATATTGAAAGATTAGATCTTGATTACTAAACTAAATTTCAAGATGGCAGACAGAAGGCGATGATTTTATGCCTGCTTAATTTAATTTCGCTCACTGTACCCAAAGTAATTTTCGATAGTGATGACAAGTCACTTACCAGCCGCGAATTGTCCTCCTTTCTCACATTCTATATAACAAGTGTAATAAAACGTGTAAGAAGCGTGAAATCCCTTTAAGCAAAATCATTTGTAATGCCATTCTCATAAACCAAACCACTGTACATGGTACATTAACCATCTTAACCATTTAAATTTCATGCAAATTTTAATATTTTTTAAAAATATAATTTCTATAATTTTTGTGAAACAAAATATTTAATTTTTTGTATTTTTATTTTCGTTACAGGTAAGATTGTCCATTACGACCAAATACGATTAATTTATGCAAAGTGAACGTTTTAAAATAGAAATTATTCTATGAAAAATTTAACTACCGGTAACGTATGCACCTTGTTCGCTGCAAATTATTAAAAATTATTTACACCATAAAATATAATTTTATTAATTTTAAGTAGCAGCAGCCGCGCGCAAAATAAAATCTTATTTTGATTCTTCCGGTTTAAAGTGTTTTTCATATCCTTTTGTATATTCGTCTTAAACAAGAAAAAAAAAATTATGATTTTAATATATAAACCATACGGTATTAAATTATAATTGTTGTAATAAAATTATTTGTTTACTAAAACACGAAATGCCGCTACGCATTATTAGAAACGAGATTTGTATTTATCTTAAGATCATTCATCGCGGCTTGGTTTTATTGTTTTCAAAAATTCTTTTTGTTCAACGGCATTGTTAACTGATATATTAGAGTTTTGTATGCGTTTTTTTAACCATTCTTCAAAAAATACTTGTTATTATTATTATTTATGTTTATCTTATATATTGAGATATTATTATATCATGTATAATTATATTTTAATGTGATGTGTTCAATATTGAAATTTTAGTTTTTTTCGGAACTATAAATTATAAGGGTCATGTAACTGAGTGGAATGGAATGATCAATTTACTTGAATTCGGTCAATCACCCCATAATTTAATACGATTTTATGGAATTGAGCTGATTATTAAAAATGACCTATGATTTACATTGTGCTGACTAGATGTTTTCAGTAAAAAATACAGTATGAAACGAATAGTCATAATTGTATAGCTTGATTTCATAAAAAAGTTTTTTAGAGTTTAACGATGCAATTCGCTTATCATCAACTACTGAACCGATTTTAAGGAGAGAATTAATTGTGTACCGGAATGAATTTGTTTGTATTAACTTGGTTGGAACCCAAAGCCACATTGCACAGCAGACACATTTTTTATACGCAAGTGCGTAAAAACTTATATCAAAATTTGCAAAATGTTGGTTCTGTCACGAAGTTGTTGGCCCTGTGGTTGCAATAGCTACAAAAGTGGGTAGCTGGTTTGCTGGGTTCAAAGCTGGTTCCTCTGCTATAAGTTTGGAAAGATGCGGATTATTAGTCAAATAATTAAGCATAGCGTTTCAGTCGGTGCAGTAGATACGTTTACGTCATTCACTTCGTGTTTCGAACTTCCAATACCAGGAAGGCTGGTCACATTTATGAGTGAGCTGCGAAAAATTTGCCAAAGGTGTCCTACCACATTGCCTAAACATTGCACTAGCCCGGGATTTGGTAATCGTGCTTCGATCGGGAATAAGCACTCTTAAGTCATGTAAGTTTCAATACCAGCCGACTTACCCCGGCATGTTGTATGACGTCGCTGTAGTTGCAATCATATATGGCAAGAATTCATCCGGCCTTAGTTGAGTCTAGTGATGTCGGTCATTAGTGATGTCGGTCGTTAGTGATGTCGGTCAAGCCATTAATAATGCTGCTAAAGACTCATCAGTAGCAGTTGAAGTTTATCAAGCCTTCGATTTTACACTGATATTGGAATTAAATATTATACCAGCAAATTCTTGGCGCTCGAAAATCCAAGCGAACTACATTCAGAACGCGGATTTCACGTTCGTTACGAGCTGGCTAAAGTCGCCACAAATTTATGTTTTTCGTTTATGATCCATTTGTTGATTTGGTATCTCATCTTGTAATTATAAAATACTATTGATGGCTATTGAGTGCCCCGCTGGCTCTTGCTCCACAATTTGCCTTAAGTTCAGCAGTATTTCGGTATCCAGTGTGCTTTGTAATACGGCCTACCTTCGCTTTGCAAATAATGAATTATAATTCGGCCGATAAAACTCTAACTTGAGTCGACGGTGTGATAAGTAAATGACCCAATTGGTTTCGTAGTTCTACACCCTCTCTTTGGCCCTTTATCGAATTTACTTCATCTTTGAGTGAAGTTTTTAATAATACGTAATCTTTAACGTATGCAGCATGAAAATCTGAATACATATTCACATTTCAAATTAAAAAAAAAAAAACAAAAAAAGAAATCAACGACTTCAAATTAATTAATTATAAAATTACAATTACTGATTTATTTCATTTTGGAAATGAACTAAGGTCGCCAGTCCAAATTATTCAGAGGAATTAATTCACTACAAGTTCATTTGGTCTCAGTTCAATAGGCAACTGGCAATAAAATGACATAGACATAACAGGAATGTCATGCTGAAGAATCGGTTCCATTTTGGGTTGCTTCAGCTAAATTTTGTGTTCGTTTATTCAACTAACAATAGGTACAATTGGCCCGAATCTGATTTAAAATTTTATGTTTTTTTTAGTTTTTTCGAGAAAACTCCAAAGCGAGAAAATAAAATAACATTACAGAAATTTTCTCAGGAAAATTTAATGGTGTTACTTAGTCAGCGGTGATGTACTGTAATTTTCAATTTTCAATTATTGGAGGCAAATGTACATTTACCAAATGACATTCGCTTTATTCGTATTTCAACCGTTTCCATACACTGCAGTTCACTGGAATACGAACGACCGTTTTTTGGAATATTTCGAAATCGGACTGATTTTTTCGATTTTCTTTTACAGGATGACCACTTGTTCAAAATGATAAATTATTTAATTAAAAATAAATTAGATGAATTTTAATTTATTTTGTTTTTTCTATAAAATTGTTGATTTTTGTATGTTTCACTTGAATAGAAACGACCATTGTTATCAATATAGTTAAAGGTTAGCAAGTTTCCTGATCTAGATATCATGGAGTCATGGGAAACGTGTGAAGCTGGCTGTTTTGGAAAGTTTACGAAGGTGACCGACAATTCGGCAAAAACTCCATTTTCGGCAGAATGTATGAAGTTCTTTCAATAAGGAAAATAGTACGCATTACTAAAATCCTTGAAAACCAATTGAGTAATGCGTACTACCTCCCTTATTAAAAATAACTTCATATTATATCCTGCTGGAAATAGAGTTCTTGTCGAATTGTAGGCCACCTTCATAAACTTTTCGAAACAGCCAGCCCCACTCATTTTCCATGATATTTAGATCAAGAGAAATGATGGCCACGTTAAGCGCTTTACATTTTGCTGCGATATATTGATTAGAGCATTGTCTTGCTGATATATCCATGGTAACGGCCCAACCTGATCTTTGAAGTACGAAAACGCTTTTTTAAAGACGCCCTTGTACTTTTCCGGTTGAAAATGACAAATCTCCCGAACCTTAAAATGATACAACTCCACAAACCATAACGCCTTCTTCCCGGTTATTGCGTTTTGCTAAGAACATTTCATGGGAAATTTAATATCCTTATTACAGTGCCATCTATCATGAATCGAAAAAAATGTTAACGGAAGATGGGGGTTCCTGTTTTGATTTCAAGGTTACCTCCCGCCCGACCTACAGAAGGGGAGAGGGGTACTGGTTTTGGCTCTAATGTGTGTCCCCCACGGAGTGAATTGGTTTTGATCATGGACATTTTTTTCGTAGAGTGCTTGTTTTTCGAGATATTTGGGGGTCTCAGCTTAAAAAAATCACTCAAAATAGAATAATGCATAAAACAAAAAAAAAGCAAAGCAAAGTATATTATTTTCTGTGAATCCCCGAATAATCAAAAAACAATTCCCGTTGCGAAAGAGAAAAAAGCAAAAAAAAATCCGGTTAACCCTTGTGGTACTCGGCCACCAGGGTGGCCATTTCGATTAAAAATTCTCATAACTTTTTGAGTTTCAGTTAGACTATTCTTTCTTTGTGATATCCAAGAACTACTTATTTTTTATTGATTTTTGAATAGAAACTAACTAAAGAATATTTCTGAAGCGAATTATTCGTTGATAAATATTTTTACCCTTGTAATCTATACCCGGCCACTCGGGTGTCCAACTAAAAAAAAACTAAATATGCTATTTGTATAATATTTTATTGTCTAGCTTCTTACGTAATCTTGTATATCAGGTGCGCAAATAAATTTCGGGGTTTCAAACATATATGGTGCTAGCGACACATCTAGCTATCATTTATGTCAGAAGTCGTGTTTTATTCGTAGCGTGTTTTGTAACAAACAAACAGCATTTGCAGGAAGCTTTGCTTTTCTGCTTCAACTTAAAAAAAAAATGCAACTGAAGCACGTCATTTGTTTAAGGAGGCCTACGGCGAACATGCACCATCGAAAACTATCTGTAAAGATTGGTTTAAACTCTTCAAAAGTGGTGATTCCGACATTGATGACAGAAGTGTTCGGGAAGTCCAAAAACATTTTAAGACACCGAGCGGCAAGCGTTATTGGATTGGAAACTCCAGATCAACTTGCGGAGGCATTAAAAACGACTCTCCAAGGTTAAACGCCATTTACAAACGTTTACATGCTATGGGAAAAAATTCAAAAGGAGAGAAAATGGGTGCCGCATGAGTTGAATGAGAGACAGATGGAAGATAGAAGAGCCACTTGCGAAATTTTGCTTTCTCGTCATGAAAGACTGCCCCCGCCTTATTCGATGGTGCATGCCTTGGCAGGGCTACACTTGGCCAGTTTCGAAGAAGTACAAAATTTGTTGAATGAATGGTTCCGGTCGAAAAATGCGTCGTTTTATCGTCGTGGTATTCATGTATTACCAGAGAGATGGCAAACATGTGTAGATAGCGAAGGACAATACTTTGAATAAATCATTTTTATATTTCTATTAAAATTTTCCATTTTTAGTTTTTCAAAAAAAAAACAGGAAATTTAGTTGCGCACCTAGTAAATTTGACAAGATTAAATAAATATTAACATTTCATTACAGAAAAATCATAAAGTATCACATAAATAATTCAGTTGGGTATTACAAATATATGAAATAAGAAATTAAATCTTTGTGAAAAATTTACAAAAAATGTTAAAATTATTAGCACTTAATGAACAATTAATTTGAGAATTCGTGTGTTCAACACATACTAGTCTTATACAGACACTACAGGATTTCCGTGAATTCCGTCATCTTTTGGCATCCGAAGACAAACAAATCCAGCATTTTCCAACTTGAGGAATTGAGTCATCGTTGTCCCGCAACACATTAGGTATTCCAGATGTTGTCAGTTCTTTGTTTAGCATTGGCGCGTAGAGCGGTTTGCCAAGTACGTATTCTATCGCTGAGCGTGAATGAAAATTTCTATATACATTTGGCTGGGTTGATCTATCTGATACATATAGTAAAGCTAATTAAAGTACTAAATCTTTCAAAAATTCTTGTCGAATGTGTGTTTTGTTTGACCAATGCGAGGCAAGCATTGATGTCAGTCACTGGATATCAGTATGTTGTAAAAAACATAGGGTTTACTTTTTTTAATGTCCCCACTATTGATAAGTCCCAAGAGATTAATAAACGAGCAACCGGCAATGTTGTAAAAAAACTGTCCGTTACTGTAATTCTCCTGGATCCTTTGAAGCGAGCGCATAAGTTCTTTACAGCCCGCTCCCGTTGATTGGTTTCCCGACCTGATAGTTGCTTACCAGTATTGATTTACCCGGTTATTGGATAAGAGTTGGCAGCATCAAAAACCCACCATACTTTGATCCCATACTTTCAAGGTATGGACGGCATATAATGGGTGAATCTTGTTCGTCCTACCCAAAAACTTATAAAATATAATAACTAATGTCTCGATAAATACCTCGATATGGAAGTAATTGTTCATCCACTACGACGCATTCAGAAGGTGTGTAATATTTGGCAGCAGCTTTATCGGTCTGTAATCGGAATTGCCGCGTGCTATGATTGTCAAAGCGCAGAAATCGATATATTTCCCAAAAACGGTTTATTCCCGTTTATTTCGCGCGATACAATTGATTTGATTGGATGTAGTTGGCAAATTTCCACATTTTATGTGGATTGTGAATATTGTATTCTGCGTCGACCTCATTGGCCTTCCTGTTTGTTTGTCTAATGATTATTTCAGACTTGACGTTCGAAAAGATACACTTGAAAGTATCTCTTATAGGCAACATTTCTGTCGATCGCAATGGCCAGATTCGTTGACTCCTGAGAATATTTTGTCTCAACGTTTACCTTAGGATTTGGTCTCCATACCGATCCATCTTTCTCTTTTAGATAATTTTTCTGCTGCTGCAGGAAACCACTCATCTTCTGAGCCATCCCAACGAAATCAAACGCTTTTTCATCTTCATCACATTCCACTAGTAAACGATTTAGATACGCTTGTTGATCTTCGTACGACAAACTGGGGAAATAAAAGTGTGTATGCAAAACAAAATCGAACGAATCATTGCTAAATATTAAATCATACCGTCTAAACTC
Organism: Nephrotoma appendiculata; assembly: GCA_947310385.1. NCBI lineage: Eukaryota > Metazoa > Arthropoda > Insecta > Diptera > Tipulidae > Nephrotoma > Nephrotoma appendiculata. The sequence continues at coordinate 172,300,098 of OX371224.1, forward strand.
AGCATTTTTGAAATGTTTGCGATCCGCCATTTTATCACACACACAAACTTGTGTATCTATTTACAAAAAAAAATAAACTTCCGCAACCAACCTTTCCATTTGAATACCAATAACTAACTAAGTAACTATACCTGCTCTAGTTTCCGCTCATCAAAAGGATTTATTTTCTATTTTTCTTTTACTAACATTAAGCGGGGAATCCCCATTTTGTATTTTATTTCCGTTTTCTCACGTTAAAAATACTATATTAAAATAATAAAGGCAGTGATACACTGACACCACAAAATTGTGGCCACCTGGGTGGGTTGGGTATATAGACTAGTGTATAATTTTTTAGGTATATACACAAGGGTTAACTGAGTGTTTCGGTTATTTGGAAACTGGATAATCGGGCTTTTACTGTATGTTTGGATATCTCGTATTTCCTATACGATCAAAATTATAATAACACATAAATCTTTGGGGTAATTTTAATTTAAATTCATTTGTTGATCCCCGCAAAGCACTTAGATAATATCCACGATATCCGCGTATCCGTTGAATTCATCGCCCCAAGCAAAAGTGATATTACTTGTATCACTTCACACGTTAAGGTATAAACTTTAAAAGAAAATCCATCCAAGAAAGCACGTTGGACTAATAAATCTTCAGTATCGCTATTATGTGAAGTGGCTATTATATCCCTTTCTCAACCAAAAAAAAATTGGCTCATTTTAAGTCCAAACCACACAAACGTGTGAGTAAAAAAATATAGTATGTAATGAAGTTTTGGATACATTTGAAGTACAACCAACACAATTGTGTGTATATAGTTATAGTATTTATATCGGACGAAAATAAGTTTAAAAGGAATTCACAAATGTGTAAGTTGGTTCAAAACCACATACAAAAATAAATTTTTGACATGATTCTTTTGCCTTACCCACAATTGTTTGAGCAGGCAGGAAAAGGGATATCACTTACCACATGTTTGTAGTTAGCAAGGTTTTAGATGTTTTTAAGATTTTACTTGACAACTAACACAATGTCATTGTAATAAGTGTATTTGATGGAATATTTTCGAAAAATACGATTTAATACGTCAAAGTTATTGTGATGGCTGGAAAAGGATTTTGGTGCTCGAGATGGATTCAAATAGCTTAAATGTTCGTAATGTTTGCATTATTTCCGTCTAGCACAGCTTAATTCTGCATTATAAATGAGAACTGATTGTTTCACTACACCGAGCCCAGATAGTTTAATTTCTATAATAAAATTGATGCTAAATTGACTTTTAACGGAATTTATAAAATTAAAATAAGACTTACGATAAATATTTGCGCTTCATTATCCACACCATAATAATTATAAATGCAACAGCAAACAAATTAATTTCCTTGTTATGGCAATTTGCACACAAAAGTTGCTATGTATATAGACACAAATATTACATTACTTATATATATATTATATTGATCTTATACAATATTATTTGTAATAATCAAACAACTTAGACTTGTAAACGCCCATTTAACATCAAAATGTAATTTTCAACGTGATTCATCTAACTATAGTTAACATAAAGGATCGTAGGCGATGTTCTGCTAGTACGGTACAGGCTAGATCCAGTCTATATAGAAAGCACGCGACAATCCAGGAATTGCACCCAAAAATACATTTCACATTCTAAAAATAGTAACAATTATGTGTACACTGTAATTTAAAACAATTAGCCACACTATACGTACATAGACACCAATATAATGAAAATTCAAATCAATTTAAAACAGAAGAAAACGAATAAGAAACGGTTTTAAATTGAAAATCTTATGAAACTTAAACGCGCGCGACATACACAGTAGTTTTTTTTTTATAGATATAACTATACACATATGCATATATGTATATAGGCAACTCTTACGTATATAGCAAGACAATTATTTTTGTTGTTATTTATTTCACATATTGTTGATCGCCTCAAGAACACAACCGAGTATATGTGTGTGTGTGTGTTTGTATATATGTACTTATATAAGTATATACATTATGTAGTTTTTATTTAAAACATAATACTAAACAATAACAGTTGGTTCATGGTTGGTCGGATGGAATTTTATATTTTAATTTAAAAAAATAAAATTCTTATTATTTTCTTACGTTATATAGGTTTGTTTGTAAACATATTATATTCGTAATATGTGTACACAAAAAATTAGCACCGATTTTGTCCTAATATATATGTACCATTTTTATATCCTTCAGGATGTTTAAATTTTATCTAATATAAAATAAAATCTTGCTTACCATATGTCATATATCTTGCGCTTTGTAAGAAAATTGCGCAAGCAAGTTTTCTCACGCGTTAAATGCTTGATGGTTATTTGGTTTTTAAACATATCGCTACCTCGGAAGAATATAGGGGCGCTCAACTAAAGAAAAAATAGATTTTGGCTTTTTTGCACGAAACTATCGTAAATCGAGTATATGCAGAGTGGGCAACCCGAAATTTATACGCAATCCAATTTAACACAATCGCAAAAGTGCGACAAACAATTGTTAGAAATGAATTCAGAGAATAATAATTATAATACAGCTAACCCCCGCTTAACACGGTAGTTTCGTTCCATATAAATGCCGTGTAATGTGAAATCGTGTTAAGCGATACTCAGAATTAAATTAAATAAAAACTAGAATAAAAACCTTTGAAGAATTCAAATTTCTTATAGAAATGTTTTAGGAATCATAAACTTCATTAAAATACAAAATCTACATATAAAATTCATGTTTATGTAGTGTGGTTAAAAATTAGCATATTTCACCCCAATCGCTCACACTGCTACTTTCATCATTTTCATTTTCGATCATATCTCTGCGAAGGAACTGTGTGATGGTAGCCTGAGTATATGTCCTTTTAAAATTAAGGTTTTCTTCACTGGAGCAACTTTGGAGGTCGTCATTTTGGTTTCTTTTACCGATTTTTATAAATTCCGTAATCAGAGGCTGCCTTTTTTTGCTTTCCAGTTCTTTCTGAATTTACTTGTATGGTGCTAAAGAATTTTCCAATTTACGTTCAAACTTTAAACTCCGCTCGGTCATTCTCTAAAATTTGAGTTTTAATTTTTCAGCAACCTCGAATATTGTTTTAATTGCTGTCAATGTAAAATTTGGAGATAGCGGTTCGCTTTCGGAATCAGTTCATTTATCAAATGTTTTTTCATCAACTACCCAAGAGATCTTGTTCAGTCAAATCATTTTCTTGAGTTACCAGCTCGTGAATATCGTGAATTGTTAAGTCCTCAAATCCTTCTCCTCCTACAGCATGTGACAAGTCAACGATTTGTTGATATTCTTCATTCACTGCTGGAATTTCAACGTCCTTAGACGCAATTTCCGGCCATATTGGTTTCCCACAGCCGTTTAAAGTGGATGATTTTAATTCATTAGCTGCCAAAGAAATGATTTTCACACAATTCAAAATGCTAAATTGCTTCCATACGTGAGCAACTGTAAGGTCAGTATCACTATCCATTAAAAATATGCTGAAAAGTTCTTCTGATATAGTAGGCCTTGAAGGTTGAAATTGCCCCTAATCCAACGGCTGAATGAGCGACGAAGTGTTTGGTGGTACATAAACTACCTAAATATTTGGGTGGTTTAAACCCTGAGGGTGTCCAGGAGCGTTGTTTAAAAGAAGTAACACCTTAAGAGTAAAGTTTCTTTTTGATAAATATTGTTCCACCTCTGGAACGAAGTAATCAAAAAACCAATCTCTAAACAGGTTAGCTGTCATCCAAGCTTATCTGTTGGCTCTCCAATATACAGGTAGTTTGGTTTGTCTTTACATTACATCACCCGATGCATTACTATAAAACAGCAGTGTGAGCCTGTCTTTAGCTGCGTTGAATCCATGAGCTACTTTTTCGTTTTTTGCAATGTACGTACGGTTTGGCATTTTTTCCAGCAAAGCCCTGTCTCGCCCGCATTAAAAACTTGGTCTGCAGTATAGCCATTTTCTTGGATAATTTGCGCTAGCGCTGCGGGAAATTTGTCAGCGGCAACCTTATCTGCCGAAGCAACTTCTCCTTGAAGTTTAACATAATGCAAAGAGAAACGCTTTTTAAATCGCTCAAACCACGCCTTACTGCCTAAAAATTCTAGAACGTCTGCTGTAGAGGTGGACGGTTGACTTGACGCTTGATTTCTTAACTCATGTATATTTTCACCGCTTTCTGTCGTATAACATTACCATCTAATGGCATCCTCTTTTGTGTCGAGGACAACGATTCAAATCATTAACGCTTTTCCCATGATTTCCATATTGCGTCTCGCGTACGAGAGGTTTTTTTTGAACTCATTGATGATGTAGTTTTAACGCTTTTTCGGATGATTTTTTAATTTTTTTTTAATTGTCCTTATAGTTGCTTCATTGTAACCTAACCTGCTTTAGCAACAGCGGTGCACTCTCTCCTTTTTGTAGCCGATCTAAAATAATCACTTTCTCGCCCAAAGAAATTGTCTTTCACTTAAACATGTTGCACTTAGTTTTTTTTGTCCATTGATTCGAGTTTGTATTGGTTGTATCTTTTGCCACAATTATAAAAAAATCGACAATTTATATGTCTAGTCAACAAAATGTTCAATAAAAAGTATTAAATTTTTTACTTTTTATCACCATCACATTTCATTGCATTCGTAAAATAGACAGCAGAGTTAAATAAAAATCGTGTTAAACGAGTCACTTTCACGACCGTGTTAAAGCGAAAACCGTGTTAAACAAACCGTGTTATCTAAGGGTTTGCACATTTGCATAACTGTGCTATAGCAAAACCGTGTAATGCGAGTACCGTGTAAAGCTGGGGTTAGCTGTTCAAACAATTTTACACGGAAATAATTCTACATAGAACAATTCATCGAAAAATAAAATATGCGAAACAAAAACAATTCACCGAAAGGAATTGTAACGCATTTTAAAAAATATTGATCAATTTTCCTTTAATGGTGCAATTTTGTGATAGGGAAAGTTTTGTAATATACTTTATTTTCACAACACTACTCACAATAGACAATTTTGGAAAATGAATGCGCAGTTTTTATACATACAAAAAGGTAACGAAAAGTTTGACAGAATAACGAAACTGCTAGAAATTCCATTAATTTTTTTGACAGCTCGACCAAATGATAAAGAAAATAAAAAATTTGAACTATAAAAACTAGTCGACCGATGTTTTAATGCCATGCCTGGAACAACATGGTTTTCTGCCTTGGTTCATTTCTTCATTTCTTAGAACGGTTCATTTCTTCTTATTGGTGTTTCGTATTGTGCAGCTAGATTTTCGTTCTGTTGTATTCCTGGAGGTGTTGTTTGTGCCGTGAACCCGTGATCGATTTCGTAAAATGCTCTCGCTTTTTCTCGCTTCCAGGTGATTGTAGCGTTTGTACGTCATTTCGTGATTCTTCTTGCACATCATTTTACATATACGATTCTCATTAAACAAAATTGGCTGATGAATAGTTTGTTCTGTGGGCAAGAAAAATTAGACTAATGTACATTTTTAAGTGCCTTGTTTTCCAATTGTTGTTGCTGTGATGATTTTTCATAATCACTGGTTGATGACGCAATTCTTGTTCGTAATCGGTTTTGATATCGTCTCCAAATACCATCGTTTGCGCGAACCAGATACATTCTTCTACCCAATGATTTGACGATGTAAGGTTTTCACCATTTTTGTGAACCTCTCGTAAACCTCTTCGCGTAAACTTTGTCGTCGACGTTGTATTTAGTTGATATGGTGCCATGTTCTCTTCGGTGGAAATTCGGATTCATTGATGACAGTACAGTTCGGTTTTGATATCGTCTCCAAATACCATCGTTTGCGCGAACCAGATACATTCTTCTACCCAATGATTTGACGATGTAAGGTTTTCACCATTTTTGTGAACCTCTCGTAAACCTCTTCGCGTAAACTTTGTCGTCGACGTTGTATTTAGTTGATATGGTGCCATGTTCTCTTCGGTGGAAATTCGGATTCATTGATGACAGTACAGTGTGAGGCTGTCTTCCATGTAACAGTTCCGCGGGTGATTTGTATACATTTGTTAGCGGTGTAGAACGATAAGACGATAAAATTGCAATAGTGCGTTTTCACCATTTGTGCGGACCATTCGTTCGGCTTCGCTATTTGACTATGGATGAAATGGTGGATATGTCAATATCACTTACGATGCGGTCGATGGTAAACCTTCGATTCCGAAAATTTGTTGTAACGCCCGAATAACGAGCGATGTTGTTGTTTTCGTCATTGGTACGACGAATGGAAACTTTCTACCCACACATCAAAAAAACATTTTGTTCATAAATGGCCCCGCATAGTCGATTTGAACTCTGCCATGGTTCATCTGGTGATGGCCATTCGGAAAATTCTTTGTTCGATGCTGGTGCATTGAGTTGACAATCTTCACATTCTTGCTGTTTGGCCACCAGCAATGTCGATGAGCCATTTTTTTCATCCGGGTTACAACCCAATGTCCATCATGTAGTAGCTTCAGTGGTTTCCCTTGTAGGCTGGAAGGGACGACAGTTCGGAGATGCTCTGTCAGTAAGAAAAGAATATCATTAAACTTGTTCAAGCTATGACGATGCTTAAAATAATCTGAGTAAGACGATTCAGAGGCATTTAATTTTTCAAGCCACCCATTTATTACGTAGAAATTTCATTGACTTATGTAAACAAGCCTCTGCGCTTTTGTCAAAATTTCCATCTGGTCCACAAGGTGATAGTGGTATTTCGTAGATTTATACGTTATCGTACGATGAAGCATCTGTTGCTAAAATGATTGGATAATCGTTGCGGAAATGAACCAATTGAGCAGCATGTATTATCGATGACTTCAGTTCGTTGAACGATTTTTCTTGCGCTTCACCCTAGAAAAATTTCATGTCCTGTCTACAAGTCGGTGAAGTTAGCCCGAGCCCGAATTGATTGGTGCGTTTCTTAGCTAAAGTGTATTCAACCCGAAAAAAGTGTAAATACTTTAAAAGTGTAGCTTCATCCCGAACGCAAAATGCATACATCTGTTTTACAACAAAACAAAATGAAAATTTAAATATTCAAATGTGTAAAGGAGAATTGTGTAGTGAATGAAAGAAAATAATATTATGTGCGATATTTCGCTATTAAATGTTGTATTAGTTTTTATATGTGTAAATGATATATACATAGAAGTTTACTATATCATGAGGATACAATATATTTGAAGCTTAAATTCTCGATTAAGTTTTGTTACAGAAGTAATATTAAGTTTCAATCCGATAAGATCATGAAGGGGATAAGAGTAGTTAGAAAGTAGTTTGGTACAGCGGCACATTAAATTCTATGGAGCTCATCTGAGAGATAAAGAGCACTATTGGCGTATACCTCCAGATAGGTCTGGCCTATACCAATAAATAGATAAAACTCCTAAAAGCATATCATGAGTGCTCTTTATCTCTGAGATGAGCTCCATAGAATTTAATGTGCCGCTGTACCAAACTAAGAAAATATCGCCTCCCTCATTGAACTGTTGCAATACAGTTAAATGAGGGAGCATATTTTATCCTCATGATATGGTTTAAGGAGTTTTATCTATTTATTGGTATAGGCCAGACCTATCTGGAGGTATACGCCAATAGTGCTCTTTATCAGATGAGCTCCATAGAATTTAATGTGCCGCGGTACCAAACTACTTTCTAACTACTACTTTCTATTACTTCTGTAACAAAACTTAATCGAGAATTTAAGCTTCAAATATATTGTATCCCCATGATATAGTAAACTTCTATGTATATATCATTTACACATATAAAAACTAATACAACATTATTAGCGAAATATCGCACATAATATTATTTTCTTTCATTCACTACACAATTCTCCTTTACACATTTGAATATTTAAATTTTCATTTTTTTTTTGTTGTAAAACAGATGTATGCATTTTTCGTTCGGGATGAAGCTACACTTTTAAAGTATTTACACTTTTTTCGGGTTGAATACACTTTAGCTAAGAAACGCACCAATCAATTCGGGCTCGGGCTAACTTCACCGACTTCTGTCTACGCAGTTGATTAAGCGGAGCAGCTACCTGAGAAAAATTATTGATAAAACGATTGTAATAGTTCATCTTACCAATAAAAGATTCCGTCTCTTTGACGTTTGTCGATCGTCGTAGATTTTTTATTGCTTCGACGTTGGGTGAATCGTTTCTGTTCATAATATGAGCCAAGTATTTGATTTCAGGCTTCGCAAATTTGTTTAGTTGTAGTTTGAATCCGTTGGATTCAAATCATGATAATAATTGTTCAACATTCGTTAAATGTTCTTCATTGTTAGCTCCGGATATCACGAGGTCGTCTAAATATACTGCACTGAATTCTAAATCAGCTGTGATTTGTTCCATCAATCTTTGAAAAATGTCTAGTGCACTAGATATTATAATCCGCCTCTAGTATTTATTACAAGAGATTTTTTGGATTCATCGGTAAGTTCGAGCTGTAGATAGGCATTTTTTAAATCCACTTTTGTAAAAGTTGACTCCCTTCTAGCTTGTAAAATTGCTCTTTGATTTGACCGTCACTTTATAATCGGCGCAAATCCGTATTCCCCCATTCGATTTCCTTACTGGTACGATTGGAGTAGCCCATGATGAAGTTTGGATTGGTTTTAGGACGTTTTGCGAAACCAATCGTTGCAATTCATTTTTTACCGCTTTTCTTACGGCGAACGTTTTGCATTTTCTCTCAAACTAATTTCTACTTTGTACGTCGTACAATGACCCAGTGTTGACGAATCAAATAATTTCGGATGACGATTACAAATTTCGTGAGAGGAGATTGTATTCACGCTGCTAGGTGATATCCCTATTTGTTCGTTGTTATATAAACAACCTGGAAGCCCAATGCTTGGAACCAACTCATGCCAAGAATATCGACGACGATCACAGGTAAAACGAGCTTTTTATTACGATATGAAACTTCAACATCGACGGTTCCCTTTATTGGAATGTGTTGACCCATATATGTTTCAAATCGAGTCGTTGATGGTTGACATGCGAGAGAATTGATTGCCTTGTACGTATTTAACCCGATCATTGATGGACGAGGCCCCAGTGTCAGGTTGAATTCGTACCGGTTCCGAATTAATGCGGATTACAATCCACAGTTTCGTTTTCATAGAACCGCTGTTGATTTGAAAATTTGTTGAAATATCAATTCTATTCACCACGCGTTGGTTGAGGCTTCCGATCGTTACGTTGTGGTGAGTACAAGCTGCTGCGAGACTTATGGGTGTGGTCGAAAAATTGCGAAACGACGATGACAGACAGTGGCAATATGACCGAATTTTTAATACGGACAATTTTGACGATAGTGATCAATTTCACATTGCGGACACGACTTCAATGATTTACGAGAACGATGATCATCATTTTCTTGGATGATGATTATCCACCTTATATATCTACCGTTGTTTCATATTATGCTTTTGCTATTTCGAGTACATCCTCAAGCGTTGGATTTGTTTTATGTAAACACATGTTTCGTACCTGTTCGTGAGGGGCTAAAATTTCGATAACGTCGCGCATTAAAAAATCATCATATGATTGAGCCCAACCACTTTTTTCACACACAAATTTGCAATTTTTTGCAATATCTCGCATATCGCAGTCACCCACTCCGAATAAGTTTGGTTAATTTTCATACCTGTTTTGTGAAACACATATCTTGCCGATAGCACATGAGTTTTCGACTCAAAATGGACCGTGAGACCAGCCGTAAGTTCTGAAAACGTCTTACTTACCAGACTATCGAACAGTTTGTCTAAAATATCCAATAAATACAATCCGGCGTTCGACAGAAAAAACGTCATTTTTTGTCATTGTCCTCAACGTCATTTGCCAAAAAATGCTGATTTACCAGCATCAAGTACGTGTCCCATGAAGATTTCCCATGCTCAAAAAGACAAAATGGCGGTACGTGTTTTGTTGTCGTTGCTAACGCATACTGTTCCAAAATTTTATTTTGATTTTTTAATAACTGGATAGGAGGGCAGATAGCAGATTCCTTGGTGTCCTTTCCAGTAATATTGCTCATACCAAACAGAAGATCCGTCTGTTTTATAAACTTTTTATAATAAAAGAATATGCCACTTTTATATTATAATTCCACGCCACTTATATCTTCGTCGCCATTTTTGTATTATACTTTATTTTCACAACACTCCTCACCACAATACACAATTTTGGAAAATGAATGCGAACGAAAAGTTTGACAGACATCTTCCGTTGAAAAATAAAATTGTATCGGTATTAAGAACAATTTGATGCAGATTATTGTGATGAGGTCCTTTTATTTAAATCAAACTGAATTGTTATAATATTTCGAACATTTCGGGAAATTAGGGTGATGCTCCAAAATCGACGAATGCCATATTCTAAAAATGCTTCAATCATCATGAAAATTCACAAGGAAAATCTCTAGGCAATGCTAAGCAATTACGCAAAACTTCATTTTTGCCTAAAATCATGAGAAACTGCCCAAATCTGAGCCAACAGTTAGGACATTTTAGTTGCGAATTATGAATTTTTTCGATGAATTGTATTTTCGCACAATTCGTTTTCGCACATTTTTCGGGTCCCAAAGGAATTTACTACGGAGATTTTACAATTCATCAAAATAAAATTATATCAATATTGAGTAGATTTTGAAACGGATTATTGTGATGAGGTGCATAATTTATTTTCATGTTGTTTGGAGCATTTTTAGAACATATTTGTATGGGGAAATTCATTATTCGATCGTTCGTCTGCTCCAAATGAAGTCATTTGGAAACATCCGTTGTATCTATTAGTGTTCGATAGAAAATATCGTGATTCTGGTATTTCACCACAAAACAATGGATACAATGCCTCAGATGTCGGAGGCAATAATGACAATTTCACCGTGCCACTGAGACAGCATATAATCCGGATTTTTCTCCAGTGAACTTTAATGCACCGCAATGCGACTATTACAACCACCATTGGGCGAAAAGGGTGGAAGCTGAAGTCAAATGTGCAATCGTATTGAAGCGCTACTCGATTCAAATCAACACTTGCAGCATTTCTTGTTGCGCGTCAAAGTATTACACGATGTTGATCTGTGCGATAATTTCGACGATTTCTCATTGCCAACTGAGCCGTTTGACGTACTGCCTACCTAAGAACAAATCTTGTGTTTGTAAAGCACGAGGTCAGGCCATATACTAACGGGGTGCTCTTCATGTGCGATTTCCTGTTCATCTGCATTGGATTTATTCGCAATATTCCGCAGACTAATTGTATCACGGCTTTGTGGTGAAAGATTCGATCTTCTGGTTCACGGCATTGTAAATAACACTGGAAAATTAATCACACAATTCAAAATTACATAATGAAGCAATTTTCGATGCGCGCACAATCACAAATGTAATAACTTCACAAAGTGAACATTTTGGAAGGCAACGTACCGTTTGAAAATCACAATCGAATATAGAATTCCACAGCACTGCGAAAACTAAAGAAAATTGGTGAAAACTCGGAAAAATGCTGATAAACCGCGGCGCACGTGCTCAATGGTATGCAGCTGAGACATGAAATACTAAGATCAGAAACAAATGACGCTCAAGCGTAGACAGCTGGAGTGAGATGAATTAAGACAAATAATATATGATTGGTCTTTTTCATACTTTTCCAATTTCCAACCGTACCTTTCCAAAGAGTTGCGAATAATATTCAAAATGCAGGGTTAAACTAAACTGTTTGTATAGGTCAAGCCGCTTCCCGTTCGGATACTTTTAGGATTTAATAATTAAATTTAATTTAATTTTTTAAATTCCGTTTTCTCGAAATTTAAGTTTTTTGTGTTGAGCCCGTATTCTTCCGAGGTAGCGATATATACACATACATTTGCGATAACTGAGCGGTTGATTGAGGCCGCAATCGTCATCAAACGCAAGTTCATAGTTCAATTAAAATTATTACATGTGTGTAATTAGACTTTTGTGTGTGTATACGTCGAGCGTCTTAATTAATTTAAAAAAAAAACGGAGAATGTTGCTTTGGGTGTTGCTTTAAAAATTTGTGTCAAGTTATTATATTTTACTCATACATAATGTACAGTTCACATCCCAGAATTTTTACCCGCATTGTAAATTATAATTAAAATTTGAAGAAAATAATTTTTTTTTTAATTTCTTAAGAGGTTTTAATTGAGATATGGAAAAATCTCAGAATTTTAGTTAAATCTTGAATTGGCTCCAATATGTTGTGGTTCTTATAATATATAACACAGATATTGCAATATTTTGTCTTTAGTAACCAGGCTATTTACTATATATAGGATGATTAATCTAAAATAGTTTTAATTAAGATATTCAATTTAAAAGTCATAAAAAATATACAAGTATTCTTAATTTTTTTTTTATGTTTACGCGACCATAAACTAGAACAACTTTAATTCTATGTAGTTGTGTAATTATAACGCATAATGACGGTTAATGAATTGCCGTAAATTACAAGAAAATATAAGGTTCCCCTCGTGAGTTGCTGACCAAAAAAAAAAAAAAATAACATGTTCATGATATTTAACAAAAAATATTTTGTATGATCACCCCTATTTATAAAAAAAAAAAAACACTTAGTTTTGTATGTTTTAATATGTTCAGATCAAGTGGATTTTTATCCATTTTTAATGTGATTCTAATAATGTAGATGGTATTTTAATTGAATTAAACGTAATTAGCGCCTCTATCAATTAACACACCCAACTATAAATTGATCTATATGCATAAATCGATCTTTCCGCCATATTTGATCGTTTCATATGTTATGATGCCTTGTTGATTATTTGTTAAATTATACATTTTCCATGTTTTTATGAATAACGTGATTTGATTTTTTAATATTATTGCCATAAATTTATATTCCGTAAGACGTATGCAGCACTTTTTTTTGTGTTATGTGATCTTTTTTTATTTATTTGCTTTATTGTTTATTATAAAGGCTACTGTTAAAATATTTTGCAACAAATTTGCATAAATTTACAAATATATAAAGCGTATAATGTGAAATCAAATATTCTGGGAAAATACTATACGGCACAGAGTATAAGACCTCCACATTGGCGAGATCGCGCAGTTCATTTAAACAAACATGTGGTCTTTACAAGTTTCTATACATTTCTAATGACTATAAAAATTTATTTATTTTTGACTCGTGTATATAAAGCAAGACCATATCGCTTCTATATATAATTCGCAATGAATTCATCGTTAATATAAAAATCGTATATTTATTTAAATTGAAATTAATACACACCACCGTCCATTGGTCGTATTATACACTCTATACGCATATACAAATTTTATAGTAGTTTCCCATTTCCTATTTTTCTTATATAGGTGGTAACGACGCGGCGCCACTAAGCGTATCAATAAATTAATATTTCATAGCATTTGTTTACACGCTACAGTGTCTTCATCATTTTCCTAATTAACAGTCGCACATAGAAGAAGCAACGGAATAATCAACCACAGATTATCTAAAAAAAACCAGCTATCGTCCAGTTTTATTTTACATTACATCCGTTTCCGATCTATGCCATAATTATTTTCACATCACCTTTAGGAAGCTAAGTAAAAAAAAACCGCTTAAGAAGATTTTCAATTAAAATGTTGTGGAAGCACATTTCATGCATAAATAACTTGATAAATAATTCTAATTGGATAATCGTTGTAGGCAGCATCATAAATAAAATATCAACAATAAAGTTCTTTTTAGCGATTGTAGCGACCCTAGTTTAATAAATTACCAACAATATTATGTATTTTGTTTCCCGACTCAAAACAATAAATGGTATAAATATAAATTACGTTAAATATATATAGATGTCGTTATATCAGTGGTTTGTTTCTGTACTCGATCGATCGCCTTACACTGCCATCTATTATCGAATAGATTTAAACTATATACATTTGGTATGACGTCATAAATCATAAAAATGTTATTTATTTGTATAATTTCTTAAGTCAAAACAAAAGAATAACAAAAATTAAATAATGATCTCATCATCACAATATTATAAATACAAATACAATAAAACATTTTAATTTATTAGCCTAGACATGTTTTTATTTATATGCACGAGAACATACACATATATTTGGTGTGGTTTGATTTATTTAATTTAATTAAATATTTGTGAATATATTTCTGGATATTTAAAAATTCGGTTGAATACAAAATGGCCACAATCTAATTCTATTAAATAATAGATGTCATGGCAATACAGATTTAAAAAAAAATATAATTATTATCTACGATCGATTAATTGTTTCGCGGAATTTTTATATAAGATGAACTATGAGTCAGTTGTTGTTTTTAAATATCTTACATATTATTTCTATATATGGCTTTTGAATTTTGTAATTAGGCGATCTCGCTTATAAACGGTTTGAAAATATAACGACCGTACTTAACATATTTAGCATAACAAACATTTTAAAAGCTAGGTAGCTATATGTTCAAGGGCCAAGATGAAAGTTAATCTTATTGTATTTTTTTGTAATATTAAAATATTTGTGATCACTGTAAATGTTGATCTTTTGCTTCATTCTTTTATAATTTCTTAGGAATTCCAATGCATTTATTTGTGTTAGTACAACATACATACCTATACGACTTTCTATATAATATTTATTTTTTTTCTGTAATACAATTACAAAATATAACAAAACAAAAAAAAAAAAAAAGAAACAGACAATCATGAAAACAAAACCAAAAAATTTTTCCAGCATCTCTTCTGATAGTTTTGATGCAGGTAAATCGCGTGTACGGCCTGAAGGTAAGAAAGAGATCGCCTTCTATTTCTATAATGGTAAACGATCGTGTTTGTTAGTATATTGTTGTAATAATAAAAGAACCGGTTCAAGTTAGTATTTGTTGTTGTATTTAACTTTTCTTATATCGTAGTTGTTGTTGTGTGCTGTTACCTTTTAATACTTGTATAATATTATTATAAAGTTATAGAGTGTGGGTCATAAGATTATTATGATTTGATTATAAGAATTTTCGCGAAATAATATTTGAAGTAGCAAAATATATGTTCAGCGATTTTGGAACTCACATTATGTGTTTGGCACAACAGTAAATAGTTATAACATATGCTGTGAAATTAAAATATAGTATTAGTAACAGTCAAATTGGTTCAATTCCATCCATCATCCAAAAATACTGTTACGAATTTGCCCTGTCAAATCTAGTTTGTATTGCTCGATTGTGAATACTGTTATAGATTTTGACGATTGCAACACTAATTTTCACAATTTATACCACCTTCGAAATATTCTTGACAATATGTACTGGAAATAATCTTTGAATAATTTCATATTATTTATGTACCACTTCGCAATTCTAAATATAATCGAATATTTTCACAGTAGTTTTCCTAAAATCCACTAACGCTAAAACACATTACTGTTTCCACTTAACACCTCCTATTTTGTTCGCACTGTTTACTTTCGCATACCGATTCTCCCAAATTACGGAAACTCGACTCTGCTCCAGGCCTACAATCTACACCACCAATATGCTACTACTTAAACCTAGATGTCAGTAATTTCACAAACATGGTTTGCTGAATTAATTGGCCAAAAAACCAATTCGTCCCGAACAGAATCCAAACTACCACCTCTGTAAGGTGCCAACCGATCCAAATGCACTACCATGAGTTTGCTTCGTTGCCCTTTCTTTAAACTGTAAGTTACGGAATTTATCTTTATGATAATGAATCCTTTTTTTGTTGCGGATTGTAGAGCCAAACCAGTACGAACCGTTGTACGTATGTCATACGGCAACCCGAAAATTGTGCGCAACACAATTTAACACAATCATAAAAGTGCGACAAACAATTATTAGAAATGAATTCAGAGAAGAATAATTGTAATACAAACAATTTTACACGGAAACAATTCTACACTGAACAATACATCGAAAAATCAAATTTTAAAAAAATGCGTATTATTTTATTCAAAATACGAACAAATGTGTAAAAAAATTTGACATTTGAAGAATTGTATAAATCCTGGAATAGCGGGGTTTTGGGGGACGGCAACCCCATCCTCTAAGGTATACAACGAATTAAAATTACATTAAAAAATTTTTTATATATATAAAAGTTGATTTTTTCAACATTTGTGGCACTATCAGAAGAAGCGATAAGAGCGATAAAAACTCTTTGATCTGTGTCTGCAAGGTTGACGAAGCAGTTATTAAAAAAGTGAAAAAATTTCCGAAAAATCGAAAAAATTTCCGGGAAAATTTAATTTCCCCCTCCTAAAAACTGATAGTAATTTTACATAAGAAAATTTTGTTTCGATGAATTGTGTTTTCGATGAATTGTTTTTTGGAAAATTGTTTTCACTTTCAATTGTCCAGTCCTCACCGAGTAACAGTTTCATAAGCCGTACATCAATTGTATCCTATTTGCTGCAGTGTTTATGACGTCGATGTCAATTTCGTAGCTTTGCAGACGTTCAATCCACCATGTCACCTGTCCCTCAGGATTCTTCTAGCTTCAATTCAAACGGTTTATTCTTCCTCATTAATTCGTTTCATGTAAAGTTTTTGCATCACTGGCGAATCTTGGCACGAATCGTCTGTAACAGGTACACAAACCAGAAAGCTCCGTAATTTATTTAAATTTTTGGATCTTGGCTAGATCTAGTAGTTAAATTTAGCTCGGCGAATTGTATTCGATCGAAGACTTCAACTAGATTCTTCGCGAGCTCTTCGAAAGTTTTTCCTATGACGATAATCTTGTTTTTATACACAAGACACGCTCTCCGTTAGTCGTTCAAAAGTCGATTGACGAATGGCTATCCCTTTTCGTCACATGATTAAGTTTTCGATAGTCTACACGAAATCTCATGCTTGCCGTCCTTCTTTTTGACCAACTCTATCGGTGCTCCATGGATTGCTAGATGAATCGATAATCCCTGCTGCTCACACGGCCTTATTGTTCAATCCACTCTTTCTTGTTTTGCCCAAAGATGCTCGGCGAAGGTTTTAGGTGGTGCGTGGCAAAATCGATGTTCCTGTGTAAATTCTGTATTTAACCTCTGCCATTATTTTTCTGTTCGCATTTATCTATGGTACTTACCTCTTCACCTTTCCCGATTATTGTCTCTTTCTTGATTGTTTTGTACTGTCGTTGTTATTTGGTATTACTATGGCTTTTCCGATCATTACTTCTCGAATCCCTTTGTTGACCCAGAACCGCCCTGCAATCTTCCCCAAATATTTGTTTATGTATTTGGTGATAGCTTTTCTTGGAGGTCAGTTACTACCTGCCTGGTTATTACATTTGAACCGCGCGAGTCGAAGATATGCATTTCGATATTATAACAGCTCAGGAGTCAGGACCTCTATTTATCTAGAATGACTTAATCGATAATATCGTGTTAGAAACTAGAATCTCGAATTCATATTTTCACTATTTTTCAGATTCTTACCTAGGATTAATGTACTGTCTTCAGTCGGTTCCACTGATGAGATCCTTTCGAACATTCGTGTGTGCTGCTCCTGCGTTTAAATTAACCACACAACTTATCCCATCAATATCGCCTCTTATTGTTACGTTGTCGCCAATTTGGGCTAATCTGGAAATATGAAATATGCGCGTTTCTGTGAGCTACAAGTGTACTGAGAAAAATAATTATGATCCAAGTCACGAGTTGGAGAATAATTCAATGATTCAATGATTTCGTCTTCCTCGATCGACAGCCTCCAAAGCGATCACACTTCATCGTTGGCAAAGTGGCAAAGTTAAACAACTTCATGTAAATGTAATAATACAAAAACAAAACAATATCTCTCCATGTACAAGTTCTCAAAGCTCTTCGGGTTCAAAATAAAATAAAATTTAGTAGTTAAATAAAATTAAAGTCTATAGAGTTTCAAATTTTTCACGCTAAATTGTTGCACAGTTAGTTTTAATTGTGAGCTACTACCCCTTAGCACGAATACGACCCCATAAATTTCTCAATTCGGTATAAACGATAAATTCTTTTAAAATTGCCGAAAATAAATGATTGGTTGAGATGAAAATGAAAGGATCAGTCAATTTTCGGGCTTTCATATTAACTCGGACAAATTTTAGCCGATTTGTATCATAATTGGTCGAGTGTCCTAATTTTCTAAGCTGCTAGATAATTTGAATCTGTTTCTCAATATTCGCATCCCGTTTACCATATATTTTTTCCTAGGAACCCAAAATCAAAATGACTTATATAACTATAATAACTATAATAACTTATATATTTATGTTGAGGTTGTACTAGGCCAAATTTTTGGTTTATGGTATTTAGAACAGCAAAATTGGTCACGAGTCTCTATAAATCACTCGTATGGTTTTCTTACCTTTTCTGGTAAAATCCTAGAGTGCCAGCAACAAAATGACTCATATGATTGGGTCTACTAGGCCACATCAAACCGAAAAATACCTCTATTTTGACAAAATTGGGACTTTGGGATTGTTTAGGATGACTCGATTGTACGATTTTCCTAATTTTTTTTCGGAAAATTTAAGAAACTGAGATTCTACTGAGCTATATGAAACTGAACAATACCTCAATTTTGATCAAATTTTTGGTTTATGATTTAGTCAGGTATTTCTAAATTTAATATTGTGGCTTTAATAGGCCACAACAAATTGAAAAGTGCCTTAAGTTTGATATAATTTGAGGTTTTGGGTATTTAGGATATCGAAATTTGTATCTACTCGCTATACTTGTAGCTAAAATTTCTGGGAAATGAAATTCATAGTAACCCAACACCAAAATGACTTTGCGCTAATATCTTACTAGGCCACAACACACCAACAAAAACTTGAATTTTAAAATTTTTTAGAAATTGAAGCAAAATTTTTAAAACTCTGAGTACTCTGACTACATATAGCTTAAAGTTTCCAGTATTTACCTAAACCTCGCTTATTGATGCTTTTGAATTCTAAGATGGATTAAGAAAGCAAAATTGTGAATAAAAAACGGTTCAATTGAACTATAAATACTTGGGGTTCTGGTCCAATCTTACCCTCTAATCCCCAAGAAATTTTCTTGAAATTATTTTAAACTACTTTAGTTTGAGTAAGGTTTTAGGAAATTTTTCGTCGCCGTTAGCCACTTGAAATGACCCGTGCCAGAATAAGATTTAAGAAAATGTTCAATATGTGTTTTCACGTTATATTTAACCCCGTCATTGCCACTAGAATATTTTCATACTTTGCTCAGAATTAAATGTTGAATTCTTAAAAATATTAGTCACATACATGACCCGCACTGGAATAAGATTTAGAAAATCGAAGTATTTCCGTATTAAAAAATTAATATTATTTTTAAGTATACATTTTTTGTTTGTAAATTCTTATTAATTTAATTTTTGGAATACAGATTCCTCCTTTGCCAAGTTTCGCTTATTCATTAATCTTTTGATGTTTATTTTCAATAAATTTATTTTTATTTTAATAAATTTGTACGCACAGTGTGATTCGGTTTTTCATCGATTCATCCAAGAAATGTTTAGCTGAAGTTGTTTTTAGTTTAACTCCTTTAGCTAATTTACTATCTTTAAAAGATCGGTTAAGACTAGATAAAATTTCCTTTTTAGTGTCGACATCATCTGCTACTTGAGCAAAGTTCAAATGTTTAATTAAATCCAAAGAAAAAGAAACTTTCTCATCTTTTTCATCACCTTTTGAACACTGTAAACACTTTTAGGGTATTGCTATTGTTGAACATGTAGCAATCAAGCACTCTGGAAAATATTATATTTGTTTAAACAAAGTACCACCTAATTGTGCCATTTCATAAAAAAAAATCCCAGAAGTGAACGATCAAAGTTTTTTCGAATTGTTGATGGTGCAAAAGTAATTCTACTTTTAGTGTTTTCTAGTCAAATCGCATGCGCGCACCCGCCAAAAAATTAATTTAAAAAAAACAACCTAAAATTCGTTTGTTTAACTTTATTTTTTAATACTATCTAGAAAAGTGTACCTATCACATAAAATCAATTGTTTTGTAAAGTCTTTTCGTCTTGTTGATCCACTTTCAGAAAAATATGCGTCACTAATGCAAATTTTGAAATGGTATCACAGACGGGATCTTTACAACATAATGTTTTATATCAATTTTTTTTTCACAAAGTAAGTCGTGTTTATTAAAAAATGCACTTAAGAAAATTTGGAATTGTAAATTAGATGCTTTGTCAGAAATCAAACAAAATGATAAACACAATGGCGAACTAAACTATACCAATTTTTTATAGGCAAATCTAGTAATTCGACTTAAACAAATTAGTAGTTCCAAATTAGCTTATTTCCACCGCCCGAGCTGCAGCAAGTGAATACCAGAGACGATTTCCAAATCGCTTTCTCGTTTACATAGACTATTTCAAAACGTAGATCAAATGTACAGTGAAGGCGAAGTTCCTGGTCATCTGAGAAGAGATGGGACAGCCGGTCAACTTGATATAGACGAAGACAGAGTTATTGGAATTGTGACAGACAACCCATATATATGTATTAAACATAAATCAGTTGCACTATTACCATGTGCAACGTGTACAAGGCCTACCTGCTGACCACGAAAAAGTGTGCAATTTTGTCAATAAATATAACATTTCAATATCCCATATAATTATCCATAATTTCCACCGAGAAAAGCAGACAGCAGATCGAGCGGGAGATGCGGTAACGTATAATCGAGGCATCAAATAATTTTAAAAATAAGGATCATGCATTTGGACGGATTAAGCAACATTAACGACACTTCGAACAGTTTTTGGGGGAGATACTCGATCGGCTAGCAAGCAAGCAATTTGCTACTTAATCAATTTTACCAAGAAAATTTGAATTTCAAATTATAGTTTTTTTTAAATTGTTTGTTTGTTTTTCCAATTGCACGGTAGAACAACACAAAAATTTGATTTTTTGAAGCCACAAAATTTACTGTAAAAAACAAAATTCTAATTTGCTACGGATTTACAAGTATTTGATGTCAGATTCAGCATCGATAATTAAGCCACCCTTAAAGCTAACTTAAACTAATATATACAATTATTTTAAATTTAATAGTAATTAATAAATTTAAAAAAATAAATAAATAAATTGATGTCATATTAATAATTAATTAATTATTATTATTATATATTTAATTTATTAACAATCAAGGCGTTGAATAATAGGATTTTCAACAAATACTAATTTATTTTTATATCTCGCGCATTTAGTTTCAGTCCCCATGTTAGAAAATATGAAATAAGTGTATTTAAGTAATTATTTAATTTATAAATTATAACTCGGGAGAGACGTTGGTGAAGTTTATCCTAAATCTGTCCTAAAAACAACAATAGCAAAATATCTATATATGTATTTGTATAATGTCTCGATAGAACGAATTTTACAATAAATAGTTACATAAAAATATTTTCTAACAAAAATTTTAATTTATCTGAATGTTTTCGAGAATCTCATATAAACCAATATTAATTAAAGTAAGTATTGAGATGCTAGTATGCTACTATGCCCTTTCTAATAGAAAAACTAGTTTATTTTATTAAATTGGGATTTTAGGGTGTTTCCCAGCAAGGTCGCAGATTATCGGTGGAATATCTGTAGAATACTCATCGAGCGGCTAATCGCAATATCGCATATAATTCGTAAATATTGTCGCAAGAATAACTTTGACTCCACGCACGAAAAACTATGAATTTTATCTTTACTTTATCTTGCGCTTATCTTTTTTTAATATGCTCGAGATGAGTTAAAGATAATCGGTTGAATATCGCTAGTACAACCTAGAACGAAACTTTCGGAAATCCGGAGGATAACCTGCATATACTCGCCTGTGTATCGCATATCATTCTCAAATGTTGTCGCTAGGTTAACTTTAATTCGGCCCATGTTTAAAATTGAGTTATTCTGAAAAGTAGCTAGAAAATTTTGAGTCATTCTGGATAATAGCAAATAGATAGTGATATTTACATCAAGATCAAGGTGAGTTTACCAAAACGCTGTCAGTTTGGTTTCGAACTAATGAAACATTGAATTTTTTATATTGAAAAATTCGGGTTTCTCTTCAGACTACAGCGATTAAACTGCAAAAAGATTGAAAATACTTTTAACTTACATACAAAGTATAATCATAATGCCTTAGCGAATTTTAATGATTACAATTTCTGAAATTATATCGCAGAGCGTTAACTTAAAAACCTCATTGCGAATAGCATTTCGCATTTATGCTTTCGGGAGACAAAATGAAAAGTTATCGTAAAAATCTTGCTGGGTTTAGGACAGCGAGGTTGGCATATATACTCTCTATAAATCACTTGTAAGGTTTTCCTAAGTTATCTCGGAAAATCCTAGGAACCCAACATCAAAATGATTTTTATTTTAAGAATCTTCTAGGCCACATTAAACATCAAAACACCTCAATTTTGACCAAATTGAAGTTGGCATATCCACTCTATAAGTTACTTGTAAGGTTTTCCTTAGTTTACTGTTATCGAAAATCGCTATTATCTATATACTTTAGTGATTAGTTATTGTTACTTCGTTTTTATAACTTCGAAACTATAGTAATTGCACTCAAAAAAACAGAATTTCTATGAAACTTTTGGTATTCTGTGCGACAGGCAAGTACAAGCTTCACATCCAGCTTGATGTTACCATGACGCAGCTAGTTTGAATGAAACATTAAACATTTTAGCCGCATAGTAAAGGTTAATTAACTTCATTAACTTGTTATTTTGGCTTACAACTGCGTAAGGTAGAACGTGAATAGCGAACCGCGAGAGAGTTGGGAGCGCTTCAGCCCCATATTTCAATGATTAAAAAACAAAAACTTGTTATTGTGAATCTATAATTTAAATACATTAAATTTATATGGTTCTGTTAGTTTTATATCGGCTCCGGTTCAATTTGAATAAGAAAAGGATGAATATGATTTGCATAAAGGTGAATTTGATTAGGATAAAGTTTGATTTGAGTTGGAAAAGCATAAACGTCTTTTGGAAAAATGTGAATTTTATTTGGAAATTGATGAACATGATTTGTAAAAGGTTGAATTTGGAGTGCAAAGCCCAAATATTCTTTTTTTTGTATGGTTTTCTCAGTTTTTGTTAAATAAGACACATACTAACGTCCATTTTATGTAAATCAGCCTGTATTATAGTTGTATTGCTTTGGTCATTCATTCATTCAATCAATTTTTACGAACAATCATATTTCTCCAAAATAACGATATATTTTCTTCTGCACTTTTTCACAAGCGATGGTTGGTCGAACAAATTATTTGAATGAATTACTGAACGAAGTAATAAAGGATCATCCGGCCTAATTTTTTCAAAGTGTTTTTAACAATTTTCCCTTCTTCCATTCTTTCTACGACTGTCTAATTAGTAGTAGCAGTACTTCATTCATTCGAAAAAATTCAAATTGGTCTACCTTAATAGATGAACTTACAAAAACGAAAAATAAGTTAATACCAACACCAGCTGATTACCGGGGGTTAGGGCTTCGTCAGTAAGAACCGACACTTCCCGTTCATGATATTCTTATCTACACTGTTATGAGCGAAAAAAGAGCAGATGCCATCTTCGCTGCCCTAAACGCCCTAAACCTCCAATTTGGTCAAAATTGAGGTGTTTTATGTTTAATGTGACTCACAAGATTCTTAAAATATAAGTCATTTCGGTGTTGGGTTCCTAGGATTTTCCGAGAAAACTTAGGAAAACCTTACAAGTGATTTATAGAGAGTAGATGCCAACTTCCTGTCCTTAACACCCTAAAATCCCAATTTTAACAAAATAAACTAAGTTTTCTATAAGAGAGGGGCTAGTAGCATCTTAATACTTACTTTAGTTATTACTGGTTTATATGAGGTTCCCGAAAACATTCAGATAAATTAAAATTTTTGTTAGAAAATATTTTTATGTAACTATTTATTGTAAAATTCGTTCTATCGAGACATAATACAAATACATATACACATATTTTGTTATTGTTGCTTTTTAGGACAGATTTAGAGTATGTCGGATGTGTAAAATGAAGTATCTTCTGTTTGGGGTATATCATTTAAAAAGACACAGAATAATTTTGGACTGATTATTGAGCCCTGTGGAACACCTGCGCGCTTGTGTTCATTAATGAAGACCTAGAATTTATAATCTGAACATAAGTAGGATCTATATTTAGGAAATTTATAGCCCTGCATATATGTAGAAGACCATTTATCCAAACCGTATGAAATGGTTTTTCTGGGTCTAGAAGTACAATCCCTGTAGATTTTTTCATATTTCTCTGATGTTTGATATGATTGATAATACGATGAACTTGGTGTATAGAGTGAATGTTTATGTCGAAACCCAAGTTTCTCAGGAATCAGAATATTTTTTGTTTCCAGGTGGTCATTGAGACTGTTTTTAATGGGTCTCATACGAAACGACACATTTCACAACAGGATGTGCTAAAACAGGATGTCACAAAACAGGATATCACAAAACAGTACATGGTACGAAACAGGACCGATTAAAACAGTACATCACAAAACAGTACATGGTACACTAAAGTACATGGTACGGAAGAGTACATCGCAAAACAGTACATATTAAAAGAGAACACCACAAAATAGTTAATAGTCAATTTTACGGTTTTAATAACTAGTTGTGTGGGTACGGAAAAGTACCATGTCAAAATTTATTTTTGTATATTTTTTGAACCAACATACACATTTGTGCATACCTGTCAAACTTATTTTCGCCTTATTTTAAAAAAAACTATAACTATAGACACAATTGTGTTGGTTGTACTTCAAATCAAGCGACATTTTTCTCAAAAACGCCATTACATATTATGGTTTTTTAGTCACACATTTGTGTGGTTTGGACTTAAATTGAGCCATTTTGTTTTGGTTTAAAAGGGATATATTTATTTTAATTTTTGATCTATTTTGCAACGATCAAGTATTAGCGATTTAAATAAAAATATTGTTATGCATTGTTAGGTGAAGGGATATTTTATTATAACTTAAAGCAATTATAATTCTATATAGTATACTGTCTAATTACTCTAGGTGAAGGCAAATATCCACTTGATAATATCCACTAAACGTATTCAATAAAAAATATTTAACAAATCAAGCTGAAAAAATCCTCCAGCTTAACGTTCAGTTAAATGTATTTTAGTGTACCATTTACTGTTTTGTGATGTACTGTTTTTATCGGTCCTGTTCCGTACCATGTACTGTTTTGTGATATCCTGTTTTATTACATCCTGTTTTGAAATGTGCCATAGTGAACGGCTTCGGTTTTTAATACGCACTCGAAAACTTTACTTATTGAACTAAGCAGACTAATTGGTCGATAGCTTTTGATATCAGAGGGATTTTTATCAGATTTCACTATAGCTACTACTTTTGATTAGTTTTCCATTGAGTAGGAAAATAATTTAGTCTCAGACAGGTACTAAAAAGGTTAGAGAGCAATATGAAACCCGACTCAGGTAGATATTTTAAAATTATGATCAAAATTGAATCCGATCCAGGTGGTTTGAACGGGCAATTGCAACGTATGATGTTTCTCACCTCATCTGCAGAAACTTTGAAGTTAGACTGGTCAAGCTCTGAATAATCATCTAGTTTTCGAATACTAAGTTTTATATCATTAGATTCTATGACGTTTGGAGATAATTGATTATTACTTTGAAATGACTCAGCAAAGATTTCACAATTTTCAGGTGTGGGAAATATTTTAGTATGTATTATCGGGTTGCTTAAGGGCGGAACAGGTCATCTCGGCGAAACCAACTAGATGGCGCACAACTCGGTGATAGACAACTCGGCGACGGACAACTCGGCGAACAGAATCATTACTTCTGCACCATTTCTGGAAGTACTTCTACACTGAGAAAAAAAAACCAGTAAAAATAAAAATGTATACATATAAAATCAAAAAAATATATATATTTTTTTTTAGGTGAAAAGTCTCGTTTTTAAAATCAAAAGGATAATCTTTTTATTTTTAAAATAAATTTTTTCGCCAAATTTGTTTATAAAAATAAAAAAATTGTTTTTATTTTCAAAAATTCTTTCATTACTCAAATAGTTTTCTTAAATTTTAAGAGATTGTTTTTTAAGAATAATAAAACTATTGGTTAGTTTTAAAAGATTTGTTTTTAATTTTTAAATAATTATTTGTTAACAAATGTCACACAATTTTATTAAATCAAAGTTACTATAATACAATGACATTCATAATGTTTGCGACTGTTCAAATCAGCAAAACTAAAGAGGTGATCTACTCATAAGTCATAACATCTACCACGAAAAGTAGAAAATTAACTCTCCCTCCCCACTTTTTAACCCCCAGGGCCATTTTGTAAAAATACACACAACCCTTAAAAAAATAAATGAAAACCTCCTCAAGTCAAGTTCATTCTTGGCAGTTTGATTTCATTTCGTACTGATAAAAAGTTGTTCTACTGAGTACTCGACTCATAAGGTTGCAACGACCAAACTGCAAAAATTCAATCCTTCATACCTTTAGTATAACACAAGAACATATTTATTTGGCGAATTATATCACAAATAGCTGAAAAAACTTCAAAACAAAAAATAAAATATTGATTAATTGAAAAATAAAACAACGGGATTCCTGGCAAAACAATAAATATAAACATTTTAATAAATTGTCATTATTATCAAAAAAATTGTTTTTAAATGCTAGAACTCTTCTTTTGAATTAAATTATTCTGTTTAAATAAATAAACTTTTTAAATTTAAAAAGTATTTTATAAATCATTTTACATAATATGTTATTAAAATAAAAAAGCTATTTATTAGTTTGCAAA
Source organism: Nephrotoma appendiculata (assembly GCA_947310385.1). NCBI lineage: Eukaryota > Metazoa > Arthropoda > Insecta > Diptera > Tipulidae > Nephrotoma > Nephrotoma appendiculata. The sequence continues at coordinate 172,327,026 of OX371224.1, forward strand.
AATTTCATTTAATTTCAAAAAAATACTTTTTAAATTCAAAAAAATTTATAACTTTTTAGAAATTAAAAACTTCGTTTTTTAATTTTACAAACCAAAATTTTTCTCAGTGTACGTTTGCTGTGTCTTTGGAACAAAAAAATATGAAAGATTTCAGAAAGAATAACAGAAAGATTTAAAGAACATATTAGCGAAACAGCAACAACATCAAAAAAAGACATCAGATCACATTACGCCCTACACTTAAAAACCGAAAATCACAAATACACAGGCATAGACACAAACTTAACATAAACTTAGGAAAGGACAACAATTAAATAGACTAGAAGAACTGGAAATATACAAAGAAAGGAAAAACAATAACTTACTCAACGACAAAATCAATACAAAGACCAACAGAATCTACGATCTAATCATAAAATATAAGAAATAGAAAGAGGAGGAGTTAAATACAAATCAAAACTATAGTATATAAGACCAAACGAAAATGTAAATAATTGTATAGTAAAAATAACTGATGAAGGAAAAACCATCCGAAATCGATTTTAAAAATAAAAATAAAAATAAAATAAATTGTCACTATAAGGAAAATTACTAAATTAAATTAAATAAATAAACAGTGTTTTATATATAATTATTTTGAAGTGACAAAAGTACACAAAAGTGAAAAAAGAAAAATGATTTTTCAAGAAACAAAAAAAATATGATTCGCTAACTTAGAATTTAAGCGTAAATGGGTTGATTTTCACTGTAATTATTACCTTGTAATTAAAAAAACTGGAAAAATTCGGAAACTTATTCCTTTGCCACAAAATCGCAGCCTTAGACTGCGTACCAATCCAAGGGTAAATCATTTACTACGGTAAAAATCGATTTTAGTACAGATTTTCCGATCAGTTTACCATAGAGTTTTTCAAAAATAATTGAATTTACCGAAAAATTTACTTAAAATTGACTTTTACCCTTGGACTGGTACGCAGCCTTAGTTACAATTTTTTCATTCAGAAAGAAACCAAAACATGCTCACATTATACAACATTCATCCAATCGGTAGTAATGAAATTTTTTTTTCTCGGTTTATTTTTCCCTTGTCTTTGGCTGATGTTTGTATAGTGAAAATATCGTTTGAAAAATACCAAATTTATGGGATACCCCTGCTGCTAGTGGAAATTCAGTCAAATCTAATTTGAGTATTCTAATAAGAATGATGGTTCATTCCATTCTGTAAGAATGGACCATTCATGTTGTACCGTGGGAAATGCAGGAAATGTCGTGCTTCACAAAATAAACGCAGTCGTGAAACAGCTAGCAGCAGACAGAACGATAGAAAATCTGGCGGAAATAAAAGCAAGGGTCATTGAAGATATGCCTACTGCAGTGCAAGTATTTTTCCAAGTGACAGTATGTGCAGAAACATACAAAGAAACGGAACTAGCGGATTCAAGTAGAGATCAACCAAACCCGCAAAGTATTCTGGTTTTTCGCAGAGAATATCACTCAATTGAGGCATTTTTTGCTCTTTCCTCCTGTTTTCTCAAATTTTCGTTACTCTTTCTAGAAAGAATAGAAGCACAGTTTTACCTGTACTGTTTTGCTTGTTGTTGGATAAAAGAGCTGAAACAAATACAAACTTATTCTACATGTTACGCGAAATTTGGTTCCTAATTAATCCAGAAGGTATAAATGTGGATTACGAGCTAGCAATTAATCAAGCCATTCGTACAGTATTTCCAGAAACCAACGTTAATAAGAAGTACAGCTAACTGTTTCCCGACTGTTTTTATTTTTTGAAGAACAACATTTCCTGCATTTCCTACAGTACAACATGAATGGTGCATACTATACTTATAGAATGGAATGAAACATCATTCATATTAGAATATTCAAATTAGATTTGACTGGATTTCCCCAGCAGCAGTAGTGGTATCCCACAAAATGATATTTTCACTCTACAAACATCAGCAAACGATTTGATCGGAAGTAAAATTTTTTTACTACCGATCAAAATCGTTTAGTCAAATTTTGATATCGAATGGATAATCAAGAAAGCTGGGAAATTCGTCGATGAAGATAACATCTATATCTGTTGATGATGCAGTAGACTGGATTGGATGATTGTAGTATAATGTGAGCATGTTTTCTGAATGAAAAAATTCTAACCTAAGCATAAATAATTAAATTTAAAAGATTATGAAAAATAATTACTTTGGACAGTTAGATTTTCTAAAATAATTTATTGTTTCTGATTTTGTGACAAAGGAAGAAGTTTCCGAGTTTTTTCAGCTTTTTAAATTACAAGGTAACAATTACAGTGAAAATAACACATTTGCGCTTAAATTCTAATTTAGTAAATCCTATTTTTTAAGTTCCAAAGACACTCAGCAAACGTAGAAGTACTTCCAGAAATGGTGCAGAAGTAATGAACAAAAGAACTCCAATATTTTGTTATTAATAAAACTCCAATATTTTGTTAAATAAAACACTTGGCGAAAAAATCACGTAAATCCAATGCAGTATGAGAAGGTGCATTATCGTGGTGCAAAAACCAAGAGTTGTCGACCCATAATTCCGGCCTCTTTTTTACGAATAGCTTCGTGCAAACGACGCATAACATTCAAATAGTATTATTTGTTGATAGTTTGACCGGTCGGAAGGAATTCGGAGTGCACCACACCTCGATAATCGAAGAAAACTGTCAATATCACCTTGATTTTTGACTTGCTTTGACGTGGTTTGGTATACCAATCAAAAACGTTTGCTCGCGACATACAATTATCACCGAAGGCCTTTTGCAACATTCTGAACTAGGGAATCCAAGTCGGTTCTACCGACAGTTGGGCAATTACTCACCTCCCATAGACACCCGAAGCCTTCGCTCAATGACGCAAACAACCGAAATCGATAACTCCCATCTACAACGTATGTTGTAGAAACCGGTGATGTAGTGGTAAAAAAACAAAACAGAAAGTTGGGCAGCCAAAATTTGGGTAATTGGATTCGATATTTGGGTAATTGGATTCCCTAGTACATACGTTTATGTTTTTTCCATTGTCGTTCAGATGCATAGGAGGGTTGTCGGTTTCGGTTGTTTGCGGCATTGCCCGACGGTTTCGATTGTCTCTGGGGGTGAGTAATTGCCCAACTACAAGAAGTCGGGTAGAACCGACTTGGATTCCCTAATTCTGGACGTTTCGGCACCACAAAATTGATTCCCCACAGTAGAACCTTTTGCACCACCAACAATTCAAAAATACTTTACTTGACTGTTTTTGTGTGAGATGAGCTCCCCTATCACTATAGGCTGCGTTTGATCGTCCACTTCTGGGTCACCCTGTATACAAGAAATAGACATGAATAAACTATGCATTTACATTAAACTAATTTCCGGACACTTCGAAATTTTAAAAATTAAATCAGTTGATATACGTTAACCTATACACCATCGACCAAACAACAAAGCGATCGCGCTCTCAATTATTTGCTGGCATGAGAGATCATTTTTTCATAGTCTCCCCAATTTTCGCAGACATCAATATGATAACCATATAATAAGGGTTGACAATTTTTTAAAACGTTGCAAAGCTTCACAAGCTCCAATTTTACTTTTATTGAACCACACTGTGCGTACAATTCGACTTCTTTATAATAAAATAAAAATTAACACAAACACTACATAATTTTCGATTTTTTTTTTCGTTTTATTGTATTTTGGAATTTTTTTTTATATTTCGAACTCTTACACGTATAAACACATGTTCTGTATGGTCAAAAAAAAAATTATAATATAAAAAAATAATGAAAAGTCAAAGAAGAGTAACGAACAATAAGAAACAACAAAGAAGTTAAAAGTTTCTTCCTTTTTTTCTTTCGGTTTTGTTAAGTCTTCTTTTATTCAATTATTCTCTTTTCTTTTGGATTTTCATTATATTGCGCTTTTCTTATACCATACACTACCAACCAGTACGAGTATATCTCTGACGTTGTGTTCTTCGACTTTAAATTATTCATATACCATCTCTAACGCCACTTTAGAAAGACATGAAAAATTATGATTACAAAAAGACTTGAGGTGAGACAATACCTTTGTTAAATAAAATACAAATTTTAAGTAGACCTTATATTGTAGTTACATATAGTTTACGATGAGACGATTTGTATGATAAACGATGATGGTGACAAAAAAAAAAACTATACATAGCCCAATTTAACGATATGTGGAAAGACAAATAAATTAAATTTTAGTATATAGTTGTAATGTGGTGCAATGTATGTGTGCGATATACGCTTACAAGTCATATACCGTTTGTGCTTACTAATTTTGAATATTTGCATTTATAATTAAGATGATGCAAAATAAATTAATTTTTAAACGGTATTTTAGCTTTAGCAAATTTTTCTTTGCTAAAGACTTCTGCTAAAATGAAACTTGATTTTAAATACAATACATTATGCATGGACGTTCATTTTTACGACAATTTTAAAAAGCATTTAAATATCTTTTAAATACAGTGTTAATTTAATAATAAAGAAATAAATGTTGATTAGTTTGAAAATTATTGAAAACTTAATTATTCCACACAAAAGTTTAACATTACTAGTAATTTCCGCTATTTGCCGAATAAAATGTTAAAAAATTTATTGAATTTTTGCACCCAGGTGATTTTCACAAACTTTTACTAGGTTAAGTTTTACGTTTTACATATATTCTGTTAATTAGACCGGAGTGAAGTTTATGTCAAATAACAAAATATACACTGTGGCTTATAAGTACTTAGAATTAAAAAACCACTCAAACACAAATACAATATTTCTATAATATTAAGTAAAAATTTTAATTCTTCTGTAGAGCGATTTGAAAATATCACTCAAAATTGATTTTAAAAACGGCGTTTTTCAAAAGTAAACCAAAATACATTCAGATTAGTAACTCACGTCCTTAATCAGATCTTAATTTTTATAATTCTTTCATATTTTGCAAATTTTCTTAGGATAGTTTCCAATATCTTAAAATGTTAATACATTTCATGAATTGAGTGATTTTTTTATGGAATTTTACCTAATTTGCTAGAAATAACTGAACTACATAAGAGAATATGTTTTGATACAAAATAATAAAAATATGAATTATTGGGAATCGTTTGATTCGAATATTTTAGAAATGAGTGAATTTTGAGTTGTGTCACTGTTGCAGCAAATGAGTGAAAATATTTTATTTTTGTGAATTGTTTTGAGTGAATTTAATAAAATGAAATTTTTTAAAACAAAATCCACTACGAATCGCACGGAGGTGATCGAAGTGGTTCTGAATTGGTATTTGATCTAAGAAACAAATCTTATTTATCAACATGCTATGAAATCTCTGAGATTTTTGTTATTCGAGAGAGAATATCACTGAGTGTAATATAAAAATTCTTAAACATTTGAAATTATTTAACTCGGCTCCTACGGATCGCATAAAGGTGATCGAAGTGGTTAAAAATTAGTAATTTTTTTAATGTAAGAAACCAGAAGAGATACAAAATTTCAAATATTTAAGAATTTTAGAATTACATTCAATGATGTGCTCTCTCGAATAACAAAAATCTCAGAGATTTCCTAGCATGTGGTTAGATTAGTTTCTTACGTGTCTGTGCGATTCGTAGCGTGTTTTGTTTTAAAAAAAATTATTTTATAAAATTCACTCAAAACTTTTCACAAAAATTAAAATTTTCTACTTAATAGTGTATAAATATTGTATTTGTGTTTCTTAAAAATTTTCAAATGTTACTATGAAAGTTTTATTTTGAGTGGTTTTTCAATTCTGAGTACTTATAGACCACGGTGTATATTTTGTTATTTTGGCATAAACTTCACTCCGATGTTAATAAGTATTTTTTTAATATTAACAGCAATATTCGCACTTTGAAAATATTCATAATTGTTTTGGCGGATAAAATTAATTAGCACCACCATATTTCAAAAGTGGATCATAACGTGAATTAAAAATATGTTAATTTGAATGAATAGAAGTTTGAACATATTTTTTTTTTCTAAGACGTTATTGATTTTGAACTTTGGATATTATGAGGATGTTATAAAGTACTTGGGCAATATAATAAAAGGAATAACTTAGCACTATTTTATTTGGTTCGAGATATACCCAAAAAAAAATCTGAAACTCTGATACGATTTTTAATTTATTTAAACTGAAGTAGTTCTTGTGTACATTTTAGAATAATCACGAGCTCAATTCTTTTTATTACAACCATAAACTTTACTGGTAAGCTGATATTTTCATTTATACCTGATAACAATCCATGGGCATTTTAACATCAAGTACTTACAAAAATTTCCAATTATCCAACTATTTATAAAGTCTAGTAGAATTGAATTTTCCAGTTGGTAATGCCACGGAGAATGATGCAGAAAATAACAAAATTACGTTCTTCTCAAGAAAAGAGCAATTAGAATCAATTAATGATTCTTTTAACGGACACAAACATTTCCAGACTTCGACTGTGGGTACGATCCCATCAAACCAACAAACAACTTCTGAAAAGGATATTCGAAATGTTTTTCTTTTTAAGTCATTTGTGCTCAATGGCTGCGGGCCAATAGTCGAGTTTAAGTCAATTTTAAGTAAATTTTTCGGTAAATTCATTTATTTTACAAAAACTCTATGACAAACTGATCGAAAAATCTGTTCTAAATCCAATTTTTACCATAGTAAACGATTTACCCGACTATTGGCCCGCAGCCATTATTCGCGATTGGGAACTCTTACATTTCTAAATTAATATAAAACTGGTTTTAAATAATCATAGAGGTTAGAATTACGGAAACGTCCCTTTCCGGAGATGTAAATTATTAATACTATAAAATATACTGTATGCCTGACATCCATTTTATGTCTAAATTTCCGACTAACTAAATTGAGTTCATGCTAGTCGTTCATAGATAGCACTAAACAAATCTTGCCTGATGTTGAATGAAAATTTATTTAATAAAGTAAAATTTATCAATTTCCAAATTGTTTCGAGCTAAGTTTGCAAGTTCAAATATTAGACACATTTTGGTTTCTGAACCTTAGAGACATCTTAATTGGCAAGAACTGACTATTAAATTATAAATAAATAACTAATTTTGTGGTTAGGTTATACTAGTCATTAATAGATGTCTCCAATATTCTTAAATTAAAATATGTTTGAACTATTCTAAACTGAAAAATTAGTCCAAATTTATCAATCTCCAATTAGAAATATTTTGGTGATTTATAAATTTTAATTTATTTGACAAACTTTAATTTAAAATCAGGTGCGGTTATTTTGCTTTATCTGTAAAAAGTTGGACCAATTTAGATAGTTGAATATTTGGACAAAAAATCGGCGTAATGGACACGGTATAATCGTTAATTTCAGACTAAATATACAACACAATATACACATTTTTCTAGGCTTTGCCAAATAACATCAAAAATAAATGGGTGTTTGAAAACCATAATTAAGAATTCACAGTGCCATCTCTATAAAAATGGTAAAAATTTTTAACCATATATATTTCGCTGACATCTATTAACGTTTGGCCAAATTGAAAAAAATGTGCAGTTGAATCGAACTAAAAATGTTTTATTCACTGAAATGGCAAATATCTCTTTCATGCACAAATTAGCTGGCGACTATTGTAAAATCGTGTTTTTTACACCCAATGAGTAAAGAAAAATAATGACAAAATTTTATTTTAAGTAAATATCATTTTTAAGTTGTCGACGTTGCCTACTCATTGATTAATGTACCTCGCCCAACTCTGGTCATCATAAGCGCATATAAACACCCTCGAATATAAACAATAAGGAATCGTCTATGCTGGCCGCTATTAATGCACCACTGAGTTTGAACCCTCAACAAAGGCTGTGGATCAACTTTGGTCAATTTTGTAAGGAGGAAGATGATTGAAATTTGTTTGAGCGCTATGTCTATTATCGATTTGATATTTAATTGTAAAGTGATAAGATGCATCTCTTTAAACATTAATCTAGAAAGACCAACTGTTAAACTTTAACATAATAATAAGCAAACCAACTCGGAATTATTTTATTTAGAGCTTGTACTCCTGCTGGTTTTTTTTGGGGGGCGAGATTAGTTCGAATGAATCCTGTTCTCTTGCTACCAAACAAAAGGCTCGGAATAAGCCATTTTAGTGTTCTAATTATTGACGCTTTAGTATGCCGTTTGACTTTCGATCGTTTGCAGGGTAAATAAGATTTTAACCAATGGTTTACGTCTTTGTTTAAATTAGGCTAGAAATATCGAGCAGCCATCGATTTTCGAGTTGCGCGGAAAGATTTGAAAGGGTAAAATGCCTGTTTCTAGTTTGCAATTCAAACTAGCGCGACATTCGAAGCCTAAAAGTAAATTCTAAAATTCTAGGTCTGTTTTTTGTGCCTCTATTATTGTGTGGTAATGCAATAATAGAGGCACAAAAAGCAGACCTACAATTTTAGAATTGATGCAACTGCCAATATTAAGCCAACAGTTAAAACAACAAAAAGTCCGAATCAGAGGTTTTGCGTATCTGAAGACATACTGGAAAGCAACAACAGGTTCAGACTAGCCTTACGGCTCAAATTAAAAATTATCCCATACATGTAAATATCTATGCATGGAAGCTTCCGATGAACAGGAATTTAAAATACTTCGTAGATCATTACGAACGTTCCTAAAGAACGGATACGACGGAACTGTATAATCACTTACAACATTGCTAGAAGAAGAAAAAGAACAATGCAAAACGGAATAATTTGAAATTTATCTACTCCCATATTTTCATTGAAACTATACGAATTGGATTGGTTTCGCAGACACAATTAATCAGTGTCTATTCGTTGTAACGATCTTCACATTATTAAAAAAATTGAACGTGTTGAAATCCCTAGCGAAATTAAAGAGCCAAGCCACTTTGTGAAATTCCTAGAAAGGCGTATTCAACCAATTTACATTTGCGTATGATTTCAGCAAAATCATAGACCGAAACTTACTAATCTTTAAACAACTGAATATTTTCAAAAGAAATCAAATGGTCATGTTGTACAATTTGCGTAGAAATTGTCACAAGAAAAGCCATACGACAGAACGTTGTAGAGGTAAACGCAATTGTTCTACTTGTACGGATAAACACCATACTTTGTTGCACGTAATAAATCTGGAACTGTAGAACAGTTTATGCAAAGGTAATCGTTAGGTTTGTTCAACAAGGATTGTGATTCAGTGCTCTTAACATAAACTGTAACGACAGTACAAAATATTCACGGTGGTTTCAGCATGTTACGGGCGCTAATAGATCCTGGATCATATGCTACATTTGACACAACAACTCGGCTTGCCAAGAACAAAGGTTCTAGCCGTAGTTTCCGGAATTTCAGCAGCAAAGGGACAATCGCACTAACTGATAATAATACATATCAGTCCTAGATTTCCACCAATGTTTAAGATACAAGCTAATGCTCTAGTTTCAATGACTAATCCTAAACCGTTTCTAAATAGAAACATATTGGGTTGAGACAGTGAGCTTCAAAAAAAAATAATCCTCGTCGATTCTACATTTGACATTCTGGACTCAAACTTCTGGACACTTCTTCACTAGAATTAGAATGGAAAACATCTCGTCGCTTCGACTAAACAGCCTATTTGCATAAGCAAATATAGATAAACCATTAAAACGTTTTTGGGAAGTTGATTAACTGCACCCCTACCATTTAATTGCTGAAGAGAAAGAATGTGAAGAGTACTATGAGCAAACCCATAAGAAGTTGCAGAATGGGCGATATGAGGTTCGGATGCTACTAAATAACAACAAACTAAAGGAAGTGACAATGGGAAACTCTAAAGCCAAGGAGGCTGCTATATTGCTTCAAATTGAAAAACGATTCAAGACGGATGAAAACTTCAAGATTCAATATCACAACTTCATGAACGAATATATCCAGCTTAACACAACTCAACAAAGAAGTTGAGAGTAGTTTTTGATGCTTCCTGTAAAACAGCAACAGGCACATCCCTAAACGAAATATGTATGTGGATCTAACATTACAACTTAACCTATAACTGCAATATTGATCTAATGGAAGAAGTGCCGTTATGTAATTGCATCGGACATTGAGAAAATGTTCAGAAAAATCAATCAAGCTACTAAGGCGGAAAGTTAGTGGTAATAAGGAAACAATATTAATTTGTGAATAACAGCCAGTTTCACTAAGGTAAAATCATTCCTAATTTTTACTTTAATATTTTTTCTCAGTAGGGCCAGAAAACTAATTTTGTTAAAGTGCTATGTTCTTTCATTGACTCCCTATTCCCCAATTGGTGTGTTGTGCTGAAATTTCATAAATTCGAGGGTTGCCTTTTATATATTTCGGGGTTAGAGAACAAAAATATTTTTTGATCAAAACTAGTTGGATATTGTTTTTCGAAATATTCTTCATGAATTCTAAGTTCTTCATGATCAATGGCATGCGTTTAAACCAATTTCCGGTTTGATTTTGATTTACGGGAATAAAAAGAAGTCATTGGATGCCAAATCAGGACTATACGATGAATGATCTATTAATTCGATGTTTTGGTTGCTCAATCATTCAGTTGTTTATGTCGATGTGTGGGAGCTCGTATTGCCGTGGTGGAAAATGATCCGCCGTGGGCAGTTGGTTTTTCTAATTTCGCCAGTGCTTCGTGCGTGAACAGCTTTTGTTTGATATGCATATAGCTCATATTGGAATACGCACACCGTCGACAGCTGTTTGGTTTCGAGCTCATACGCATAGATCCAAGATTCGTCATCTCTCACGATGTTATAGACATGTTTTGAAGCACCGCGATCATATGTTTTGAACATTTTTTTCGACGAATTGACACTAGTCTTTTTTTAGCGTCATACGTGGGACCAACGCGTAAAATCGTTTTTTAAGGCCAAATGTTCATGCAATATTGAATGTATGTTAATCCCACTAATGCTGAAGGATTCCCCAATCTCACTATATGTCACATATGAAGTTTTTAGCTGACATATGATAATGCAGATAGTGTCTTTGCTATCTCAGCCGAAAGATGGTAATGTAGAAGTTATTAATTTTGATATCCAATATTTTAAAATGTGAATAATGCAGAATACATCGATAAAGAAGATTAACTTCAATATTCAAACTGAACATGTCAATAACAGATATCTATACAATAACCATGGAACGCAGTCACGTTTAGCTGATGAATGGTTTGAATATAAAGATTTTGGCAGTTGAACGACGATCTGACTGAACCAATTTGATGAACCATGACCCTAAGTAGAATTTGATTATATGTTTGGAGTGGGTTTTATTAGGTTATATTGGTGAAATTTTCCATTTTACGTTGTTGCGACAGTAAAATTGTCCATCATTCAAGATTTTGCCGGATGGACACCAATCTGACTATGCCGATTCGATAGCCCATGACCATAGGTAGGTTTTGATTATAGGTTAGGTGGAAGTCTGATAGTAGTAGTATTTTGATGTTCCCCATTTTTCGTCAATAAAACCGTTCGTCATTTGAGGTTTTGCCCAATGGCAGTAATCTGACTAGGGTAGGGTGCCTCAATAGCCCATGATCATAGTTAGACTTTGATTATAGGTTATGGTTAGGTCTGGGAGGAGTTTATAGGGGTAAAATTTTGATTTTCCCCATTTTTCATCGATAATCGTTCATCATTCGAGATGTTGGCATATGGATCTGACTAAGCCAATTCGGTAGCCCCTGACCATAGGTAGATTGTTAAAGATGCCTATGATCACGGCCCATCGAATCGGCATAGTCAGATCTGTGTATGTCTGTCATAGTCTTGAATTCTAAACCACGTCAACGACAAATACAAACCATTTAAAGCTTGATAATTTTTAAACCTCTTTCTTGGCAATTTTCGGCTGTATATGAAACAGATATTACCACTTACAAACCTCTTTAAATGAGACCTTTTCTAAACATAACACTTTTAACGTTAAGTTTTAATAAATTAAACGTGAATGATATGAAACAATAAATTAATATCGGTTAAATTGAACATTTTATTTTATATATGTTTTCGGCTGATTTTATCTGTTTCGGCTGAGTTAGTTACTTTCGGCTAGGGTATTTCAATTTATTATATAATTTATTTAACTTTCGGCTGATTTAGTCAAGACACTCTATGCATTATCGACTTTTCCACTTTCAGCTGGCAATTTTCGACTAACTTTAACAAGGTAAAAAATAGCGATGGTATAAAAACGCACGTACTGAGTAAATAAACCGTCTAAATGTTAAACTCGATAGAGACGTCAGTTATCAGATGACAGAACTAAGGTTACCCAATGTCGATTTATAAAGGGCACCCATCGTTAGGATGTTTTCTCTTGTTCAAATGTTATTCCTCACTTGACCAGCCATAAACTCTATTTTGCTTTAATGCTAAAATTAGGAATATATATAGTATCCCCATTTGGTCGCGACCCATAGATTAAGAATGTCTGATTTAAGCAACAATACATGATGCCCGAGGAGTCGAATATTCTTAAATTTAAATTAACATCTTGATTATTATTACTTATTACTGTATTACATATAAATTAAATTTCAGTGATGTCAGTAGACAAAATTCCTCACACTTTACTGGTAAATACATTTTAAGAATTCCAAGAAAATTTTTAATGAAATTTGTATCCGCATGGGGAAAAGTTAAGAAAATTGACGAGGTTCTAAGCAAACGAAATTTTAATTTATTATACAAATTAGCACAGTACGAGACCTAATTCATTTTATTGTGGCACTGTACGATAGTCACGCTGCATATTTATTAATCATTAAGGCAATGAGTGTACAACAAAACGGAATGTATACCCCAGGTGGTACGTCAACTTTACAGTTGGCCAATCCACCCTCGCACGAGGCAGGCTCAACGGATTCTGGGGTGAGCCAACCATTGCGTAACCCACTTATACTAAGCACAAGTATCTCTAGATCACCAACTAGACAAATGCTTCCCACTACTCAGCAGGAGAATGAAAATGCTGAACGTAAGGAGAACGGTAACCAAGAAAATCACCACGATATCGCTAGAGAAAACTATGATTTAAAGAAATCGATAGAAAACTTAATGAAAATCAATGAACAGCTTTTCAAAGAAGTCCAACATCTTAAAGAAGAAATTGCTGTAATCAAAAATGATAATCAAGCCAAAGAAAATACTGTAGCTATCTATAAACAGATGAAGATGAATTGGCATATGAAACGAGTTTTATACGAAGGCAAATTAAAACTAAACGTCAAAACAACAAAAGAAAAGCAGAATCTTCGCCTGAAGTGGAAAAATCAACACAGAGCGTCAAAAAACCACAACACCAACGACCTGAACGGTCATCTACGGACATAGGGAAGGTACATAAGAACGTATCATTGATACCGAAAGAGAGACCACTGCAACCGGTTAAAACATCAGATGCAACTAACCAAGGGGAAATGCAGGAAAATCAAACAATACATAAAGAGATACCACCTCCACCCATTAACATACTTAATGTTAGTGAATACGAAACAATTAAAAAAATAGTGAAGTTAGTTCCAAACGATAAATATAAAGTCACTGCACTAAACAATAACGTTTGGAAAGTGAATGCACTTGACTCAGAAACCTACAAAATGTTATCAAATGCAATCACCGCTCAAAACATCGAATGGTTCACCTATGGAAACAAAGCTGAGCAACTAATTAAAGTCATGGCCAGAGGGCTACATCATACATGCCCCAACGAAGAAATAATTGAGGAACTTCGCCAGAAAGGATTCTAAATTCTAAACGCTGTGAACATATTAAAGAGAAAGATTACTATAAACGCAAACGGTGAACGAGAAACAACCAAAGTTGGCCTCCCACTTTTCATGCTAACATTTGAAAACGCTGAGAGCATTGATAGGGTATATGGAATCAAAGCAATCCTTAATATGAAAGTTAAGATTGAAGCATTAAAAAAAAACCCTAGTAGAATGCCACAATGTTACAATTGTCAGGCGTATAACCACACACGCAAATACTGTAATAGGGAGCCCAGATGCGTAAAGTGCGCTGGGGAACATCTAACAAAAGAATGCAATAAAAGTAAGAACGAACCATTGAAATGCATACACTGTGGTAATTATCACCCAGCAAATTACAGAGGGTGCGAGGTAGCGAAAGAGCTGGAAAGAATGAGAGACAACAAGAGAAATCAAACAAGTCAGAGTTCTCAACCTAGAATGCAATCCTACTCAAAACAAATCCCCCTAAATAGCGGCAAAGTAAGAGAAGGCATATCATATGCACAAATGGCTAAGCAGAACGAAAATATCAGGAACGCTTCGAGTCAGGAAACCCATGTCCTGCAAGAAATACTTCAGAAGCTAAACTCTATCAATTTGCATCTGGCTGGGCAGGACCAAAGACTAGAATCTATGGGCGAGCTACTGAAACAACAAAAACAGAGACTAGGAACACTAAAAAATGCATCGATGATCCAAGAAAAAGGAATAACGGATGCGTCAAGTAAAACTAGTAACTCCACTAAAAGCATTAATTCTAGTCAAAACAAACTTATCAAGAAAAAATAATGACACACTTTTTAAGAATTGCTACCTGGAATGCAAATGGCCTAGCGCAACGCATTTCAGAATTAGAAGTATTTTTAAACACAAAAAAAAATTGATATATGCCTAATCTCAGAAAGTCATTTTACCAGAACCTCGTATGCCAAAATACGTGGATACCAGTGCTATCAAGCTCTACATCCAGCAGAAAGAGCTAGAGGCGGGACAGCAATCTTTATTAAGGATAATATAAAACAGAAGAATTAAAAATAGAGGAGGAAGCTGTGCAAGTAGCTACTGTATCTATTGAAACCAAAAATAACAGGAGCTATAGTATATCAGCAATCTACTGTCCACCCAGATATAACCCAAAAACAGAAGAATATATCAAACTTCTTAAATGGCTTGGCAATAATTTTATTATTGGAGGCGACTTTAACGTGAAACACATATTCTGGGGATCAAACAGAACTAGTCCCAAAGGAAGGGAGCTATTTGAAGCAGGCAGGATATTAAAATGTGAGTTTCACTCCAGTAGAAAGCCAACCTACTGGCCTACGGACCCAAATAAAATTCCCGACCTTCTGGATTTCTATATATCAAGAGGTATCTCCGAAAACTACTTAGCAGTCGAAGAAAGCATCAACGTACAGGTGCATATCTCGAATGCTTATACGATAGAAGAAGAACTAGAAAACCTCATTGAAAGTGTGCAAAAAGCGGCTTGGGAAAGTACTCCTGATCAGCCAGAAATATTACAAAAAAGCATATATTATCCAGTTGAAGTGAGAGAGTTGGTTAACGAAAAAAGAAGAGCTCGTAAGACTTGGCAGAGAACCAGAGCCCCTGAAGACAAAACAATCCTAAACAATTTGTGCAAAAAACTTAAACTACTTATAAAGGAGATTAAGAATGAGTCAGTTGCAAGCTTCCTAAGTAATCTGACAGGTAAACCTGACACAGACTATTCCCTGTGGAAAGCCACCAAAGGTTTAAAATGGCCTAAAATGCAAGTGCCACTTATTAGAATGGTTGATGGAACCTGGGCTCGCAGCGAAAAACAAAAAGCTGATCTGTTTGCCGAACATCTAGAAAATACCTTCAAATCACCAACTGGATAAGCGGATAATGAATATCTAACACCTATAAGCAAAGTAGACGAGGCATCTGTGCTACCAGTTACTCTGAAAGTACTCAAACAAGAAGTAAAAAATCTCAAAGATAAAAAAGCCCCTGGATACGACTTGATAACGGGGCAAATAATCAAAGCTCTACCAGAAAAAGCACTAAGAAAACTACAGCACATAATCAATGCTATCTTTAGACTATGTTATGTTCCGAGACAGTGGAAAGCAGCGGAAATCATAATGATTCCAAAGCCTAATAAATCACTAAATGACAAAACATCGTATAGGCCTATTTCTTTGTTAACAACAACATCAAAAATTTTCGAGAGACTGTTTCTCAAGAGATTAAAGCCAATTATAGAGAGTAGAAATCTTATACCTGAACATCAATTTGGGTTTCGAGAAAGGCACTCAACGATAGAACAGGTACATAGGATTACTGATACAATTGAGGAGGCGCTGGAGAAAAAGGAAGTATGCTCAGCAATATTCTTAGACGTAGCCCAAGCATTTGATAAGGTTTGGCACCATGGTCTAGAATTTAAGCTCCAACGAGATTTGCCAAAACAACATTCTGAATTGTTAAAGTCTTATATCAACGACCGTTACTTCCGGGTGAGACAGGAAGGGGAATACTCTAAACTGAAGAAAATATTGGCAGGGGTTCCACAAGGCAGGGTTCTAGGTCCCGTTTTATACCTCCTGTATACAAATGATCTACCAAACATAGAAGAAGCTAGAATAGGAACGTTTACTGATGACACAGCTGTTATGACCACCGATGCTAGTATAGTTGAGTCCACGAGAAAACTTCAAAATGCTGTTGATATAATAAATAACTGGACAAAACAATGGAGAATAATACTTAATGAATCGAAATCAACACACATCAACTTTACAAATAGGAAATTAGAATATATTCCGATTAGACTGAATTCACAACAAATACCATATTCTGACAATGCTAAGTACCTCGGCATGACGCTAGACTCTAAACTCAGGTGGAAAGCGCATGTTAAAAAGAAAAGGAAAAAACTGAATTTAAAATTCAGAAAAATGCACTGGCTTATTGGAAGAAACTCCGAACTGACAACGCACAACAAACTGCTGTTATATAAACAAATCCTAAAACCTATCTGGACGTATGGTATTCAGCTTTGGAGCTGCGCAAGGAAAACTACAGTGAAGATTATTCAAACATTTCAAAATAAAGTACTACGTAGCATTGTGAATGGTACATTAGAAACGACAATCTCCATCGAGACTTCAACATGGAAAACGTCAACGACGAAATACAAAAATTTGCAAGGGGTCATGTACTGCGACTGCAGCAGCATGACAACGAGGAGCTATGGAACCTACTGGATCGCACCAATGGACCAAAGCGCCTAAAAAGAACAAAACCTTTAGAATTAGTGGTTCCTTGAGCCGCTTAAATCAAAGGACTAACAGAGCTGGGATGAACTGATAGGTCTCATCCCACAAGAGTGGACTACTTAACTTATAAAACAATTACTAGATAATCCATATGATTAGTTGTAATATTATACAGAAATAAAGATTTCTTAATAAAAAAAAAAAAAAATATTTATGCAAGCACAGTTCTTAAAAATAATAATAATGTTATAAAAACTTCATCATCATATTGTATTAAACGGCGGACATGTCGGAGATCAACTATGTATATTTACATAAAATGCATTTTAGATATCATGTTAGACGACAAAACAAGCACAATACATATTTAGAGGTAAAAAGACACATGACATCATAAGTTACTTTTAAAAGAAATCACAAACAATATTATCTATATACGAGCACATACAGGTCGAGTGTACAGTACGTTATGTACTTTAGCTTTTTGTAACAGCAAATAAAAACCAAAAACTTGTTTTTTAGTTTTCCATGAAATTGTTAAGACAAAAAATACACAAGAAATACAATTTTCAATTTAAATATATAAATCCTAAATAATAAGCTGTACAGTATTTATAATTATTTATTATATGATTAGGAATGTTAATTTTACATTTTTTTTTATTGGCTGTTAGAAAGGCTAAAAACCAAAGAGCTGTTAGATTGATTGGTCGTAATAAGAAATTTCTGTTATATGCTAACACGTATTTGTTTTATGTATTTGTGTTTATATATCGAGAAGTGAAAGGTTTGTGTATTTTCTTATTTCTTACACAATTTTCTGCAAGACTTCTGCTGTGTTTACTTACACATTACGAGTACATACATGTTTTTCATCCTTGAGCAGAAACCCATATATCAACAAACAACACAAAATAACAATTTTGTACCTTTATTTACTTATTTTACTTCCTATCATTTCTTCAATAAAGGTTAATCTCAATATTCCATTGAATTCATAAAAACTAAATTTGCGTCAATCTCGCAAACAAACAAAACTCCAATAATACAAACGTTCCAGTTCACAAGAATATGTTCAACAATTTAAAATTTTTTTTGATAAGAATTATAAAAGTTTTGCATTTTGATTAAAACGTGTACATGTCCATTTCGTAATAGTTCTTATTTATTGATGTACAAATATTTAGCGATCGCATAAAAATATCGTTATAACCTAACATGCTCGTACCCATGTTGTACGGGGGAATACGTAAACCTTTAGCCATTCTATTGAAAAACTACTTATGCTATACAACGTTCGTTTGATATCTAGTTTTATGTTTATTTTATACTCAATTTACACATAGTGTGTATACATCACTATCTATAAAAACAACAACAATTTATAAATAATGTTAGTTTATTGATAAAAACATAAATTCGATGTGATTGAATGTCTTATTTAAATATTGACAGCATAAAATATCAAAAATTTTCTACGCGCTTTTTATTTTGCTTGTGGGCCACATACGACGTGTATACATCAAAAAAAAAAATAAGACTTTGATGTATATTCGCGCGTTCTAATTCGTGATCAATATTCATGATCTTATACTAACAGCTTTGTTGTGTTGTAGCGCGCGTATTGAATTTAGTAATTATGTTTTTATTTTTAATTTTTATATGTAAGAAATTAAATTCCGGGATCTTATTCTACGCTCGCATAATAATAAAAAAAAAAACAAATTTTATTTGATCATCTTATACAAAAATATCATTAATTATTATTTGTGATGTTGTTGTTGGACGCGCGGTGTAAAAGTAAAAAAGTTTATAGAAAGCTTAAAAGTAATTTGCGGTGAACTAAAATTAAAAATAAATAACAACAACAACAACAACATGTTTATGATGGTTGAATGTTTGAGGCGATTTGCACATTGTTAAAAAAATTTGTTATTAATGGTTATGAGAGTTGGGCTGGCTAAAAAACCCAGTATTATTTAAAGTTTACCGAAGCCCAAATATAGACATATTCAGTTTTCTTTATGGGGGTCAGAGTTTAATTCAATGGTCGGTCAGTGATGCTCTTGGGAAATGGTTGCACGGTAATTTATATTAAATATAAATTCTATTCTCTATCTATCCTCTTAATAGCTATGCGGTTTTCGGGAGAAAAAACGAATATTTTCGGAAAAATTATTTAATTTTCATTATTTTGAAGTTTATCCAAACTTTTCCTAAACCCAATAACGACTTTTACTGTTTATAATTAAATTGAACAGTTTATTTTGTTATCTCAAAATCGCATTAAAAGTACTTTGTCTTAATATATTTTTAAGAGGTATAACCACGGTTGAATGGCTCTATTCGCTTTGTACTAGACCCAATCCAAGTACTGGGTGTAATATTAAAAGCTATATACACTACCGATTAAAAGTATTTAGGCACTGTCAAACAGTATAAAACATATAAAAAACGCGGTTAAAATGTGAAAATATTTTTTTTAGGTATACGCATACACACATATATTTATGGCAATATACTAAATAAATATCAAAATTAAAACGTTTAATTTAAATTTTACTTTCACCGATGTGACCTTCTCACAGAGGTTTGTTCCACATAACAGTAGCTGATGTGGGAGCTGATTGCTGTACTCCCCGGTTCAATTCTTCCCATAGTAACTTAATAATGTTCAAGCCAGGGCTCTGGGGCAGCCATTCCATAATTTTATTCGTTCTTTCCTCATCGAAACGGCAAAGATAGCCTTTACATAATTTAGATGAAAGTTTTTGGTCATTATCTTGTTGAAAGATAAAATTTTGGCCCAAAAGTCTAATTTCTGAAAGTATATTGCGTGGTTCTCCAAAATTTATCGGCATCGTTCTTTTCTAAGTATATTCCGTCAATTTTCACAACATCGTCTACACTAGTACCAGCAAAACGCCACAAATTATCACTGAGTCACTTCAATGCTTTACGATAGCGGCAATACAATCTTTTATGCCACGTTCTACATAGTTATTCTTACGAACATTCTTTTCGAATACCGAACACGTCAAATGTAGACTCATCCGTTTCATTTTCATTGTGTTTCTCATTCTCATTGTGTTTCTTAAAGTGAACGGATGTCAAAAATAAAATTCCAGCGAAATATTTATTATAAATATAAAATAAACAAATTTAAAATAAAAAGAAAAAAATTATAATATTAATAATAAAATAAAAAACTTTTTAATTACATATAATAACAATTAAATAATTAAAACAAGCTAATTATATAAAATATAAATAACATATTATTTATACGCCCTGTCATAAAATTAATTTTTCTTTGGGCGCGAAAGTTGTATAATTAGTATACTTGTGGTTGTGATGGCTCCTAAAAAATGTACAAAGTGTCAAGTTGCAGTTACAGGAAATCGAAATAATCCCGGGATTTCCTGTGAAGGCACCTGCAACGGATATTTCCACATCGCTTGTGCGGATATTCCGGCTGATCTTCTTGATCATATTCGTAATAAAACAGCAGCCTGGATTTGCAACTCTTGTAAAGCATCAAAGCGTAGATCCATTATAGATGGGTCGGAAAGTACCAGTGAGACAGTGTTGAATAATTTATCTGATCTTCCTGAGATTTTGAAAATATTAAATGACCTGCGTGCTAGAATAATTAATGTGGAAACCTCCCAACAATATGTATCGAACTCATTTGATAATTTTTTACAACAAATCAATACAATTTCTGATGAAAACAAGGTGCTAAAGGAGAAGATCAAACAATTGGAATCAAAACAGTCTTCTTATGATTATAAATTCCACAAAATTGAAGCAAGTTTGGATAATGAATTTCAACGCTCTATCCAAAATGATCTAGTAATTAGCGGTCTTCCACCAAATATGGATCTTAAAAATGATATGGTCACCGGTTTGCTTCGTGTTCTGGATGTTAAAGCTGACATTAGTGTAATTCAATCTGCATTCTTCGTTAATCATAAGGATCCACAACGAGCAAACACATCCAAAAAACCCTTGTTAATAATTAAAACACAGAATAACGAATTAAAAAATGAAATTTTATTAAAATTTAAATCAAAAACAACTAATAAAAATTACATACGGACGTCTGACCTTGGGGTTAGCTGCCCATCATCACACAACAATCTCATTATTCGTATTATGGATCATCTTTCACCGCTCCAAACCAAACTGTATGCAGAAGGTAAAAGAATAAAACAAAAGTTAAATTTCAAATAGTTGTGGTGTAAGCAAGGAAAAATCTTACTGAGGAGGGATAGTGAAGCTATTGTTTATCATATTAAATCGATGCACGATGTCAACTATATTGAACAAACATTTCTTGGACGACATAATGGTGCTGATTGTAATTGATGTATTATCCTCAACTCCGAATTGTTGTCATGTAAATATAATAATATTTTTAGTTTTTCACTATTTTAAATTTTCAATATATTATAGCCTATATTTACTTACATTTTATTTCTATAGTCTATTATACACTTTAAAAGTTGTTAATTTTATTACTACAATAATTGTATTGTTTACATATGAAATGTCATTTACAGATGTTTCAGATCTTTTTGTTGTAATTTTTGGTGTTGTTCGCGTCGAATTTAATTGGTCTAATTTTTTCATATATTTGACATTGTTTTATCATCTGGTAAATTTTATACGATTTAAAATTCTATTTTCAATTTCTTTGGTTCATTCATTATTGAATTTCATTAAATTGGTATTAGTAAACTTTTACGGTTTGGTATTGTTTACGTTTTCAACTAATGTTATTAATGACTGGATCTTACTGTAGTAAGCTCAGTAGTATTTTAAACCAATATTGTCATAATGAGTATTTTGATAATGTTGATGATTTTAAAATGAATTCAAACGGTGACTTTGGTAGTAACACTCAACGATTAATAACTCTCCAAATTAATATTCGTGGGATGAATGACATTAATAAATTTGACAACCTGTTAGAGTTCATTGATAATTTACAATCTGATATTCATATTTTAGTTATTTCGGAAACTTTTATTCAGAGTCACAATATGATGTCGTACACTATCAACAATTATAGTAGTATATTTTCATGTAGAGATGATAAATTTGGGGGAGGTCTTGCATTATATATCAGAAATGACATTGAATATTGTTCATTGAAAAATGATAATGGTTTATACCCATTTCACTTCATTCAAAATAAGCTTCCTCGATTTGTTGGTACTAATGTTTGTGCCATTTATCGCCCACCTAGTTCTGATGTTGATTGTTTTTTTAACTTTTTAGATAGTTTTCTCTCTGATAGCTGCAGATCAGATAATATTCTACTTGGAGATTTAAATATTCCCATCAACAAAACAGATGATTATGGAACTGATTATATAAATCTGCTAATGAGCCATGGTTTGATAACTACTAATACGAATATTACTCGTTCTGCTAGTGGCAATATATTAGATCATGCCGTATCATAGCTTTCTAAACATTAAAATTGTTTACAATTGTACCATCTATTCAAACATTAGCGACCACAATTTTCTTTACACAAAATTTTACTACGCAGCTAAGTACATTGGGAAAATTTTGAGTAAAAAAAAAAAAAATTAAGTGTGCTTTAGACCACACTACTGAAGTAAAACTTCTAATATATATTTAATATTTATAATATAATATAGAAAAATTATAATATTGGAAAAAAAATTGGTCACCCTTTGCGTTCTCGAGTGTCACCTAACCGTTTATGTCTGATGCCACAAAAGGTAACCTTGTAACTTGGTAACTATTTCAAGGCCAACTAGTCGTAATAGACAATGTTTATGTATGTGTCACAAAATGGACAAAAAAAACCATTTTTGAAATATCTTCGCATAGTAAAAATGGCCTTGAAATATTTTTTATTTCATTTATGTATAACCACAGTACATCATGTGGTTTCATCGAAAATATGTTTAAGTCGCATTAAAACCTGTATCATAGGCAATCGGGGAAAGAAACGAAGAAAGAATCGGTTTCTGTGATACCTCGTGTGAAATGGAGCTATAATATAGAAAAAATACATATATAAAATATATCACACGGACGAATTTTTTTTGGTCACCCTGTGCGTTCTGGAGTGAGTAAGTTAGTGAGTGACATAGATGTTATAATATAGAAGAAAAAAAAAATGTTGGTCACCCTGTGCGTTCTCGAGTGAGTCAGTCACACATAGAAGTTTATATTATGACTTTCCAATTTTCCTGTTTTTCAATTTTCCAATTTACAAATTTTCCAATTTTCCAACTTTCCAATTTACCAACTTTCAAAATTTCCTATTTTCATATTTTTTATTTTCCTATTTTGCAATTTTGCAATTTTTCAATTTTTCAATTTTGCAATTTTTCAATTTTTCAATTTTCCAATTTCCCAATTGTCCAATTTTCCAATTTTCGAATTTTCCAATTTTTCAATTTTCCAATTTTCCAATTTACCAGTTTTCCAATTTACCAATTTTCCAATTTTCATATTTTCATATCATCATATTTTCATATTTTCATATTTTCATATTTTCATATTTTCATATTTTCATATTTTCATATTTTCCTATTTTCCTATTTTCATATTTTCATATTTTCATATTTTCATATTTTCATATTTTCATATTTTCATATTTTCATATTTTCATATTTTCATATTTTCATATTTTCATATTTTCATATTTTCATATTTTCATATTTTCATATTTTCATATTTTCATATTTTCATATTTTCATATTTTCATATTTTCATATTTTCATATTTTCATATTTTCATATTTTCATATTTTCATATTTTCATATTTTCATATTTTCATATTTTCATATTTTCATATTTTCATATTTTCATATTTCCATATTTTCATATTTTCATATTTTCATATTTTCATATTTTCATATTTTCATATTTTCATATTTTCATATTTTCATATTTTCATATTTTCATATTTTCATATTTTCATATTTTCATATTTTCATATTTTCATATTTTCATATTTTCATATTTTCATATTTTCATATTTTCATATTTTCATATTTTCATATTTTCATATTTTCATATTTCCATATTTTCATATTTTCATATTTTCATATTTTCATATTTTCATATTTTCATATTTTCATATTTTCATATTTTCATATTTTCATATTTTCATATTTTCATATTTTCATATTTTCATATTTTCATATTTTCATATTTTCATATTTTCATATTTTCATATTTTCATATTTTCATATTTTCATATTTTCATATTTTCATATTTTCATATTTTCATATTTTCATATTTTCATATTTTCATATTTTCATATTTTCATATTTTCATATTTTCATATTTTCATATTTTCATATTTTCATATTTTCATATTTTCATATTTTCATATTTTCATATTTTCATATTTTCATATTTTCATATTTTCATATTTTCATATTTTCATATTTTCATATTTTCATATTTTCATATTTTCATATTTTCATATTTTCATATATTCCTATTTTCCATTTACCTGTTTTCCAATTTTCTAATTTTCCAATTTTAAAATTTTCCAATTTTCCAATTTACAAATTTTCGAATTTTCCAATTTTGCAAATTTCCAATATTTCCAATTTTCCAATTTTCCAATTACCAATTTTCCAATTTTCCTATTTTCTTATTATCCCATTTTTTTAACCAATGATTAAAATAAAATGGTATCAACTAATGTTCCACCTAGGGATTTATGAATTGTCATGGCACATCCTGATACTAAAGGAAAATGATTTCGTTTTGCGTCTATTGTTTCGTTCGCCTCGTTCGATTACACTTTTCGTAACGCATTTGCCAGCTTAGTCCCCAAGTCAAGCGTGCCTAAAGAAGTTTTACTTCAAAATTGTGAACTTTGATAAATTAAATGAAGAGTTTAATAACTTTCTGATGTCAATGCCCCTTGATATTCGTGATCCTAACAGCACTTTACAATTAATTGTAAAGAAATACAATGACCTTAATAATAAATATACTAATACAATAAGTGTCAAAGTTAAATTAAAAAATACTTTATGCCCTTGAATTACCTATGATATTTGGCAAGTAATTCGTGAGAAAAACAAAGTGTTAAAAAGATGTAAACTGAATCCCTATAAAACTGATCTTAAAGCGGAACTAGAACGCTTAAGTAAGTTACTAAAATCAAAAAAATATTTCGCTAAGAAACGTTATTTTAATGAAATGTTTGTTGATTTAAACTAAAGAGATCTATGGAAAAATATTAATTTGTTTCTTAATAAAAATCACAAAACAGCTCAGTTTAATTCAATTTTATGTAACGGACGGCTTTATAATGGTACTGGTGATATAGTTAACCTTTTCAATGACTATTTTGTTAAGGTAGGTAGTTTAATTAGTGAATCTATCAACTCTGACAGAAATATTCATAAATTCGGTACCATTTATTGGAACTGTGATTCTATGTATTTTTCATCAGTTACAGCTATTGAAGTTTACAATATTATTCAGTCACTTAATGATAGTACGGGTTGTGGGCCGGACAAAATTAATAACTATGTGGTTAAAGGTAGAGCAGATTTTTTCTCAAAACTTTTGTCAGAAATGTTTAATGAATATTTATTAATTGGTATTTATCCTGATTGCTTAAAGGTTGCGAAAGATACCGACCAAATGGCACAGTGGTTAAAGCTTTGGCGTTTGGATCGGGAGGTACCGGGTTCGAATCCCGATAGGGGCAGGATGCAAAGTGAAATTTCATTAACAGATTTCGATCTGTGGTGAAATGTAACACATCTATTACCCCCTGTCGGAGTGCAAAACCCATGGGCCGACCCATCTTCCATGCCGGTATAGGCTGGCATGGAGCTTGCAATGTGCAGATGGTCTTAAATCGGTCCTATAGCCGTACGTCCTCGAGTTGGCCGGTAGGCGTAAAGTAAGGACGTAAAAAGCATAACCGCGGAAGAGCAGGGTGAGCCTTGAGCCCGAAAACAGATCGCATAGTTACCAATAAAAATAAAAAAAAAAAAAAAGGTTGCGAAAGTTATTCCCGTTTTTAAAAATGGTGACAGTTTATCAATTAATAATTATAGACCTATCTCAACTTTATCAGTATTTGACAAGATTTTTGAAAAATTACTCTTCTCCCGATTGGTAAATTTTCTTGATTCAAATAACTTTTTCTACTCATATCAATATGGTTTTAGAAAGGGAGCTGGTACGGAATTAGCTCTTGTTGAAATTTCAAATATGATCTTTACAGCTTTTGACAACAAAAAGTATGTTGGAGCGCTTTTCTTAGACTTACAGAAAGCTTTTGATTGTATTGATCATGAATTGTTACTTAGCAAATTATATATTTATGGTATACGGGGTGTTGCTTATAGCTTGCTGAGTAGCTATTTATCAAATAGGAAACAGTATGTCATGGTCAATGAAGTTAGAAGTAATATGTTGGATATCAAATGTGGTGTTCCACAAGGCAGTGTTCTGGGACCACTTTTATTCTTAATCTTCATTAATGATATTTTTTATTTACCATTAAAGGGCAAAATTAGAATTTTTGCTGATGATACGGCGTTATTCTATGAAACCTTAGATGCCAGTGGGATAATGGATGATATGAATCACGATCTCAATATATTATTAGAATACTTTAAATCCAATTTAATTTCACTTAATATATCTAAAACTAAACATATTATATTTCATTCCCCATATAAATCAATGGTTACGTTACCTCCATTTAAAGTGAACAACATTATGATTGAAAGAGTTAATTCATTTAAATATTTAGGAGTAACTTTTGATGCTCGTATGTTTTGGCAGGATCATATTAATTACATTAGTAAAAAAATTGCTCCACTTGTAGGTCTTCTTAGGAAATTATCTTTTTTCGTTCCTAGACAGGTGTTGTTAATGATTTATTACTCGTTCATTCATTCACGAATCAGCTACGGTCTACTTACATATGGAACAGCCGCTGCAACTAGGCTAAATAAAATTCAAGTAATGCAGAACAAAAGTTTAAAATCAGTCTATAGGTTGCCATTTCTGTTTCCAACTAAAGAATTATACTGTAGTGGGAATAATTTAGTGTTACCCATTAACGTGTTACATAAATTTCAAATAACGCTATATATGTATAAAGCGCTACATGTATTTTCAGTGTTATCTAATATTAAATTTGATTGTATTCATCATATTTATGGAACAAGAAATTGCAAAAGAATTAATAACTATCATATAAAGACTGAATTTGGAAGAAAGTCGATTACCTTCTTAGAACCAGTTATATATAATCAAATACCTGATAATTTAAAAATATCTGAAACATTTTTGAAATTTAAGAATAGTATTAAAAAGTATTTTAAGTCTAATATTGAATTGTATTTTTAATTATAGGCAATTTATGTATTACATTTATCATTATTGTATTTTTTTCATTATTGTTTTTTTTTTTCTTTGATATCGTTATTTTCTTATTACTTTTTATAATAATTTATTTTGCTGTACATACTTACTCAGATTATTCTTCAAAGGACAATAAATCCACTGAATAATCTGATAGTTGTATTTTAACTGAGAATATAAATAAAATAAAAAAATAAAATAAATAAATCCGTCTCTAAAACCTTGTTGTAATCTTCTATCGTCTAATGTTGGTGTTCACGGGCCCATTTAAGTCGCTTTTGCTTATTTTGTCTAAGTAATACTGATTTCTTCATAGCAATACGGCCATTAAGTCTGGAACACTAACTGGTTTTGGGCGACCAACAATTAATTCTGCGGTTGTTTTGCGTCTATTCATCTTGCTAGTGATCACTATGATATGATCATTTGCAGATGTAGTGGCTCTTGCTCTTCCACTACGTCTTTTATTAAGAATACTGCCACATTCCTGATATTTTTTAATATGATAATCGACCGTATAGCGTGGTTAAATTTCATGTTTTGGCAATCTGTCGATTACTTATGCTAGCAGTATGGGAAGCTATTGTAAGCGCGCGTACTTCAGTACTAATGCTTTTTCGAAAACATAATCGGTATCAATAATACATGAAAAAAGGCGTGGCCAAACACTTATGAGCGGTAGTGTACCTCAAAATCGGATTAAAAGTAAGCTTTGTCCTAACATGTTTCTAATGGGTTACTAGAGCTGGAATAATGGGTGTTTTCACTTTGCATTTGCGCTAGACCTAAAACAACTAACAAATATGTATTTTCAGAAAATTTATGGAAATACTGGGTGTAACATTCACAAATTGTTTACCTTTAAATTGCATTAAAATTGCATTGCCCTATGATATAAGAAGTTACTATGGCTAATCGAATTAAAATACTTGCATTTTCTGAAAAAAAAAAAAAAAAAAAAAAAGTGATCTGAAAAAACTTTAGGAGAACACTGGGTATAATATTCAAAAGTTGTATACTTCAAAATCTCATTAAAAGTGTTTTTTCCTAAGGTATTTCTAAAAGGTTAGTACGTTCAGAATGAGTATTTTACACTTTATACGAAACTTAATCCAATTAAAAATAATAAGTTTTCCAGAAAATTTAAGGGAACCCTGGATGTAATATTCAAATGTTGTATACCTTAAAATCGCATTAAAAATGCTTTGTCCCAAGATATTTATACTACAGCCAAAGAATATATATAACAAGAAAGAGATTTTGTTCGACAGAAATATACCAACAAAAAATCGTTCATGATTTTCTGAGTTTTTGTTTGTAATTTTCGAAGAACAAGATGGTCCTATAATCATACATTTCTCGTTCTAACATTCGTTTGATAAACACAACTTCGGCGATTACAAAATCAAACGAATTAAATAATCAAAGCATTTTTAATTATCTCGTAGCTCGTACGTAATTTAGCATTAGTAACGCTTTATTCTTCAAAGGATGCGTTTCGTTCGAATTTATTGGAAATGCAAAATATTACGTATTATTTTTCAGCTTGGGTTTGTTTATGTACGTAGCTATACATTTTTAATCAAAATACGTAGCTCATGAAACCAACCAATTTTTTTTTGTTTTGGTATACATTTTCTATACATCCCGAAATATTTAATTTGAAAATGTTTGTTGATTTCTCTGAATGTATGGAGTTAAGGAAAAATTTTGATTTTAGAAAAAATATTATTGTGACGTTATTCACGTAGTGAAGGAACTTTATGAATGAAAAATATTAAGAAATATAAAACAAAATAATCTTCCGTTGTACTATTGTTATTTGCTTGTGAAGTAAATTTCGAATAAAAATACACGAAATGGCTAAGTGTTTATTAAACCAAAATGAATTTTAGACGGTTATTTTTATTTACGATCGTTTCATTGTTCATTTGGAATATTTTTCTTCTGGATTCAAAAATTTTTAATGTAAAGAAAATTTACAATTGCGTGAAAGCGGAAAATCTACGAGTTCACGTTTATGCCTAGCTCAAGCCCAATAAACGCAAATATATGAACCATTTTCATTTTTGTATAAGCTAAATATTTAGAATCGTTCGTTTAGAAAGTTTTCAACGGAGTTGATGATATATGCTGTATAGAAGTAGTTTTTTTATACGAGTTTTTTTTAATTATACGCGTTTTAATAAAAAATTTAAAATTGGTAATTGTTATTTGATTTATGCATAAATTATAAATATAGATAGTATTATAAATAGTAATCAAATCTCATATTAATCTTAAAAATAATAATTTTTATTATGTGACCGTATAGATTTATTGGTTTTGACTTGTTCTATGTACCTATATTGAATTATTCGATAGAAAGATATCTCGACATGTAAAAATCCTATATGTCACGATGTTGCTAAATTAGTAAAACAAGTTTTGATAATATTAACATTGTTACAAGTACGGATAAACTACATTTATATTCGAAGTGAAAACGGTGGTATTATATAATCATTTTCATTAATTGATTATGGACAAATTTTGCCAACCAACATCAATCTTATTGATCTTAGAGAGGCTTTTGCAAGGCCGCTAAACCTTTTCAAATCTTATTTTAATCCGAGTTTTTAAGAAATCTCAATAGTGATAGATTTATATTTTATGATTTTTAAGGATTTAACGTTACAAGTGGCTTTATTTGGTTTTCCCCGGGAATAGAGAATTGGGATTTTTTTTATTGGGAAAAAATAATTCCATGTTATAAATATATACATATTTAAAAATAAATTAACTAACATCGGAATACGCGTTTAAGTTTATAAAAACTTACATAAAAAAATTATTCCCAGCCTACCAGAATATACATTTGAGAACGGGAAATAAATATTTTGAAATTAGTACAATTTGTAGCAAAATATTATCACAATTCCCACACTTTATATAATTAGGTTACAAGATTTTACTATCATGAATCTAATGCTTAGATAACCAGACAATACTGCCAGATCATCTGGTAATATGATATTATGATATGATAAACGCGTACATGATATATAAGGCATGATGGCAGTCCCGGTAGGTATGTATAGCACAATCCAGGAGTAAACGTAATTCAACATCAAAAACGTACTTCAGAATAATGGGGGCTCTGGTGCAGAAAAGGATTAGTTAATGGCATACGCTACACAACAGTCATTGTCTAACAATGTACTTGGCTAATAAATTATTTGTACGATTTGTTAATTATTTACACACACTTTCCGTACATAAGATTTGTTAATTTATTAATTTGAGTTAGTTGTGATTAGATATGCGAGATATCTAAATTTCATCAAATAATTAGATTTTTTCGTCGTAGGCGATTGTATACAAAATAATTAAATAATTTATCCATCGGTCTAAAGCTGCTGGGTTTCTTTCAGCAAACCCTGCAACATCTACCCTAAGGAGTATATGTTTAAAAGGTTTCTATAGCATGTTTATATACATAGGATTGATGATTATATGGTCCAGTTCAAAATTTAATTACAGTATTGTCATACCAACCTTACGCATTTCCAATCATTAAATAATAATAAATAAACACACTTGAATTCAATTAGAAAGTACATCTAAAATTTCAATTAGAGAAGAGTTATTTCTCTCACAAATCTATTGTTTGTAATACCTACAATTTTCTTTAGAATTCTGATTATTATACTTTTTTATATTTATAAAATTATATTTATAAAGCCGCACACTTACAACGTATATGTTGGAAACCAAACTGCCGATTGGTAAAAATTACCCTTGCATATCGCTTTTTCACTTCTTAAGCACGCTCAAGAGAAATGTTGAAATAAATAATAGTGAACCATTGGAGTTTATTTACCTGTACGGGAAATATACGGCCAATACACACTATATTATAACATTATATTGTACATTAGTCACTAAAGGTCAATTCTAAGTTATTCGAACCTCCTTATTAAATTTAAATACATAGTACATTTTTACATAATTTATTTATTTTTTAACTGTTTAAAATTTTCAATCTCTTTGAAGCGTTTGTTGATGATAATTTATTGTTTGGTTTTGTAAATTCACCTTCCTATAGATACCATTTGGAATTTTTCCTAATTAATACAAGATTAAAATTTTTTATTAAAGTTCTAATGTGTTCATTACACGGTCCATCTTCTTTTAACGGTAGAAAACCAGGAAATTTTCGCTCGATAATATTTAAGCACTTTTCAGTAGCCTTTTCACAAATATTAGGTAGATGACACTCATTTTTGAAAGAATGCTCAAAAATCGTTAAACAAGTGTATGGCACTTCTGCATATTCCTTTGTCGGTACTTTAAACGGTCCATATCTTGATGTTTTTTTAAAAATGTTTTCGCTTATAAATGTATCACTTGCTGTAGGAATCTCATTAGATTCTTTTATCAGCTGAATTTTGCATGCATTGCAGTTTATTTTCTGGAACGCACAATACCCAGCATAATATGTGGCCGCATTTTTCTGAAGAATGTCAGTCTCAGAGGTAGAGTCTCGAGAGGCTAAAAACTGATCGTGAATTGAATCGTCTGCAGGCTCGCATTCAGAAATTAAGCTTTCTTTGTAAAGCACCTGGAAATTTTCCCAGTGAAGGTCAACCATCTTTCCGTCATCTTCTTTGCAGTTGACATACTCACTTTTAAATAGTAGTTTGGTAACGATTATATTAGCGTAGTGTATGCCAATTTCGTTGCTGGATGGGGTGTAATTAAAACCACCTTTACCGCGTAACCGAGAAAAAAGTTTTCAAGGCAGTCTTGGTTCGTTTTCCCAGTTAAAATGAAATCAACTCCATGATTTATTGTTAAGTAATCAATTAACATTAGTTGTGATTTAATGGTTAGTTGAAGACCTTTAATAAATTTAAAATAATTTTCTTTTTTGGAAAGGATTTTCAATTTTTTCAAAAAATCTAAGCTTTCTTTCATATAATTGTATACTTCATTACCATGTTTTAACGGCTTTTCATATGGAGACGTAGAGTACAAATTCCGCAGTTGACGCCGCATGCTCGAGTGATAAACCGAGCATTTCAGGACAAGTTTGTTTCACTGTCCGTATTGCGCAACTAATGGTGTTGCTCAGTAATTGAGCGGCCAACGACACGTTCATTTTTTCAAAACAGTTTGGATAAAGGTGTTTCCGGCTGATCTTGGGTAATAATTTGCAAGTTTGATTGTATCTCGATCAAAGATTTGCCTTATCACATCTATATTCGCTATCCCATGTTCGTCCAAGAAATTTGATTATTTATAAAAGCGTTTCTTGTTGACTTAATAAGATGCGGTGCATCATATTGAGCAAATATTTGTTTTCCAGCTAATACCAAATACGGGGTTTCAGGAGTAATTCCGAGGTGTTTATATACTTGCATATTTATTGCTCCTTGATCGCATGTTAGCATTATAACATTTAAGCCAATTTTTTCCTCACATAGTTTTATATTTTTTTTAATCAACTCAGTTAATTTTAATGCTGTGAATGATTTGTGGTTAACGACTACATAATTAATTACGTAGTTCCAGTCTCCTATTATGGATCTCACCTTGAAAAATAGTGCTGAAGTAGCTAGTTCATTTTTTCGCTCCTCTCCATCATCATAAAATCCTTCGATCCTATTTGTCAAAATATTGTGTGTTAAATTTTGTTTGATGGTTATTTCATCAAAACTTAAAACACATAACTTAGACGTTTCTGGAAAATTGCCGAAAAATGCACTATGCTGTACCACTAAAATATCGTTAATTCCAGGTGGAATAAACTTAATTACACACCACTTGTATATGGAACTAACTGATGGTAATTTTAAATTTAAAGTGTTCCTTAAAAATTTGTAAGTAGCGGCAGATTTGTAAAATAAACACTGCGCGAATGTTTTGTCCGCGTTGTTATAATAAAACTTTTTCTTTAGTAGCAGCTTACTCATATTTTTTGTATTTTCATTAACATTTAAATTATCAATTAATTGGTCGATAGATTTCCTTTTTTGAGTAGCATATTTTACTTTTAATAAATATAAATTTTTTTTCACTTTGTATTTGTTTTTTTTTACACTTTTTCTTACGCTTTGTAAGGGTTCAAAAATTTCACAAACTTTAGAAAGGCTTTCTATGAATAATTTTGGAACAAATTGATTTTCAGTTCTCGGGCTGCTTCCCTTGCTGATCGAGCGAAATCTTGGCAAAATCTATACTCACTCTAACTTAAACGTTTGCTGTAACCCTTGCGGTGCATTTATGTGTTTCCAATATGAGATTCACGAGAGTTGGACGTTCTCTAGCCAGTGTTAGAGAATTATCATAAACTATGTAAAAAAAATCAGATTTTACCCATTTCATTTATTTTCGAGACTCCAAGAGATAATTTCCATCTGGCATAACAAACTTTATTATATCCGGAGAAGTAATCACCTATTTCTAACCAAGTTAGAGTTCTAATCCATTCAACATACTAAATACCTTAATATTCAGTTAAACAAGAGCCACGTTCTATGCTACATTCCCAACATAACTAAACATTATTGGTTAAGAAATGTCAAGTAGATTAGTTAACAGAGTACTATATTTAACTCAAAAATCACAATTACTGAGTACTGATCAGGGGCTTACAATGGATGAGTAATACACGGGAGGTTATTGCGCACAGATAATGACTAAGGAAAAAAGACCAGGGTAATGACTGGAGCGGTGAATGGCCGATTAGTAAAGACGGAGAGGCGGGGACAACTTGCCGAATATAATGTATTTACCGACCAGGAGGTAATGGCTAACTGACCAGGAGGTAATGGCAGGAATTACTGACAAAGCCCTAAAACCATACTAAAAGTATTATAACCAGAATTTTAAAGCAAATTTTAAATAAATACCACATTTTTGATCAAGAGGTCTATATTTGCAATTTTATCAATAAAAAAGAACTCATTCTCAATGCCTTTGGTGGAAGATAAGTTTTTCCGTTGTTCTTTGTAACTGGATTCAAATGTGTTTATTTCTGTTATTTAAGAGGCGAGGCATGCAGTATGTGTTATAATTATCCAAGTGATTTTGTTGCGTAGAAATGAGTTATAGCTACCTTACTTTAGGTAGTTGTATAGAGTTCTAGTCATTCCTGTCGTTAACTAATCCTATCCTTTTACTACTTTTCATGTGATGGCTCAATCAGGCCCTGAGCTCGCATAATTCTTAAGTACAATTCGTTTCTTAAATGTGGTCTTCATATTGGATTGCGCTTACTCCAAATGCGCTTTACATAACTACCAAAACCTTCATCATGGATAAGCTGTACGTCTATATGACAGCGTTCTCTAGTTGTTTAAGCATTAGATTAATGATAACAAAATATTGTATTCTAAAAACTCGTGTTGTGTAGTTAATTTTTTGTAAAGCCTTTTAAGATCAATAAAATGTCGGAATTCTTGGATATGTCAAAAATAATTATTAATTTAAACTAATTGTAGTTAAATTACCAATTTAGACTATAGTGTCATTAATTTTTAGTTTGCTTATAATTTTTAAAATCAAGGAAGCGGATGATAGAATAAAGTAAGCACATGATTATTTTTTTTTCAATTTGTTTACTTACGAATCAATCGTTTGATTTCTAAACCGCCGAAGTTTTGTTTATAAAATGAAGGTTAGAAAGAGAAATGGATGATTATAGGACCATCCCTTTCTTCGAAAACTACAGCCAAAAACTCAGGAAATCAGAAGCGATTTTTTGTTTGTATATTTTCTTTGATCTACGTTTACTTCAGGACTGACATCAAGGTTAAGGTGTAAACGTTTATCATATCATCAAATCATATTATCACCTGATCTGGCAGTGTTATCTAGCTAGTTATCTAAGAATTAGATTCATGATAACCAAATCTTGTATTCTAATTATATAAACTGGCGACGTTAAATCCTTAAAAATCACAAAATATAAATCTGATGAGATTATTTAGATTTTTTAGAAACTCTGATTAAATTTAGTAAGGTTTTAATAGGTTAAGGCTGTTTTGTAAAAGCCTTTCTAAGATCAATAATAATTATGTTGACATAATTTGTCCGAGATAATTCTTGGATAGGTCAAAAATTAGATAGCTCTAAAACAAGATGCCTTATTCGCTCATTTAAGGAAGTCTACGAATTTCATAAAAATGAATATTTAATGCCACCGTTTTCACATAGAATATTAAAGTAGTTTTTCCGTAACTTGTACTATATACAATGTCATCAAAAATTGTTTTCCTAATTTATAAACAACGTTATCTATAGGATTTTTATATGTCGCGATATCTTTCTATCGAATAATTCAATAAATGTAGGTACATAGAAGAAGTCATAACCAATTAATTTTGTGTGGTAGCCACATAATAAAAATTATTACGTTTAAGTAATTTCAAATTTATATATTTATAATTTATACAAAAATAAAATATAGCAATTTCAAGATTTTAATTAAAACGCACAAAATTATTAAATACTCTAAACTAATCCTTCTATACAGCATGTCATCAACTTCATTAAATAGTTAGATTCGAAATATTTAGCTTATACATAAATGAAAAAGATTCAGTTTATTGCGTTTATTGGCTTGGGCTAGGCATAAAACGTGGGCCCGTAGATAGCTATTCCACTTTCACGGAATTGTAAATTTTCTTTACATAAAAAAATTTTGAATGCAGAAGAAAAATAGTCCAAAATGAACAATGAAACGATCGAAATTAAAAATAATCGTTTACATGTATGTTTCATTTTTGTAGAACCAATACTTATCCATTTCGTACATTTTTATTTGAGTTGATATTTTGATTTCCATTTTATAATATTTCCATTCATAAACTTCCATCACTACGTAAGTAGCTATGTGTATCACATTATTTATTTTTTTCTAAAATCAAATTTTTTCCTAAATACATACATACATAGAAATCTACAAACATTTTCAAATAAATTATTCCGGTATATATATATTCCAAAAAAATAAAAAAATTGGTTAGTTTCATGAGCTATTTTGATTAAAAATGTATAGCTACGTACATAAACAAACCCAAGCTGAAAAATAATACGTAATATTTTGCATTACCAATAAATTCGAACGAAACGCATCCTTTGAAGAATAAAGCGTTACTAAATTACGTACGTGCTACGAGATAATTAAAAATGCTTTGCTTCGCAATATTTTTCCCCTTTTCAAATATTTTCGATTTTATCATTGATTATTTGATTCGTTTGATTTTGAAATCGCCGAAGTTGTGTTTATCAAACGAATGTTAGAACGAGAAATGTATGATTATAAGACCATCTTGTTTTTCGAAAATTACAAACAAAAACTCAGAAAATCATGAACGATTTTTTGTTGGTATATTTCTGTCGAACAAAATCTCTTTCTTGTTATATATATTCTTTGCTACAGCTAAAAAGAGTGTTACTATTTTGTACTAGACATAATGTTTGACACAATATAATCAAAAAACATGAATTTTCCGAAAAAACTAGGGGAACATTGGGTACAATATTCAAAAGTTATGTACCTCAAAATCGAATTAAAATTACTTTATCCTAAAATATTCCTACGAGGTTACTACGGCGATAATGAGTGTTTTAAAAATAGCAAAACACACTTGAGATGAACTGACAAAATAGAGCACTGTAAACAAACTAAAGGACATATAGCGCTCAAGCTTTACGTCAAGGTAGAGGACAGTTGTGCCAATTTAGCGGCAAAAAAATTTACAATCCCCCTAAGCGGGCTTTTTAAATTTTTTTTGTAGTTTTTCCTTAGATTTTCCGAAAACTCAATTTTTTAAATTCGATTGGGTCTAGTACGAAGTGAACACATTTATTCCAGCCATAGTAATCTCCTAGTAATATTTTAGGCTAAAGCACTTTTAATGCGATTTTGAGGAATACAACTTTTGAATATTATACCCAGTGTTCCCCTACATTATTTTTAGAAAATGCAAGTATTTTAATAGGATTAATCGTAGTAACTTCTTAGTCATATAACAGGACAATGCAATTTTGAGGTAAGGTAAACGATTTTTGAATATAACACCCAGTTTTTCCCTAGATTTTCTGAATATTTCATATTTTTTAGTTGGTTTTGGTCTAAAAGGTTACTAGAACTTTAATAGGTGTTTTCGCAAACTGAAATCACATATTAAAGTCCTAGTAACCTTTTAGAAATATCTTAGAACAAAGCACTTTTAATACGATTTTGAGGTACACCACTTAGGAATATTACACCCAGTGTTCCCTTATTTTTTTCAGGAAATGCTAATTGGACTAGGCGTGGTAACTTCTTAGTCATAACATAGGACAATAAAATTTTGAGGTATACAACTTTTGAATATTACACCCAGTGTTCTCCTACATTTTTTTAGTAAATGCATGGTTAATTTATTATCTTGTAAGATGTTCAATTCGGTCATCGATCGCTCGGCACTAAAATGATCTTCATTGCAGATTCTTTCTGCATCGTAATGATTTTTATGGCTTCAATACAGGTAAATTATGGTAAGCAGCTCCGATTTTCACCCGTGATTTTTGATTAAGTACTTTGTTTTAATAATTAGTTAATTTTAAGTTTAATTAAAACTAATTACAAACAGAAAAAGAAACACAACATCTGAACATCATAGGACAATGCAATTTTGAGATAAACAGGTTTTGAATATTACACCTAGTGTTCCCCTAGATTTTCTGAAAAATTCATATTTTTTATTAGTTTTGAGTCTAGTACAAATGCAAAGTGAGAACGCCTATTCCAACCCTAGTAACCTCTTAGAAATATGATAGGCCGAAGCGCATTTTGAATGCGATTTTGAGGTTTACAACTTTTGAATATTAAACCCACCGTTCCCCTAGATTTTCTGGAAAATATTTTTGTTTTTGGAATTGGATTGAGTAGTACAATATAAAAACATCCATTCCCGCCGTATTATTCTCTTAGAAATATAACAAAGCACTTCTAATGTGATTTTGCGGTATGCAACTTTTAATGTTACAACCAATATGCCCCTAGATTTTCCGAAAAATTTATGATTTTTAATTGGATTGAGTCTAGTACAAACTGAAGCATCCATACCAGCTGTAATCACCTTTTAGAAATATCTTATAACAAAGCACACTTTTAATGCGATTTTGAAGTATACAACTTTCTCCACGGTTCTTGTTGATGTTTGTATGAAATCTAGCTGAAATTGTTCATGGTTCCCATAATTGTAAAAAAATTAACACTTAGGCTTTTTTATATGATTTCATTTAAAATGTACTTGATGTAATTCAGATCATCTGATTTTTATTTGAACTCGTAATGTAGAAAATCTAATAGTAGTTTACACTATTAAATTTCATTCCAAACTTCACTTGATTAAAGAGTCGTATGAAGTTTGTCCTAAATTTGTCCTAAAATTTGTTGTTGCTTTAGGACAATTTAGGACAAACTCCTCGCAATTTAGTTTTCATAGTTGTCAGTGCTGCGAGTGTACACGTATTCCGGAATTGTATGCACGTCGGTGGCGTAAATAGCACAGATGATTGATTTTTGCGTATATAATGTCAAGAATTGACTTGTCTATTTGTTTTTCAGTACGAGGTCACCATTTTATATAGTTTTCCAGTTTAAATTTTAATAAATTCTTAAGTCGTTTTACCTGTTTTTATCAGTATAACAAAAACCTAATGCCACATATTGCGTAGTGAGTTGGGTTTTTGACTAATGGGTATTTTTTAACTCTTACTATAGAGAAATTCCATTTTTTGCTTCAAAAAACACAATTTAATTATAATTCTTTTCGAAAATATTATAATTTCGAAAAATTGTTATAACTACACTAAACCGTTAAAAAGTTTAATTTTGAAATTTTTAGTGACGATTTTCATGTACAACAAACTATACTAACTTTGCCTCTCCTCTCTTATAAATTAATTTAATTTTATCGTTGATGTACCAATTTTAGTATGTGAAATTTTCATTGTGCCACTATGTACTTAAATTAGTTTCAATCCATTGATTGTGCATCTGCAATAAGGATATCCATAGGTTCCTGAGAACATCGTGGTTATCGTGACAATTTCATCAGAATATTCTACATTTTCACTGACCACAACCAATTTCTATTGATTTTAGGCCATATAGTTATCTCTTTAATAATAGAATCGCTTATTAGCCAGTGCAGCAGTACACAACCTAAAACCATTATCAGGTTAACCGATGTCTTCGATATTGGTTACCGATGTGTTCGATGTATGCGATTCAATTTTCGTTCGTGGCATAAAATTAATTTCTGTCATAAATGCAGGACACTCGTTGCAGTCTTGTTTATTACTAGATAAATAAGCCTACACAAAGAGCTGCCGTAATTTTCATTCCAAGTGCTCAGTGCTCACACGATCCAGTAACAATTGCTGATTTGTATATCAATACTACACTGGCTTTGCGATGAATATCCTTCGACAAGAAGGACAATATAGGTGTCAAAGAATCTTTTAATGATTTTTTCTGTATCCATAGCTGTGCTATAGAAATTAAAAATTTTCATTCTGGTTGAAATCGAGTGATGTTATACGATCATCGCAAAATTTGAAGCCACACAACGAGTTGCACAACTAATTGCTTTCTGTGGATTTTCCACATTAAAATTGTCTAATAAATGTGATTAATATTTTATTTAACGGGTGCATTTTTTTCATTGTATAACCTATATCCATTTTATTCTTAGGTCAGCTGAAATTTACATTTGTCCGAGAGGTCCACCAAGACAATCGATGATTGTTCTTGTTTGGAGTTATATTGCTTGAAACATCTAGTAAAGCATTCGGTCATATACCATTTATTATAGGATTTTGAACCGATCAATTTTCTAAATTTTTGTATTGCGTCTTGATAATGTTGTTCATTCTTCTAGTAGGTGCACATTAACATTTTGCCATTTTTTTATACATTTTTTCGATCATTCCGTTTCCCGAACATAATAATACATATTAAGTTGTGTCGACTAGAAATACATGCTTTTGGCTCCACACAAATTAGTGGCTCGATTTTAGATCAGCACTCGGCTGTTTTACCATGTGTAACTGGAAAAAACATAAAACGTAGGTCGTTTTCAAGTTGCCCCCATGTTGTTTAAAACGTCCGCTAAAAACCGCGTTCCAACCATTAAAAAATATGCATTACGTGATATTAATCCAACTGTCATTTTTGATGAGGTAAAGGTTGATGCTTTCCATAAGGAGCTACGCACCGAAGTGTGTTGAACGTCAAAACGACAAATTTTATCCGACAATTACTGGAATGCTACCTGTCGGACAATGTTCTCATTTGTAAATGTGCAAATGTAGAAACTTATAAGTGGTTTTGTGATGAAGTCTCCAAAATCAGTGATATCTGGAACGAAATAGTTTCTCGAAACCTATAGAGCACATGCATTATTATATCAAATAATCTCAATTCTCATTTGTGTAAGTCCTGCGTTGCAGTTCTCACGACTGTAGTCGTTGCTTTAGATTCTTCGAATGGTTACTATTAGTTGATTTAACCTTCTGTATTCCTACTTTTTAGTTCCCCAGGAATCCTTTCCGTCGGAGGAACTTGTAGCACTTATATCTTGGAATCTAAATAAGAAAATTACTGTTATAATTGATTGTGATGCGAATGCGCATCATACCATTTGGGGAGACTACTCTAATTTCGACTACTTTTGAAAATGATTTTCCTCTAATTACAAACCAAAAAGCTCAGAACAAACTAGGACACTGAAAAATGTGGCTAGAAAAACAATTCTGCAGGTCGATTGGGATAGCTTCCTGGTTGCGCGGAAAGTCTACAAAAAAAGTCAAAGATCTGCTTATATCTATCTCTCTAAAATTTATGCCAAAAATGGTTTCAGACTTGAAGCTCTTCGTTAACTTAAGGAAAAGTTACGCTTTTCAAAAAAGGAGGTGCTCAGTGTTCATTTTCATGGTTGCTACAACATTAGCTTCGACCATGTTGCCACTGTACTGCTCCTACTGTAGATTGGTCTGTTTCACAAATTAAGTGCGACCTTCTGCATTGTTATGTGATGCAAGTTTGGAATCGAAACGAAAACAACAATTTACTCAGCAAATTGGAGGAAGCGTTGCGGTAACAGTCTTTTCGTGACACTATAAATTAACTAAAATGTTTAGACTACACTGGATCAACAATTACCGTGATTGGTAGTGATATAATTTTCTTGAATTAAATGCCTATGGTAATATTCGGTGCCAGTTCAATATATTCGGTCTTCAAATTCAGCTGATTAAAACGGGGAAAGAGTATTTGTTTTCTATATCATGCGATTGAGAAACCAAAATCTATGATCTGTCTAACAAATACTCTGGTATTTTCGAACCTGGAAGCGCCTTGAAACCGGTTGTTACGCCGAAATATTTAAAGGCACATCATTTAAACAGATGGACGTAGTTGAAAGATAGCTTGACAGATTGGTTTCACTTGTTGTTCTTCAACTAATCCAATTTAGTCGATGGGATGCATTCGTCGTTGTTGTTCGTAAAGCTGACAAAATATCACTTCCGCCGAGATTATAATGACACGGTAAACTTTCAACTCTGCGTCGTCCAGTATCGAGTTCCGAGAGTTGAGGAGTTATATCAACCCCTGCAAGGGGGAAACGATTTTCGAAGATTTAGCGCAGCGAATCATATTTGCAATTGGAACTTTTCAATGACTAGAAAGGTCCGGTGACAGTTTCGACTCCATTTGGACTATTCCAATCCAAACATTGCAGCTTAGAATAGCTAGCGCGCTAGCAATATTTGAGCGATTCATTGAGCAGATGACAGCGTGTTTGTAGTTTGTTACAAGTTTCTTGGACGATATAATTGTAAAAGGTCGAGCCGAAGAAGAAGAGTTTT
The DNA here is from genome assembly GCA_947310385.1 of Nephrotoma appendiculata. Lineage (NCBI taxonomy): Eukaryota > Metazoa > Arthropoda > Insecta > Diptera > Tipulidae > Nephrotoma > Nephrotoma appendiculata. Next base: position 172,369,445 of record OX371224.1, read on the forward strand.
AAACGACTTGCTGCTCTCAAAATATGTAATATGAGCAAATTCTTCCAAGCTAAAATGGATTTTTAGTGCATGTTTTGGATGAATCTGGAACCTGAATCATCCGATAGAGTTCGAGCGATTGAAGAGATACCCAACAAACTTGAAAGAATTGTAAATTTTCAGTGGTAAAATTAATTATTATAAACCTTTTTTGAACGCTTGCACTGCGTAAGAAAAATGTTCCATTTGTTTGGTCAAAAGAGCAAAAGAAATTATTTTTGTCAAATAAAAAATTCCGTTGTGATGGCTCAAGTAACGAAGAATGGGCAGTGATTTATCATATTTACCACGCAGACAGCTTGAGATTCTCTACTAGCCGGTGTCTAGTCTATATAAAGGAAGATAGGCTAGACTCTGTCCAAAATCGAGATCTTCAGAAATTTTATGTAAAGAGAAATTTCATTTCTGTTTTCAATAAAGATCTTCTTTTCCAGATTGGGTTTACACGAATAATTCCTCTCAGTCTACGAAAGCAAGTTTTCGCCCTGTTGCTTACTGGATATTGGGCAGTGTTCAAATGAAGCAGCTAGCCCGTACATACTGCTGGTGGCTGAATATCGACAACGAAGCCGTTGAAAAGATTACACGTTGACTTTGCTGGACCGTTTCTACATCATATGGAACAGCGTTTATATCAGCAGATTTTCAGTAGTTCTGATGATGCAATGATATTGATCATTTAACAACTTCGCCTTTCTATTCCTAGTCAAATGAGGAGGCAGAAAGGTTTGTGAGATCTTCAAAACCGCCTTGAAAAAACAATTGAGAGTTGGTAATATTATACTGATTATGCAAAGCTCACGCCGAATCCTGATGGTAAATGTTCGAGCGAAAAACTTCTCGATCGGCAACCAAGGACTCTGTTATCTCTAATGTTTTCTTACTCAACTTCACAAAGAACAGGTGAACAAAGTTCATTGTGGGCAAGGTTATCTTCGTGCAAAACCCATCTGATGGAAAGAGGTTGCGGGGGAAGCCAAGCAGATGCTTGGCAAGGTGATGTTTATAGTGTAGTTACACCACGCTTGTATGGTCGCTGGAATTTTGAACAGTCAAAATCAATATCAATTATCGATCGAGGTTGCTACAGTCCTCCACGATAAATTCTCCGACAGACAACTATAAGAACTCTGAAACTGGTCAAGAGTTACCAAGTCATTTAGCAAGAATTCGACGACTTGTGGTAAAATTTCAAACTCGAACATTGAATATCATTCAGTTCACGTTCGGATCTCGTCATGGCATGCTAGCTGGTCATTGAGCAATATTTTAATTTAATGGATTAATAAATAGCGCCCGATAGATGCATCCAGAGTAGTGAAGTTTCTTTAACAAAGCTACATTTTTTAATTCAACTGTGTATTCAAAACAAAGACAATAAAACTTAGAAATTTATTTAGCTGCTATCGGGAGGTCGTTTTTACTTGCTGGAAAATTTTATCTTATTTTAAAATTTGAAAACGCAGCAAGCTGCAGAATTGTTGTTAATTAGGTTATACCAAATAGTGTTCATTAACAAATTTAAGATCATGAAATAGCTCGTTTAATGGAATTGGAATTAAATTGGAAGTTTTGAGGACTTTCCCAAGCTATATAGAAAATGTATGGATTGCATACAATTATTTCGTCTTGTGACAAGTAAAAGAAAACGCAATTGTAGGATGCATATGCCTAATTTGATCGTAGTCAGTTATGAAATGATCTCTAGTTCCATTCAACATGGTAAATCGCCACCACTTCGATCAACGCTATAGTATCGCACATCGAGTTTGACCATAGTACGTCTTTGGTAGTTAGGTCTCCACCAAGCTTTATCGGTATCAATCGGATACACGGACGGCAATACACTTCGTTTATATAAATAATTGTGAAAATTTTTGTTACGACAACACTCAGTTTATTTTAAATATATTTATAACAATTTATTTTTTTATAACAATATTTTTATTATTTATTTGAATATAGTTTTTTTTAATGTATTTTTATTTTATTTTATTGACATATCTATTTACAGAAAAAACTAAAAACTGACTAACTTTTATTTTTCAAAGCTAGCTACAAAAAACCAAAAACTACAATATTTTTTTTGGATACCCAACTAACCATTTACGGTGCTTGACAATTTAGGAAATTTATTTATAAATTATTGAATGATTTGGTTGGGCAAGGTGTGAAAGACGCCACACGTCTATAATTGTTAATATTACAATTACACGTTTCGCCCTAAGTGGCGAATTTATACTGGATTTTGAGACGGATACCTGGATTTGTTCTCATTAAAAATCGTTGCCGATTAGAAATTCGAGATATTTAGAGCCCTGGGATTTTGATATTTAGTTTTTCAAGGTTTACTCGGTTAAGATAAATGTAATCGCTGCTCGTTTAACAAAATAATATTAAGCAACACAGTAAAGTAGCAGGTATACGCGGGAATGTCAAAATTCTACTTGTTATGCAATAATGAAATAAATTATAAATCGGACATTTAAATCTCTCATGCTGAGCGCGGCCTTTAGATCTTTCTTTAATCCATAAACTTTTTGATCTCTCACCTTTGATTTCGTTTCAATACGCTCTATGCTAACCAAAAATTAACCGAAAAATATGCTACAAATCTTGTCAGAGCAGTAAACAATAGGCAGCAATTAAAAATCATAATAAAAAACGATAATTCTATAGAAATTCTTCTGTGTTCGTCTTTAAATAATTTTTTTTTTTTTTTGTAATATAAAAGAATTTTATACCGAGGTATAAGTTGTTTAACTCAATAAATTTTCTGTTCGCGGTATATCGCGGAGTTAGATCTTTCTAGTTATTTTTTGTCTTGTTATATCTGAATATCCATTTTTTTATTATTTTATTAACTAAAACTCGTTTTTAAGTAATTACTATTTTTTAACACTTTTAATCCACACGTTAAACTGACTTAGTTTTGCCATTGGAATTAATTAAATTTACATTTTATGGTAATTATATGTGATAAGAACGGAATTATTCTGGACATGCCAGGGTATATTTAGATAGTCGCACACACGCAGGCGAATAGTGGCGCTTAGAACATACGAGTATATCGTTTGGAGTCATTGCTTTTATATAAAAAAAAAATCGCATACACTCGCGCGCACTTTATAACTTTTTTTTTAACTTTATCTTGGTGTTGTTTTAAAATTAAAACTGAAATTATAAAAATTCTTTGTATTTCCAAAATACAAAAAGCGAACCTTGAAAACCCGACATATTGAACAATAATATAATGTTAATGCTGTATTATGTATTATAAGACGTGACTTAATTTTCTTCTTCTTAACAAAATAAAAAAATCAGATTAGTTTTGTGTCTTAAAATTTAAACAGAAAAAAAATATTTTCAATACGATTAAGTGTTACATTTATATATGGAGTACAGAATCATAAAATTGCGCTATCCAGAAATTTATCATCTAATCCTGTCTGTAGAACAAAATATTCGGCAATTTACAAACGCGATCATGAACAGCAAAAAATTTTATATCTCAAAATATTAATTTTAAACTAAACAATAATAACAAAATAAGTACACAACAACAACAACAACAAAAATTATCTATCACGATTATTCATCATCCATTATCTTTTGGAATTTCTTTTATTATTTTTTATTCTTATATATTGCTTGCTATACGTACGAGAATATTTTCTTAAAAATAATATCCAAGAAAAGATCACTAACCTTACATTATATATCTTAGTTCGTGTACTTACCCCGGTATAAAATTTAAAAAGTGCTTTAAAAAAAAGATTTTCAGCAAACAACAGTTTAACAAAACAAAAATACGAAAAGAAAATATTTACCAACAGATTGCAAGAAATTCTTACAAGTTTTCGTTAAATTAATTAAATATAATGAATTATTAGCACTCGTATAACTGAGTTGGCTTTAAGAGAGAGTTATAGATGGCGCAGTGTAAAACGTTCTAACATTGTGCTAAAAATTAATTTCGACCTCCAAATATTTAAAATTATTTCTAAAATTTTTAAAAATATTTAAATTGTTCAGTAAATTAAGAATTTCGTTAACATACAAATTTTAGGGTCTGTGACTTTGACACCATCAACCTTGAGGTAAATTCCGCATTGAATACAATTCACTACACTTTTCACTTGAATTCGAAGTAGAATTACATAATCTTGTAATTACATTTTTGTAGGGAGCAGAGAGGGGTAATGCGACAACAGCATCACCATTGACCTGAAGCAACCGTTGCTTGGGTTAGTACAAGTTTGAGTGACCGCATGGGAACAGCATTTCGGTAACGCAGATTCAAGCCGATAATTGTCGGAAACATGTCCATCGAAAACTTCAGTCGAAAAATATCGATGATGTAGATACTAATTTTATGTCGGAACGAAATTATTTATATTATAAATTTCTATTTTGTTGTTCCTAAAAAACATCTAAAAAAATTAAAGTAACAATTTTTTATTCGAAACATTTAAAACTAATATAGCAACCCAAATTTATCTATGTGGGGAGTGTGGGAAATCAGAACATGCAGAATTTGAAAATATCTAAAAATCGGCTGTTTAAAGTGTCATAGCTGGGAATAAATTCAAATTAACGGTCTTAATGATGTTCACACCCGGAAAAAATTTCGTGTGGTTCGTTCGGAAAGTTCGGAAAAAGTCGATTGAATATATCGCACTATCGATTGAATATATCGCAATATTAAGTCCTTTCATTTTATTCTATTTGCAACCATGAGACTTAAACGATCAGAAATTTTCAAATTTTGCGTGTGCTCTATATATTCAATTAATTTTTGCCGGACTCCCCACATGAAAATTCAACAGGCATTTTTTCTAGTTGTGAACATTGTTAGAACCTTTCATTTGAATCTATTACCAGCCATGACACTTTCAACAGTCAATTGTTAGAAATTATCAAATTCTGCGTTTTTTCAAATATTCAACCGGGTTTTCCCAGGCTTTCCACATAAAATGTGATCTTAATTGTTTTCCAGCAGCAAGTATTACTAGGACCTTATATTTGAACTGCCTGCTTATTACCTAAAACGTTTAATTTTTAAAATTTTGCAAGTTTTGCTTGATATATTCCATCGGGTTTTCTGTAATAAAATAGTATTGTATTAAAACAAACGTTTTTGATTTAAAAAGAAATTACTGTTTGACAACACAATTATTTATTTAATTTATTGACATTTTCCGACTTTTACAGATAAGCAATCTATTTTGGGTTTGAATCTGCATTACCGACATTTTTCGGCTGGAGCGAGTCATCTAACTTTAACAGTATATCAGTGTGACCCATCCAGTAGCCGTGAGATCTGGCTGGGATTTAATGAACTTATCTACCATTAATCTGAAAATAAATATGATAAATGAGAAACTTCGTTGATTCTACGTCATTTATGTATGAAATACAACAATCATGTGACCATCCCGGCCCCTGTTATATGCTGGCATCCAAACATCGTAATTTTTCACGACTTTTCCAAGCCTCAATTTCAGCTCGAATGTTGTGAAAAACGGAGTGAAAACGGTGTCAAACCGCTTGATCCTAGTGGCCAATTGACATCAGAATTTCTTTAAATTATGCGATCATCGAACTTGGATGTCAATAAGTCGAGTGATTTGTGTGACATCATTTGTGTTGTAATTGTTGTAAATGAAGTCTCAAAAAGATGGTTGGCTCTTCACGAGCATTTTCACATACAGCTGTACTGTTTCACAAGTACGAACTGAACGATGGTGTGCATAATTATGCTCTACGACCTGAAACTGATCTAGCCTTTTCAAAATAACAATTTTGCAAATGCCAGGATCTATAGGACGTCCATGTTGACCAAAATCATCACACATGAATATAAATGGCATAGTTTTGACTTTTCATTTGTCAAAGAAAAAAATTTGGCTTGTCATCGCACAATAAATATTTTTTTGAGCTTAAACATTTGGGTTGTCAGACTCTATAGTTATAAAAAAAACATACACAAAATAAAACCATATTTTATTGTCATAATTCATATTGCAAAGGGTTGAAAATAGTGGTGAAATAAAATTTTTTACTGAACTTCTTGAGATTCAATATAGGTTGTTCTATGTTCTAGTTTTGTAATAAAGTTTTGTAATAAAGTATGTATTCTAATGCACTTTAGATTGATTAAACTTTGACCTATTGTTTGGGAGGAGGAACTGAACTAAATCATTCAAGATATTTTGTGCACTTTCGAAATTCGTCCTGGTCAAGAACTCTCGGTCAAGAAACTGCATGCTGCCTCAATGTGTATCGCTTTTCTACTTGAACATATGAAGATACAAACACATACCTTCATAGAACTGCAGTAATCCACCCCACTCTGTTGGTAAATTACCCAAAATTAAATTCTCTGTATATGAGATTTGTTTGATGCAATTTGGTGCTAGCTTTTATTTTTCAAAATTTTCTTCTCAAATGGTAGTAAGTAGACCAACACCGGAATGTTTATCTTTTATGATAATTGGTAAGATAGTTGGATGTTTAACGTTCAAGGGCGGTTACCTTAGATGGCCGTTTACACGTCATCTACTAAGTTTTCTGTAATGACGTCGATAACTCGTCAACAATATCGACTATTCGTCAACAACGCCGAGTACTCATATAGACAACGTCAACTGCTCGTATACATTGTCGACAACTACTTGTGATTCACGTCAGAGAACAGACATTCAAAACGAACAGAATGTGTACATATTTTGATTTTAGGAACTTAATTTTTAGACTTTAACTTGGCACTCCCAACTGTTTCGTGGTTCGCTTTTCACGTATTTCTTTATGCACTGCTTGCCAAATCGAGGACGTATGGCTCCATGCCAGCCTATACTGCCAGCCTATATTTAGACAAAAAAAAATGGTATCAGGCACGTGATTTCTAGCAAAATACTAATTTTTTCTAAAAATTGTAAAAAATTTGAACAAAATACAATTTACTGACATCTACTGACATTTTTGGACGATAAATATTTTGTTCTTTGAGGTTTGACTAATATTTCTTTCTTGCATAAATTAATTTGACAGTGCATTTATGTAAATATACAAACATTCAAGAAAGTTTATGTATATCTTGCTTAAATATTTTGAGTTAGTTAACTGTGAACTAGGTATATTAGGCTTGAGACTGAATTAGATGATGGAAATAAGGCTATAGATGAAATCTGGCATATAGGGGAGCTGGAAAATATGTAAGAATTCGTTTTCAACAATGTTGTCCATGAAGAGCATGCACTCACTATAACTATAAGGATACGTTTAAAGGCGGTTGTTGTAGAATCGCGTTCTTTTATATACCCATTAAGAATTGAATATGGTACCCGGAGATGTTTTAGCGGATGTCGATTATATTTCCGTGACGTGCTGATTACCAGAGTTCGAGACCATAATCCAAACAATTGTTTCAGCATAAAGTTGTAAATACCTTATGACGCAATCCTCCAGAATATTTTAATGTCGTTGCATTTTTTCAATATCAATCATACAAATGAACTTTTAAGCCCGCCTCCCCATCTGTACTTTCACTTTCGATCTCAGACCCTTTCCTTGGAAGGATGTGTGCCCGCTTGCCCAAATAAATGTGCGTAAGCCTGGCAAATCATATTGGCAGCTCGCTAATAGCAATTACGTATACGATCAGTTATAGCTGCTAAATGTTCACGTAACATCTATGATGTTGAGTGTAGAGTAGCACAAGTGAGCATCAAAAGAAATTCTGAAGTCGTTGCCTCCAAGTTAGACTATAGGAATCTCAGATAATGGATAATGGACCTACCTCGCCCATCCCTGGCGCTAACTATTTTTGAATGCGTCCTCTCATTAAATGGGTTCAAGGTAAGTAATTTGCTGCCTCATTGTAACGTGATCCGTTACACGTAATTGATGACTGACTGCTCTGTGGCTTCTAGTTTTGTTTTTCTTATCTCTCCGTCTCTGTTTATATTGAAGATTGTTTATAAATCGCCGTATAATTCTTAATTGTTTTAACATGTTGATAAAAAAAAATGATTTGCTAGGATTGCATATGTGTCCATTGCCGATAGACGTAATTCTTCGGATATGTATGTTCTTAGGTTTTGGTACCGACCAATTTCCAACATAGTTTTATTACTTCGCTGACCCTGTTCACAATAAAAGTGATCGAATGCCTAATGTCATGTTAACCAATCCAATAATATTCGTCAATCTGTGAATAATGAGATGTTTAGTTAAGGGACTGTTCTACGATTTTCATTAGGTAATTTGCTTTACAGGTGATACCCACAGGGAGACCATCAGCATGTGTCTGTTCACTGGCGTCGCTGAAACCAGCTGAAGTCACTTGACTGGTCGACTGCAACCATCTGGATATTCGAATATTCAAGGCCTCGCAAAGATCTCGTTAAATTTGAATTTCTACCTTTAAGATATTAGAATGTTTACTTGAATAACAGTGATAACCAGCGCAGCGGATCAAAAGTGATCGCTTGCTATGTAGTGTTGGAGACCAAAAACCTATGAAGTGTATGCCTTTCTAAAGCACTTGAAAACTGTGTCAACAATATTTTTTTACGTGTGTTGTTAGATTTACCGAGAGTCATCCTATCATCTAGATTTAGATTCATACCGTAGAATATAACTTGGGCTGCTTGGGTTGATGTAATCAGTAATTGATTGCCAATTTCTTGGTAAGCTGCCGATGCTGTGCCTTATTGAGCTGTTTTTAAACGATATATGGTAGATTGTTGGCTAGTGTCGCTTCTCCACAAAGTGTTCTGAAATTTTGAAACGCAAACTCATGTTGTTGGAACTTGAATAAGATCTTGATGAGTGGTGGTTATCCAGTACAGACTTAAAAAAATTAATCATATGCGATGCAAATAGAATCGCATATGACTCCGTCTCAACTTTGTATCGTTTTATGATACAAACTTTGCATCGAACATAACCAAATTTAAGATGCATCAAAAGCCGATGCTACTTACGTTTAATTTGTGAACGAAGCAACTTTTATCAGAATTAAGAGTTACTTTATCTATTGTATTGTTGATGTAGTCTTTATTTAAAATTCAACATAAGATACACCTAATTTAACAATGATGCATTTTGTATTAAATTTGGTAGTTGTTTGATTTTTTGCCGTTGAAAAACCGAAACTATTAGTATTTAATTTATTAACAACGCAACATGCATCTAAATTGAAAGATACTTCCATCATTTTTTTTTATGTAAATTGACTAAAAGAAATTTATGAATTTTGTTATAAATAAAACCCGTTGAATTTTATATTCTAGCTTTATGAGATTTTAATATCTCTATACAAAAATTCAGTTGTTATACGTCAGCCCAGACTGCGCTCACCAAACTGCAAAAAATATGAAAAATATTTTAAGCTTATATTAAAAGTATATACACAATGCCTTAGCGAATTATTATAAATTCGCAAAAAAATAGTTAACCCCAGATCAGGGCTGCCACTTCCCAAGATAAAATGTGTAGCAGATTTAGTGGAAAAAGTGTAGTATACGCTCATTTTTCGTAGTAAATCTTGCGATGAGTAAAACAAGTTTTATTTTTAAGTTTTTATTGAGAAAACTATCAAAATTATATTTGTGAGTTAAGAAAAAATTAAATACCTATAATGTTTATCAAGATTTTTTTACAACATAAATAATTCAACAAAAGTACAAAAAAAATATTTTCTTAATATACAATTTATTTTTTCAAATTTCTCAGAGTTCCATTTGGTATTTTCCGTCGACAAACTTAAATTTTTCAGAAAATTCTAACAGACCGGGCTCGTCACACATTTCCCAACAGACTTTATTTGGTTTTATTAATTCTTTTGCAAACATGAGGTTTTCTACAGTTTTTGTGTTTAAACTGTTATGAGTGTTAGTTTTTATTAAATCTAACTTTGAAAATTTTCTTTCCGCAGCAGCAGTACTGTGCGACAAAGCACATAATATTAATATATAATTTGAAAGCTCCTCAAAAACTAGTATTTCAAAGGCATCTTTTGATAGTTTTAATTCTGTCCAAAATTTTTTAACGTCGCCCGAAAATTTTGAGGCAATTTTTACATGTCCTATTATCCTACGAAACTGAGTATTTAGCTTTTCTATTTCCCCCTTCATAAAATGAGAATTCATTTATCAATGGCAATATAGAAGAAAGGCTTGCCGTTACATTTTCATTTACGTTTATATATTTAAGGAGCTTTAATTTTGTATCGTTAAAATCAAACCTGCTTTTAATTTGATTACAAAGCTCAATGTAATACGAAACTAGCCTATTTTTAAGAGGTCTAATTTGTTCTTCCTTTAAACTTTCTGATTTTCACAGAAAATTTTCAAATTTAATGCCATAGTGCATTGATGTTAGCGTTAGGAATAAATCAGAGTTATTTGTATCGACATTAAAGTTCAAATGTTCTGGTTTTATAAAATTTTTAATAATTTCGATGTATAGAGTATGCAGTTGAATGTAAAGAACGTGAATTTGCGTTGTCTCGGATTGGAAAAGTGTGTTTAAAGCCTTTATTCCACAATGAAACATATTTTTTCAGTAAAAAAAAGGCGAGATAAAAATATAATTTCGCCACGAACCAAAATGAAACAAAAAAAAATTCAGTAAAATTTACTGGCAGTAAGCGCGGAAAATGTTGCCATAAAAAGTATGAAACTCAATACTTTTTATGGCAACATTTGTTTGTCTTTATCACTCTAACATAATTTTAATATGTATACTCTCTTCTTTTCGGTTTCCTAGTATTTTTTACTGAAAAAATATGTTTCATTGTGGAATAAAGGCTTAAGTCATTTATTAATTTAAGAGCATGAGACATGAATAAAAGATAACATTTATTCACAGGGTCCATCAAGAAATCGTTACTTTCGCCTGCGTTTGAACTATGAAGCTCTTCGTAATTATATAGGCTAAAATAATATTTTAGAGGATCCTGTTCTAAAATTCGGTTGACTACACTTTCAAATGAAAGCCAACGAGTGGAACTAAGCCGTAAAGTTCGATGATTTTTGATATTAAAATAATCCTGAAATTCCCGAAATGCTCCTATGCGTTTTGCACTGTGGGCGAAGTGGTTGAAAATATTTTTAATATTTTTTTCAATTTGATTTGGAAATTTTTTGCAAGTGGCTGATGCACATAAATGCAATGAGTGACATGTGCAACGTAAAAAAACAAATATTTGTTTATTTCTGAAAATTATGAAACTACTCCATTTAAATGGCCCGTCATAACGGCCGCATTTACAACAGCTAAACCAATTACATTTTCAATCGATATATTGGAATTCAAGAAAATTCGTTCGGATACATTGAAAATTTCTTACGCCATCGAAGCTGTTAATTCCACTAAGCCCAAAAAGCAGTCTAAAATTTTTTTTTTATCTATGTCAAAATACCGAGCTACGATCACCAAACATTTCGCCGTAGACACATCGGTTGTTTCATCTGACATTATCGTAAATTTGCATTTTTGCAATTTGTTCGTAATTTGTTGCTTAGAGTAAGGTCCTATATTATTTGATTCAACATGGCCGCTGATTTTGTTCGCCCACATTTCAATTCCTTTGCCGTTTCTGAATCTGTACAAGTGGTTTGCAATAACTTTGGCATATAATCCACCTGAAGGAAAGGGAGGTCGTACTGAACACAATACATTACACAACCAAACTCAGCTGCTCTTTTCCGATATCGGTTCAGATTACCCACAGAATGGATACTTTGTGCAATATTTGGTGTTGTACTCTGAATGTCCATTTTTCTTGCATGTGTTTTGCTTTTTGTTTCGTGTCGTATAAAATGTGATTTATTATTGGCTAATACTTTGAAACAAATTGAACAAAAGGCCTGGTCGATCACCTTCCTAAGCCATGGATGTAAAATTTCCCGATCGCTTTTATATTTTTGCTTATATTGTTTGCGTTGTGTTTGTGGTAAAGTGGAATCAGAATCAGAACTATTTGTCTCTCCATATGGTTCCAAATCATTTCTTAAAATATTAAAACTGTAAATATTAAAATTATCATAATGTAATTAAATCTCGTTTCAAACTAGCCGATCATCTGAAGGTGTGACGCGTGCAGAAAAAAATTGATTAGTTTGATGGATATTTTCCAAATCAGTAGGCCTGAAACAGTTTTGTTTTTAGTTAAATGTCAATAAAACAATAATTATTAACCTTATTCAGCTCTGTAATGTTTTATGAAACAAGCAATCTGAACCAAATTTATTTACACAATCGAATTAGTTTACACTACAAAACACTAAACACTACAAAACTTGATGAAATTATAATTCAACTCAACCTATTTACTAAAAGATTGGTGGAGCAGGGAGCTTAACATTATTAAACTTGGTGAAATTGAAAATATTTACTAAAGCTCGCTTTAGTAAATATTGTCAATTTCACCAAGCTTAATAATGTTAAATTTGGGCATATAAAATATTTAAAAACTTCTGTTACTTGAATTTCTATATAATAATACATATTCGAAGTAAATTAGGTTTTTCTATGTAAATTTAAAAAAAATACAAATGTAAAATTAGATTAAATCACTTACTTTGGTTTCGCAATCGAAAAATACCGTTTCATATTTATTAAACAATTAAAAGTACTCGTAATAACACTAGAAAAGTTATAAACTAAAAATGGCAGCAGCTTTATTTAAATTTTTTATTTTTAAGTTTGAGAAATAGTTCACTTTTTGTAATTTGCGTTTTCAACGTTTGATAACGAAAGAAATCGCGCGAGAAACAAGTGATAGAAGAAATAGCAGCATAATGAAGTTAGCTAAATTATTTAATTGTAAGGCATTTTCTCGTGTAATATGAAATATTATGTATTAAATAGCTGCGTAAACTTTTGGCATTAAAAATGTAGCAGATTCGGTTTAGTGGGTAGTGAAATTTTAAAATGAATAAATTGTAGCACATCTGCTACATTTGCAAAGTGGCAGCACTGCCCCAGATTATATAGAAATTTTATTTCGATACACGACTGCAGTAGGTTTAGACGCAACTGCATCGTAAATATTTTCAATGCAAGCTTTGTGTCATAATGTGATACACGATTGCATCGTATAAGCCTCGATGCAAGGTTTGCATCATAAATCGCAGAAAAATTTCTAAGTGTGTAGGTCCAACCATGAGAATTTCGTTTAACAATAACCGCATAGATGGCTTCGCGAAAGCGTCCAAACCACTATAACCCTCGTATAGTTGTGCTGCTGGTCTTACTCTTCAAGCTGTAACTAATTACTCGCTTCATATGTCCTAGCTTTTCGTATTCGGCTATGATTGTTTTGCACATATTCCCGAACTCTCCTCGCGCTCAAATCTCTCCTTTAATGTTCTCAATCGATTTAAAGCTCAGATGTTCCAATTTTGCTGGATGTACTAAACAATGAACTGTAACTTGTTGTTACTACTTGTTTACATCAGCTCTTATGCGTGTGTTGGTTTGAAACAGTTCTTCGCGTTTTTCATCATCTGGTGACTTTTTAGTAGCTTTCGAAACTTCTTCTACCTCTCAGAACCAGTACGAGGCCGCTTGCAAGAACTAAATTCTCTGATCATTTAACTGAAAATCAATGAGCACTTGAATCTTTGTCTATATCATCCGAGGATGTTGTTATGCAAATTTTTCCTTAAATTATAAATTGCTTGATTGGTATTGAAACACCATCGGTTCATGCAAACAGCCCTGGCTAAGCAGAACTTTCGTCCTTATGAAGATATCAAAAATTGGTTCATAACTATATTGCCTTCAAAAAACTATAGAGTTCATCCTTCGGGAATCCGGTTATTGTGCGAATGATGGGCGAAGGTTTGAGCTTTCGGCGAAGCATACTTTAAAAACAAATGTTCAGTCCCAGCAGTGTTATTTGTTGCGAAAACATGGAATTGAGTGAACATTAAAATTTGTTTTCTTTGTACATATTTTGTATGTTTCCTTAGAATTTTTCATTTAGTCATTTGTGTATGTCCGTCTGTGTCCACGATAACTTGAAAACGGATGTAGAATTTCTTCACTAAAAGTTCAAGCAATTCATGGGATAGAGTGCTATTAATTTGGACATTTCTGTGTTTAAGGTGTTCAGAGATAGATAGGGTTTTATAATCCCCTCCTTAAAATTGATATTTTTTTTTTTATTTTATATTCTATTTTGGTTTCATAGAGCAGGTGTATGTTGAATAAATATATATCTCGTGTAGATGTGGGTTTCTGTAGGTGATGTGGTTATGGGGGTGGTATGTGAGGTGGAGGGGGGGTTGACATGAGGTGTTTTGGGTTTGTATGGGTATTTGGGATTTGGTAGACGAGGGTTTAAATACAAAACAAATTAAATACTTTTAACTGGATCAAGATAATTTTATTTTTCTTAATATTTTTTCTCCTTAGTTCTTTATATGCAACAAAAATTCTTATAAAGTTCGGCTCCGAACCTTTCCCGTCTTTTTTCTTTTGTTTATAGAAAAAAGGCGAGCATTATCCGTGTTGTGTGCAATTGGGAAAGTATGACCCAAGTGAATATGGAAATTTGCCGAAATTTACCAGCAATAACTCAAATTAAATATGTGGAAAGAGTTACTGATTTTTTGGCGAGAAGGAAAGTAGGCGAAAAAGAAGAAGATCATTATGTTCCAGAAGATGAGGCTGCTGCAGCCTGAGTGGTGATGGTAATGAAGATTGTTGATGAAGTGGAACTTGAAGATATTGATCAAAAAGGAGAAGCAGCTGATTTGTCTGTCGGCGAGGCCAGTTGCATTTTATAAACCATAGTTGTAAAGTTTTGTTGGTTTGGCATCATTCATCATTCACGATGAATTACAACCAAAAATGGAAACAGACAAGTGTCGATTTTTTTATCATCGAATTAGCTACCCAACAAGTAATTTCGCACATGGAGGAACGATCTTTAACACGTTAATGACAATACTACACATATGCGTTAACGTGTTAAATCCGAATGTCAGACTGAAACTACGGCAAAGAAAAACTCGATTTTTATATGGTGCATGTCAGGTGTGTGTTACGCTGTTGCTTATTTCTTTTTGTTCTGTGAGCCTACATTGCCTTAATTAGTACATGTTCTAAATAAAGTAATGCATCTATCTGGATATAGGTAAATGTTTTTAAGCCGTACCTTTAAACGAAGGTCTCTTCAGACTTAACCGGTTCACTTAGCGCAGCTCAAGTCTCTGCCTTTTGCAGTGATAAATAAAACTTTTTCTCATTTTCTAGAGAATCAAATGTTTTTTATTTTTGTAAAATTGTTGAAAATACATTTTGTAAACACATTTTTTCGTCGTTGACAAAATCAAACCCGCGGTCAGCTGTGTTCCCTCGAACAATATAAAGGCCAATTCATTTAATAGTTCTGATCGTGCACGATCAGATTAAAATGCCTTAAATTTGTTTGACCTCGAACTTAAATCATGCTCAATATATATTTTTCAAGCCTATCAGATTGAGACATTCTTTTAAATCTGGAAAGATATTAAGCTCTTTAAAAAGCAAATAAATTATTGGTTTGAATGTATATGTTCGGTTTTATAAATTTTAGAAACCGATCTACTTAGTACATCTGCATTTTTGTAATGTCATAGAAGGTGGAAGAACTGTACCACCTTATTTGCAGGATATATAAAAAAAAACTCTATAGCAAACTCTAATAATATAGGTTAGTTAAGAGACTACCGTCTATACAGGTCCTTGCTTAAAATTTTAGCTAGCTTGCAGATTATTTCGGTTTAGTAAATCAAATTCGCTAAGGTATAAAATAAGTGGTGCAGGCTTTTACACATTACAAAACCATTTCCATTACAATTTTGATTAAATGAAACCAAAAATATTTTATATATAGGGACAATACCTTTTTAATAATTACGATGATAATCAATTTGTAATCGCCTGTAAAATGACAAAGCCGCGCGCGCACACAACAGCGACTTAAACCGAAAATTTTTGGTATACGTACCGAGCGAAGAAAAACAACTTCATTAATATTTAAAAAATACAATAGACATCTTAAAGAAATCATTTTGTTCACAACTACGTGCATATGTATACAGCTAAAAGAAATGAAAAAAAAAGCAAATAGATCTTAATCGATCAAACAAGTTCAGTGACTAAAATAGAAAAAAAAACTAATATAACACCATTAAAAGATTTAAACAAATGAGTAGACAACGAACCTGAAATATAAAATTTGGATGTATTTTTTTTTTATTTGTTTCAGTTAATCCTTAAATTATTATATTTTTTTTGGAAATTAAAAGCTCTTGTCTCAAGCAAGCAAAGCGAAAACTTTTGTGTACACGCTAATAGAATTCACATGATAAAATTAGTGCTAATTTAACATCGTCGCTTTTAAACCGCCATATTTCGCATATAACTATAAGAAGATTAAAGGTATATATTGAATAATTTATTGTCGCATGTCAATTTTAATTGTAATCCGTGAAACTAGAAATACTTAAATATGTTGTGTGCTGCACAGATCTAGTATACACGAGTATGTTATATAATCGCAAATACTGATTGTTTGTTTCCAGCATTCGCAAATCTTTAAAATACGAATTCTTAGGAAAATTTATTATTTCATTGTGTGTCGTATACAAAATATGTGATAATTTACATATACTAAACGAGTATATAAAACTGAGAATATCATTTACGTTTTATGTATACCGGACATCGGTCAACAGGCTGACTCATAAAACATATAGACATGTTTTAGGTTCAACTTTGATCATTTTGTGTGATTTGATTTTAATTTAATTATGTGTGGACCGCGCACCACCACCTACGTTACATAAAAATAATTTTGATTGGTTTTTTAAGCATTTGCTATAATATGTGTTGTTTGTTATATATACACGGGGTATATGCGGGTTTTTATATTTATTTAAAATGTTATCGTATTTATATTTAAGTGTTTCTAACTAATTTGCACATCAATTATAAGAATGCATTTACAAAATAACCATTTATAGAGTTGTGTGTATGGCGCTTAATATATGACAACCTCGAAATTATAGATTTTCACCCACAAGTTATATGGAAAGAACTTATATATCCGTTTTACACTAATAATGTTATAAATTTTATACCGCACAAATTTCAAGTGTTTATATAACATAATCTTACGTCTGTTTACCAAAAAATATTTACCATTAAGCATTTTCGGATTTGCTTATAACGTTTATAAATCGACGGTTAATGTAATTTTATGTTTATATATACATAAAATTGACCTTAAAATACCGCATATTTTCAAACGTAACCGATAAAAATACTGTGCCGTATATATATCCAAGTAGAGTGTATAAAGAGGTAGACATAAGAAAAAATTCTTATTTTATAAAGTAACCGAACAAAGGTTAAAGCAACTCTGTATATAATATAAAAAAAATACAACAAAATAAGATTAATAATATTGATTTTTTTATAGAATTGTTTATAAGAAACATTAATTTTACTTATTTTATTTATTATTTGGCTTGGATACACATGCTGAGAACATATTTTGTACATTATATGGTTATAATATTTAATCGTAATATTGTTAATACCTCGAATTTGATAAAAATCTCTCGACGAATTTCAATTTGTGTATCTCGTTACTAACGTAAATTTACCTCGGTAGGTAAATCATATTTAAATTATCATATATAATTTATAATTATATATAAAATATAGAAATTGTCTAATTATATTTCCCATAAAAAGTCATATTGAATTGACAACGCACAAATGTGCAATTTATATAATTAGCAATGCGCGGTTGCAAACTATAATATTCGACTTGTGGGATGACATGCCTTCTATAAATCGCATTATACTTATTTAACGAGGAAAATGTGGTTGCTTCTAGCGTCGCTAACTAAAATGTTGATAACGTAATTGTTGCTTTTCCTAAGACCTTTCAAACGATATGCCACATGATTAAGATAGGAATGAAAAAATATTTAATTGCTTCCAGCGCCACAACGTTAATTTTAAATACTAAGGTATTCCAGCAAACTTTGTGGCATTTTTTATGACCTTTTTAACGATATACAACAAGTATATACTCTATAAGGAACGAATAATCACCAACAGCGCCAACATGGTGGATTTTTGCACTAAAGCCATTTGGTCAAAATTGGTGTCTGGGCCAAAACGTTTCAATTGATATACATAGACCAGTATAGCCATATTGTGGTGTTCAGCGCTTTTTTGGATGATTTTCGGTGACACGTGTTTCACTCCTCAGATCAGAAAAGGGTTTTCGATTCTCTGAATAACAAATAGAAGAAGATTACATGCCTTCTATATAGTATAAATCGCATTATACGTATCTAATACTTTATATTGGAATGAGCAAAATATAAATACTCCTAGTTTTTAGTACTAAAGTGCTTCAGCTAAATTTGTGATATTCTTCAACACCAGCGCCAAAACGATTGACTTGTAAACTAAAATGGTGATAGCAAAATTGTTGCTTTTCCTTACACCTTTCAAACCAAACCGGTATGCCAAAATTAACAAAATTTGTTGTTGTAAATTTTAGGCGACTGCATGCAAAGTTTAATAGTGTAATTCAACTAAAAGTTGAACGGAATTGATTGAAAATTGCATTTAATTATTTAAATGGCAATGAAGTTTATCCTGGATGTTAAAAACCTAAAACGGCATTCTTGTGAAACGCGATATTTTCAAGAATTCTTGATTCGTAGAGATTTCATATCTCAAAATTTCCACCAATCGGCAAACTTGCCACTATAATATTTTGGTAGAACCCGATTAGAATTTTATTGGAGCTCGCATATCTAAAGCGATATTCAATTGAAGAACGGATTTTTTTGGTAAATTAGACTATAAGAAAATTCATATCTCAAAATTTTCACCGATCTGCGAACTAATTACACTGTGCTTGAATCGCAAATTATTTTTTGTGAAAAGATCACCCACGGAGTAAACCTAATTCGAGTACGCTGAATTCAAAGGTGATAGTCCCATGTCAAAACTAGTCCCCATTTTTGAGATATCGCTTTTGACATGTTTTGGCTTTGAGTCAAAAATTTGTCAAAATATACACCCATGTTCACATTGATAACCCTTGAACCATTAAGATTTTCGTTTATGCTTTCTTCAGCAAAGTTGTTGCGCAAGCCAAGACAAACAACTTTGCCAAACATATCAAGGCCGAAAAACCACATCTACATTCACAGTTTACTATTTTTTTTTTGTTTTTCATTTCGACGAAAAACACTTTTATCAATTTTTATCCATTTATTGAATTTAAATCGATCGAATAAGCATCGCATCGACAAATATAGATAACATAGAAACTATTTAAAAGAATATTAAATCGATTCAGTTGATTTTATGGTGATTTTTCTTAATTTTTTCTTAAAAAAAACTTTTAATTTTAATTTTCTGATTCGTTCCCTTCGTCTTCGGGATCTTCTTCCTCTTGCAAATTCCAATAAATGTCATTCAAGAGTGCATCTAGCTTTTTGCCGCTGTACCAATGTTCGCGACGTGATGTCACTTAGTTAAAACGCTCACTGTGCTCATCGGATTCAGTTGGTGATTGTTCGGCGAATTTTTCCACATGGCAATGCAAAAAAATGTATTTTAAATGACATTCGAGCGTTTAGATTATGAAATGCGGTCAGCATATTTTCAATATATCTGCGCCAATCATCGTTCGTTGTATTTGGTCGCCTTTAAAACGTGTATTCCATAACCACATAACACACATGTGTTTAGTGCAACCCAATTGCATGCCACTTAAAAGAGCTATCACTTTTAAATCTGCACAAACTTTCCATTGATGGTCATTGTATTTAATCAAATCAATGATTTTTTTTCATTGATGTATAGGTTTCCTTTGTGATTGTATTGAGTGCAATTGGAATGGAATTCTTTAAGTTGATAATGTGAAGGAGATCTGCCTTCAAGCTGCTTTTAGAGGAATCGATAAACAAACGCCAATCTTCGGGATTATATGCATTGTGCATTGTGGATACCAAACCTCGGATATCAGTGCAAAAAGCGAGTGAATTATTCTCAATTGATTTGAAAAAATTCGTAAAATGACGATGACGATTTATATATTCGAACATTTGGCGCTAAAATGTTCACTTGTTTTAACTTTTGACAAAAGTATGGCTTGCTGCTGCGATAGTTTCAGTCATCGTACCATAAAATTCAAACGATTTTGCGAAATTTCAATGTGATTGCATGGTGCAGTGACATTTGTTGGTTGATACAGTGTTAAATATTCGTATAAGAACAAGTAAAGTCGTTCAAAAATTTATGATTAGGACAAAAATTATGTCCACTATTAAAACTAAAAGTATACTGTATTGTCACCCTGTGTTCGAATATTATGTTCGTAAATAGGGATCAACTAACGGTACTGTATTGGAAGAAAGAAAAATCATTTAATAAAATTTAGAGTAATTTAGTTAAACATTCGTATAAGAACAGCTGACAAAAACGTCTTTTTACGCACTTAATAAATATATATTTGTTTTAAATTTTTGATATTCGATCTTATTCAGTATAAGTATATTACGATGCGTATAAAATGGAATTTTATTTAAATTATTATTTATTGTAATAATATTTTAATATAGTGAAGCCAAAGGGAAAGTTCTTAAATGAAGAAGAAAAGAATTTTTAAAGAACAAGGATTTACCATGCGTCAATCTGGTACTAGAATTGGTCAATCTTCAACTGTGGTCCACGACTTCCTAAAAAAAGCTCCAAGTTGTGGTCTAAAAAAGAAAACAAAAGAAAATAGTACAATAGGTTACCCAAATTTCAAATGGACAAAATAAGAAAGAAAACAACTCGTAACTAGCTACCCGCCAATCAAATTAAAGCAAAATTGGGCTTACCTGTTACAAAACAACATATTGCTCTTAACACTCGAACAGCAAAAAATATTAAACGGTCGAAATTGCAACGTAAGACTAATTCTTACTATAAACATATTGAAACGCGGCTACTGTTGGCCAAGCGACACATGCATTGGAAAGATAAATGGCAAAACGTGATTTTCTCGGATGGGGAAAAATTCAAACAAGACGGCCCAGGCCAGTACTCAGTAATGGTGTGGGGAGCTTTTCACTATGGCGGGAAGCTACCAATTTGTTTTATTACCCCCGAATGAATTCAGACATGTACAATGATTTGTTAGTAAACGATTTGATAACTCTGCTTGAGGACTACAACGACAATGATTTGATTTTTAACGAAACAATGCTTTCATCCATGCATCAAAGCAATCAATGGAGTGGTTTTGTCAAAAATAAATGAATGTTATTTATTGGCCTGCATGTAGTATCGGTTGTAATCGTTAGAAAATTTATTAGACATACTTGCGGCAAAGCATTAAGCGAATGGTGGTTAATTTAAAACGGTTATCTAATTAAAGCAGTGCATTAAGGGCTGTTCGGGTAAAATTGATGCAGAAACTTCAAAAAAACATCAAATTCAATGTCAGAGCGCATATTTGAAGTCAATAAACAACAAGAGCATCATACGAAATATTAACTTAAAATTTTCTTTACTATTATGTAGCTTATTTTGAAAAATTTGAGGTGTTCTTATACGAATGTTTAAGCAATTTGGAGTATTTTTTTAAACTGAATTAATATTAGAAATATCTTAATTTTTTGCTTTGTTGAAATGCCAATTAAATTTAGCGTAATTCATTACTGTTTACGAAATAAACAATTTTATTTAAAAAAAATCATACGTATCTGTTTATTTTATTATTTAATAAAAAAATCAATTGTTGTTCTTTTACTTAATAAACACATTTTTATTAATCACTTGTTTTTTGTTTCGCAGAATTATTTTGAATAATTTTCAAAAAGTTTAAAAAATCACTCGATCGATTTCGACTTGTTAGGTCATCATCAGGAGTATCTACTGATTTGTATAAATAAAAATTTTGTTATATAGCAGAAAAAAGCAAAAAATAAATAAAAGAAGGAGGGACAAAAAATTAGCAATAAAAATTAATATACGGATCGCGCAGATAGGCGATGAGTCATAGGTTGTGTAACAAAATTCAAGGTATATTATTGCGTACGTGAGAATAGAAAAGGGCGGGATCATTAGAGATCATTACATTTGTTAAGTTGAGGAAAATATGATTCTAAAGAACGACATGAAGGCAGAAATCGCGAAGCGGTTAGTAGTTTGATCTGGAGTAAAACCCTAGGCAAATTTAATTGAAAAACGCATCTTTATAGTCTAATCGAGTGGAAAATAATCACCTCTAAAAGTCACAGTTCCAGTTTCCGTCTCTTGTTACATCTCAAATAAAGTCACGATCGGTTTAAAAAAGTTCCCACTTTTCATTTAATAGTGCAATTATTTTCATAATCGTTTAAAAACTGAATTGACTTTGTAGTCTTCCAGCTGTTTTGGTGACTCCTAACTGAGCTACCAGCTCTTGATGCGTTTGCGTTGCCAGTAGAGCTTGTAATTCCGCCTCTTAAAACTTTTGACCCGGCGCCTGGCCACTTAGACCGAAATCACCTCCCAAGGAGGGACAAAAAATAAGCAATAAAAATTAATCTACGGATCGCGCAGGTAGGCGATGAGTCATAGGTTGTGTAACAAAATTCAAGGTATATTATTGCGTACGTGAGAATAGAAAAGGGCTGGATCTGTAATTGGTGAGAACCGGATTTCTCTCTGTTCGTTGAGGATATTTTGGTTAAGAAATATTGATTTTCTAATTTCGTAAGATTCTAAGGTATCTAAACGTCTGCCTTTGAGTTGTATATGTAATATGTCTAAATTGTTCAAGCTAGCTGTATGATTTTCTGAAGTTAAATTGTTATGGAAATTCGTGCAGAGGTAGCTGAAATTTCACATATTTAATATGTGAAACAAAAAGCTAAGCTGGATGTGTTACGAGATAAGGCTTATCCATTTAACCGTAGAGGTAATAGTGGTTCGTCTGATTTCCAATTTCATCCACGTTTTAAGAACTTGTCCACAATCGTTTTCCGTGATACAAAGGTGCAAATGCTTAGCAACGGAGTGAATTTTGCGACTACGCTAAACAAAATCGACCTTCGATCATTCGAGAATCTTGCTGTAGATGCCGAAACAGCCTTATCTGGCCAGATAACCCAAATAAAATCAGTGTTTGCGTTACAAATAAAGAAAGGTATTGAAAACTCTTCTTCTCCGACAAACTCTTCTTCTTCTGCTGCTTCTAATACTAACCTCAAAGTGATTGGTGCGATAAAGAAAAAACTACGTGACCATGACCTAATAGCGTGTATAGCGGATAAAGGCAATACAATTAGCGTGCTCACAAAAGTTGATGTATAAGTGTGTTTCGCCAAGTGCCTACGGCAAATAGCGTAAAAAGTATGTTGTTCTTTTACGAATATTTATCACTGTATATTGATGCAAATGTTTCTCCGGTTTCACCTGATTCAAAAGTTCTTGGTAAATATTCCTCAGTTGGGTTTGATCTTTCCGGAAATAGCATTTGTCGTTATAGTGTATTACAAAGAACCAGTTTTGTTTCTGTTTGTACCAAGAATATTATTCATGCATCCATAACAATGATCATGTCCTTGTGGATCGATCCATATCATCGAGACACCAAATAGCATTGCGGCTCCAGTGTTTTGCCATCTATGCAGATGGGAAATGCATGTAATACAAACAAAAGTTGGCGTCCCACTAATAACATTTTCTGAAAAGTATAGTCGATATAAATCAGGTAAATAAATCATGGTTGCAACGCCCGTAAAACAATTTTTGGATTTATGGCCATAAAAAGACCAAAAATTGACCATTCGTCCATAAGAGACGAAATAAGTCAATTGCCGATCAACTGTTCAGTCATTTGTGCGTCTAATCCTTGCCAGAAAAGGGACGAATATTTAAAGACATTTCTGTCGCAGCTGATTCGATCGACATTTGACCAATGCAATTGACTAATGTCGATTTTCATTGATTTTTTCTCACTCCCAAAATGTTACCCTCGTTTTTTACTCCCATTTTGTTTCAATTGAGCAAAAATGTACTACTCTACTACTCTCTAATGTTTACTTTATTATTTATATTTGATTTTTATAATTTCACTAATCAAATTACCAACGCTCCGCATATTTTGACAAATGACAGAAAAAAAATTGGCGAATAGATTTATAACAACAACAAAATCGTATACTCCACCAAAAAACCTAGAGTATAGAAAATTACCCCGGGAGTAACAAAATATTACCCTCGTGGTAATATTTTTTTTCAATGAAACATTTTGACAGCAGTTGGAGTACCATAGGGTACTATTTTTTCTTCAATGAAAATCGACATAACAAATTACGGACGAATAAGCTTGGTAAAATCAGGCCGGCTTTTGTAAGTCAAAATTGACAGCCAAAATGCATTAAAACGAGTAGGTCTTTTGACAGTCATTTCTTATAACAATAGAGAGACGAAATTGCCTAAGATTTGCTAGACTGTTTTGGGGCACATTGGTAAGCCAGTTTTTTAATGGTTTTCGGGTTATGAATTTATAAAATAAATTATTACATAAAAAATTCAAAACATATCATTTATTTTCATTTTATTTATTCTGAATCATATTAATACGAGTACATTATACATAATTATACATTTTTTAATTTAAACAAAAATAATAATCTAAAACAAATATAATAATCGTTTAAGAACTACAGTAAGTATTGCTTTATATTAATTCCTGGTTCAATGATGAGTTATTTTACTTAATAATGCCTAAGAAGCCAATAATTACCTGCTCTCGTTACCGGAGAAATTTGTGGGAGAGATAATTCCACTACTTCATACAAAATCTCACTCTCACCAGCCTCGCTATAAGGTTGTTTTCCGTCAGACATAAGTGTGCCTGATTCATCCGCCCGATTCACATTGGCTGTTCATTTTCATCAAATTGGTCGTTTAAATTAGTGATTTGAAGTTACTTTTTTCGGTGGCTAGCCATTTCCGAATCGAAGCTTGAAGAAATTTAAAACATTCTTTCTCTCTTTCGTGCTTCACTTAGGGTTTCTGTAAATATTGCTCATTAAAATAAACTTAAACGTGAAGTGCTAAAATACAGATTAACTCACCGATGTTATTTTGATTCTAACTTAAATGGAAGTTTTTGTCAGAAATCTTTTGGTGCTGCATTTGACTCTAGTGGCCTTTTAAAATTTTTGTTGTTTGGTCATAATAGATTTTTTCATTCTAAACACTCTTTACAATATCAGTTTTTTACCAGTTCTATTACGAATCGACATAAATTCAAAATTGTAAAAAATATTTTCTAGAAACGCGTTTTAATAAAAAAATCACGATAAAAATATATGTATAAATTTACTAACCTGAACACAATGTTTTATTATTCGATTTTTTATTTATTTTAAATTACAATATTAATTTAAATTATAAAAATTATTACAATTAAACACTTTCAACTTTATAAAATTTATATTAGACATTTGTTTTAATAATAAGTTTTTTCGATCAAAAATTATTAATTTCTTGTTACGCGCACGACGAATGCTTCGTGATTGAGGATAAAAAACTAAAACGTGGCGATGAACAATTGTAAGTCGAAAATGTCCCTAATTTTTAAGTCATATTCCATACTACAGTCGAATTCGACTCATTTGAATTGCATAACTTTGCCTCGTCTCTCTTTCGTTTATAACACTTCCACTGCTAGTCTGTTTCGTCTCTATTTTGCATTTAAGGTTTCGATTGACGGTCTGTTTCGTCTCTATTTTGTACTTAGTCTTCGTCTTTTAATTAATTTTGGCTAATAATTTAACTCAAGTTTTATTTTTCATTTACTAATTGATTTTTATATTGATTCTGGTTTACAATAAAATGGTAATTTCGATTCTTTTAGTACGAATTTTATTTTTTTTTTAATTTAAGAGTTGGACATTTCCGTTTCTAACACGATATTTCGTCTCTTCTAGAGACGAAAACGTCGCAATGGACGAAAATTGTTTTACGGGACGATTGCTCATAATTGTAAATTTTAGATGAAAACCTTTTTATTTTTAATTTTATATTACAGTTTTTAGTTCTTACTTATTGTGCCAATTTTTTAACTTTTTTAGTGATATCGATTTCGAGACTAATCTCTTCTTCGGTTTATATTTTACTACTGCACATAATTTATTTTGAAGCTCTTGATATACTGTAGCTAGGCGCTGCTGTTTGGTACCTCCTCTGTTTTTTAGTTATGGAGCTCGTAAATTTTATTGGTTGAAATACGTATACAGTATACAAATGTCTGATGACTCAATAGTCAAATTGTACCCAAAACTTATACCCTTGGTATTGATCTTCTAACCTAGCTAATTTCAGTCCTTTTTGATTCTGTGCAAAATGGTTAAATTTTTATTGAATTTAGTATACCTATAATTTCAGTATTTATGTGTTGTGCGAAACTTAAATTTATGTCCTTTTTTGAAATATGGTTATGTCATTGAAGTATTCTTTGTATCTTATTTGAAATGAGCGTTCTGTTTAACCTAAATATGCCGATCTCCAGTTGTATTAAGTCTTACCTGTGTTTACGGGTCTCTTCACAGGTGGACCCATGTTTCTATAGACGGCAAGGTAGGAGCCGGAGCCTTCTGTGAGAAGGTTTTGCCAAAACTGACAAGACCCTGCCTTTTTGGGAAACATGCGAGAAGGCTGGGTTTACAGACGAATATCTTAATAGAAGTTGCGTGGACGAAGAGGAGGAACAAACTTTAGATAACTTCCTATGCTCGTGTCCGGCACTATCATACAGAAGGCATAGATATTTGGGCGTGTACTACAGTATGACCAGCTTTTCAGATATCGCGGACTGTGGGGTGCGAGATATTTTCCGCTACTTGGTTAGCTCTTAATGGTTTTGAACAGGAGTAAAGGAGAAATAGGATCCTGTGCTATCACAACGGGCGACTACTGGTGTAAGTGTGCAGAAGCAGCCACCCCAACCTAACCTAGCCTAACCTTGGCCTAAGTAAACACATATGGAAGTGGTTTTGCGGTCTTGATATGTTCGGCAAAGTTGTTTGTCTTGAATTGCGCAACAACCTTGCTGAAGAAAGCATAACGAAAATCTTAATGGTTCAAGATCGATCAACGTGAAAATGTGTGTATATATTTTGACAAATGTTTGACGAGTCAAAACATGCC
Source organism: Nephrotoma appendiculata (assembly GCA_947310385.1). NCBI lineage: Eukaryota > Metazoa > Arthropoda > Insecta > Diptera > Tipulidae > Nephrotoma > Nephrotoma appendiculata. Next base: position 172,396,724 of record OX371224.1, read on the forward strand.
GAAAGCGATATCTCAAAAATGGGGACTAACTTCGAATTAAGACTAGCACCATTGAATTCAGCGTACTCGAATTAGGTTTCGCCTTGGGGATCAGCTTGTCACATTTTTGAACTAGCACAGTGTTATTGTTCTCCTATTTATTGAACAATATGGTTGTTTATTATTGGTTGCAATTAGTTACAAGGCTTCAGTTTTGCTACACCAATTACACGTTATATCTGGGACAGTTTTCTGTTTAAACTAATCTGCCATGTTTAAGCCATTCCGCCGCGTCAAGGCTGTAATCGTGAATGGTTTAATTTTTTACTTCATTTCATATTTTTGAGGGTTTTAATATTTTATGTTTTTTTTTCTTTTATTTTTTAATTTTTTTTTGTTTTTTTTGATTTCTTTTTTTAGTTTTTTATTCGTTTTAGATATGAGAGCTCCAATAGAATTTGAATCAGGTTGACACAAGTAGAGTGCACATATAGGCCTACATAGTGGCAAGTTTGCTGATCGATGAAAATTTTGAGATGTGAATTTTCTTAAAGTCAAATTTACTAAGAAATTCCGTTTTTCACAAGAATTTTGTTTTATAGATATGCGAAGTCCATTAGAATGATCAATTTTAACTGGGTTGGCACGTGCAAATATGGGTCTACTAAAATATTATACTGATATGTTTTTTGATCGTTTATAATTTTATGATTCGAAAAATATTTCAGCATAGCTATTTAAATTAATATAATTTATTTTAGAGTTATATTGTTAATTTTTTATTTTATTTTAGACTTTCATAAACATTTAAATAATTATTTGTATAGAAATATTTGTTGCGCTCCGACTTCGCCTAACTGACTGCTTTAAACCAATACACTGTCATTTGCTGTTCCTGGTAAAGTTGTCCACTTCCTTCAGTACGTCTAAACGAACATCTTGTCATTCCGATTGACTTAATCTACCTAGTGCAGCCTGGTTTGATGTTGATGTAATCTTCATACCGTCTTCCACCAATAAAAGCGCGACTACTTTGCTAGAATTTCGATAACTTCTAAACCTTATTAGAAACAGTCAAGGAAAATTCCTGGGCCCAATCCTCTAACTTCATCGGCTATATAAGTACCCGCTACACACTAATTTTTGTTCTAATAGTTTTTACTTCTATTGCCAAAATTCCTACTATACGCTTCCTTTAAAGGCGCTCCCTTATTTATTTCTTTGAGAAACTTCGTACTAAACTCTATTCCCTATATAAACTGATAGGTGCACAAAACCACCTTGATTTCGATCGAGCCCGAAAAGAATTAAAAATTTTAAACTACTGCTTCCTATTCAACAATAGTTAAATAATACGAATCAAAGACGAACTAACATTACACCCCAAGGAATACTCAATTTTTATGCATAATAAAAGGAACGCTGCTAGATTTCCTTCATCTATGACCTATCAGAGTTCCATCGCCAGTATTCCTCGAGAATCTAACAGAGTTTGTCTTGGCAGACCCCTATTAATGTTTACACAGATTTCACATAGGTTTCGATAAGATGAATCACTCTATCCTTACCTTTGGGTTCCAAAATTTGAAATTTAATTTCATCCCACTTGTGTGCTTGCGATATTACCTCTCCGTCCGATGGCAATCAGCTAAAATGCTTGATTGCTCTTTACATTTATTCGGTGCAACATTATGCCTATGTCAAGGTAGTATCATATTTATTTTATTTTTCTGGCGCTACATCCTATAGAGGGATTTGGCGGCCTTATTTCAGCGGCTTTATCCCCAGGTCTCCAGAGCTGCTGGAAGGGCGTGGGTGCGTGGAGATGAGGCATACTGAGGTGTGGGAAGGGGTGATCTCATTTTATTCCGCTATTACAATGTACTCTTATGCTGTTCCCATGCGCCCAACTAAATTTATACTAACGCAAGCAACGGTTGTTCAGTAGCTCAGAAAAACTAATTTATAGATGAAAGCTGTGATGTCAAATCTTTACCCAGTTCCCTATTCCCAAGGATTCACTATAAGACTAGTGACACAGGCAATCATATTGCTCCACTATGTTATTTACGTTGTTCATCAACGACATTTTCGATTGCGTTAAGTTATGCCTTCTTCTCGTCGTCGACGACATGAACATTTTTGCCCTGGTTGCAAGCGTGTCCTATTGCACGAGGCATGCAACATCTTTTGAACTGATTTACAAACTGGTCTATAAATAAATTCCGCATCCAGCAATAAACAGAGTTAACATATTTATTCAAAAGTTGTTTACGCGTTATACGAAGGCTTATTAAGCGAAGATCTTAGTGACTCCTATACTGCCATCCTATCATTATCGTTCTACGAGAATTATGAGTGTTCAGAAGCAGTTTGTTTTACATGTAGTTCGTTGTCTGCCATCTGCACCTACAATCAACTACTTCCGCACCCTATCGGGATCGCAGTAAGTTGTTGAACCTTCAAAGGTTGGATTATTGGGAAATTGCATCTGCACGTTTTATATGTGTCACTTTCATTCTAGTATCGGTTATGCTCAGCTTGTTACGCGATTTACACCCCCATTCTCTTAGTCGCATCACTTCATGCATTGGGCGCTTTCAGGGCACTCAACAGTTGGCAACATGTTGAGTAAAATCACGGCCAACGTCATAGAAATTTTGAACTTTATGAAATTTTTAAGTCAACTTGGCGATGATTTCACTAATCATGATGCCAACAGTTGTCGGACCTGAAAGCGCCCATTGTAACTACCCATCTTCTTGGTTACTAGATTATTAAATCGAAACTTATAAAATTTTTTAAATCTTAGCATGCGGCTTTATAAATATTTTCTTGCGATTGCTAGCACTTCAAACGACAATTTCTATCAATTGATATGTTGACGCGACAAATAAATGGAATTTTTTTGAAACTAAGGTAGCCAACTAAGATTTAAGAAAAAATCATTGAAAATTTTTTACAAAATTATTTATTAAATTTTGATTTTATAATCTAGTAACCAGGAAGATCCTTAGTCACGTCGTATGATGTGATACGACTTAGGGAATAAAGGCCTTAATCTGAACGCCCCCGAACGTGGAATCAACGTAATGGAAAAATGAGACAACGTTCTAATTTATTTGCGATCGACAACCGTAATCAAGCAGGTATTTTGTAGATCAAGCGGTATTTTGTTAAACTCTGCAAAAATTTCTCCTTGAGATATTCCTTCCCGAAAACTTCTGTTTTGGAATTATATAGCGAATGGAAAACCTGCAAAAACCTCGAATTGGAAAATTTTAATGATTGCTATACATTATTTTACTAAGTAAACGAAAGCAAAATGCATTTTGTAAACTTGATGTTTTATGACTTCCTAATGGCAGTCCGCGCTATTTTAATAAGAAAATTGTGAAGTTACTCCTTGCAGTTCCCTTTGATATCTTGCGAGTTTATTCCCTTTTCCACCATATAAAGCAAAAGATTCGTATTTGATTTTCATAGTTTGCTTATATAATTCGAATTATGACCAATTGCTAATTAGCTAGTTAATTTTTTAGTGATCATTACATTTGTTAAGTTGAGGAAAATATGATTCTAAAGAACGACATGAGGGCAGAAATCGCGAAGCGGGGAGTAGTTTGATCTGGAGTAAAACCCTAGGCAAATTTAATTGAAAAACGCATCTTTATAGTCTAATCGAGTGTGAAAAATCACAGTTCCACCAGTTTCCGTCTCATGTAACATCTCAAATAATGTCACGATCGGTTTAAAAAAGTTCCCACTTTTCATTTAATAGTGCAATTATTTTAATCATTTAAAAACTGAATTGACTTAGTAGTCTTCCAGCTGTTTGGGTGACTCCTAGCTGAGCTACAAGCTCTTGCTGCATTTGCGTTGCGTCTTCATCCAGTACAGCCTGTAATTCTGCATCTTTAAACTTTTGACCCCGTCCAGGGCGCGACTGGCTATTTAGACCGAAACGTTTGTCGGCATCAAGAATACTACAACTTGGTTCTCGTACTTTATAAGCATTTTTTCCTTATTGGAATTCGGTTAGAATGTAGTGCCACAAAATATCGTGAAAATATTTCTATTTTAAATATAATTTTAAGCTCGAAGAAAAAATCTGTAAAAATGAAGTCATACACCTAATAGAATGGTAATGGAAATTTTGATGGAAAAAAATTGGATTTTTCGAAAGGACAATTCCTCGAATATAAAATTAGCTCAACGAATGACGTTACAAAATATTAAATTTTATAATATTTCGAATTTCATAACTTGAATCATTTATCCAGATTTGGAAATATTTGAATTAATTTTATAAAACATTGAGGTCGGGGTTAAACTTTGGCCGTTTTAATAAATATGTTTGTTATATAGTTAAATATATTACAATTTGTAAGACATAAATAATAATTTATAAATTTTTTTATATACTTGCAGGTATGTAGACTGACACCATCTAATCGAAAATCGTTTAACAAATTTTTGGTTGTTGTTCTGTTTGTGTTAAGCGCGCGCGTAAGTACATAAACGATCATTTATTATACACTTGTTTTGAATCTGGACTACAACAAAAAAAAAATTATGAAAGTCATACACAAAATATAATTCATTTTGATCGCGCTTAAGATCAATCCCGAAAACAATGTATAATATTCAAAAATCATTAATCCCAACTGGATGAAAAAAAAAATAATTAAAAAATTCCATTCTCGCAGCAGTGAATTGTTTTGTGTAATAATCTGAGATGTGTAGTGTACACCAATTCTATTAAGTCCTCAAACCATAATTCTTAAGAAATAGTTAAGGTCTAATATAATATATATTATACCATGAGTATATATGGAAACATAGCAGAAATATTGAATTTTTTTTATCATACATCACCTGGCGGGAGGTGAAAAGGTTCAATATTTTTTTTTAATATATAGTGAACAGTTTTGATTCTTTTAGATTCGGTGTGCGTCTGTTAAACTTGAGGGACGGCTTAAGTCTAAGTCCATTTTATTTTTTATTTTTTGTTCTTATAATAAGTTGATTTTTAATCGGTTTTTATGTTTCGGTTATCCATCATTTATCATTTTTTTTTTCGTTTCGTTTAAAGTTTCTTTTTGGTTAGGTTTTCACTTTGGATGCGTAAACAAATTTTTGACGAGAATTTTATTTGTGCGGTTAAGATTTTATTTTTTAAGTTTCTTATATGAATACGTTAATGGACGAATAAATAAATACCAAAATAATTTTTGTTGAGCTGGCTCTGCTTGGGATGATGACTTTAGGTATGATGAGACGCGCACGAATTGTGGAAGAGGGGGAATATGTTCAAAAAAATATTAAATTTTTAATTTATTAATTTGATAAAATCTTTAATATTTTTTTTTTAATTTTAAAATCATAATCGGTTTTTGTTCTTTCTTAATTTTTATATGATTAAGCTTTTTTATAAAAATGTATGACAGAATATGGGTTTTGACTTTTTGATTCATAATCATGACGTATGTATTTATTGTGTATTATACAAATTTTTAAACAATTTCCAAGGCTAATGCAGGCTTTTATTGTAACAGGTTGAAATTTGAATATATCTAATTAATATTCATATATAATAAACTAACAAATTTGATGAAAAAAAAATTGACGAATTTTAAATTTTAGTGATGGGCTTAATAAGCCTATCTAATATTTTATGCTTTAGACAGGTATATTTAAACGGTTGAATAACACGCAAGTAATTTGATATGCTTTAACATTTATTTGGTGTTAGTAATCATTATTAGTATAGTTTGAAAGTTGTTTTAACGTTTTAATGGAATATTTAAATACAAATTACGAATTAAATCGGACCACAGGAAGAAGAAATTCCAATCGTAAATTCCATATTTCAGCAATTCGTAGCGTATTATTTAATTTAAAATGTTTTCTAGTATAATTTTTAAACATAAATTAAGTTCTGGTGATCAGGACAAAAGTGTAAACAACCCTACGGTTGTATCCCCCCCCAAATAATAATGATTTTTTATAAATTTAATTTACATATATTAATTAATTGGATTTAAATAAAATATTATTTTGACAGCCCTAACTCAAAAAACTAAAACAAATTATTTTTGTGGTAAATGAGTGCGTTTTATTCCAAAAGTGTTAGAAACTGCTATGCTCCTTTTTCCATTTTCCCGCGATTGAACACTCGGAATATGTAGTTGGAGTTAACACCTCTTAGGGACACAGTAGAAATAACTTTCATTCAAAAATGCTAGTTTTTGGCCCATTTTCGTTAATTCGAAAGAGCCAAAAAGATGGGATAAACCAAGGATTGTTTCTTTGAGTCTTGATGTATGCCAAAATTTCATTTTATTTCATAATAAAATCGAAGTGAAGCTTACGAAAAACCCCCAAAAACTGAACTACTCAGATCAAAGAGATGATCAAATTATTCTTGAAATTGGCAATATGTCCAAGATAACGACAAATCACAGAGTAGTAAAAATTATCCCAGGTCCTTATTAATACGTTCTACATAATCGTTAAAGGTTGCTGCTAGAAAATATTTGTCAATTTCACAATAAATCTGAATATCGTTCGCAAATGTAAGTAATGATTAACGCACATCAAAAATAGCAAAGGCCCCAAACACTTGCGTTCAGGGGAAGTAAAGATGAACATTTCATTGAAGTGATATATTCACTCGACGAGAACTTAATATCTTCTTTAACCGTTGCTCAGACTCCTGAAATCATAGTAATTTTTGCTAGACTAAAGATAAAAATGTATTTATCAAAAATTTATCTTTTCTGCTAAAATTAAGGAAAGATTGTCTAAATGATTTTGTTCTTAAATATTTTTATATTGGAAATACCATGCTTTCCTACATTTGACAGATTCGAATTATGAAATTTTATAAATAACCTGCAACTTTCAATTGACCGATTTCACCCAAGATCTCGAAATTTATGTAAAAAGATGTTGGCGTGAATTATTTCCTAAAATTGTTTAAATATTTTTAGAATTATTTTAGGAAAAAGTTCACGTTTCTAGCCAGAGTTGTGAAAAATTTCCTAATCCTAAATAGTTGAGAATGTATTAGTGTAAAATATACAAAATCCATATTAAGCAGAAATATTAATTTTTTAATCCAGATTCTATGTTCTTGTTATTAAGTAGGACGGTTAAAATAGAAAGGCATGAATTTGTGTTGTTCAGGCAAGCTCAACAGGTATATGTATAACTTACTAAAGTAATGTATATATAGTAGATTGATGAACCTGTACAGTAAAAACTTGGTTTTGTATTTCCTGACTTCCGATGTGCAAATAAGTTAAATTTGTAAAATCAGCAAAATTATTACTATGTAAAATAACTATATAGTTTGTTAAATGTGATTTGTAGAGCTAGCTCAGCAACTAAATATTTGTTGCTGTAATTTAAGTGTAATTTTTGTTTTTGTGTCGGTTATATACGAAGAAAATTGGTAAAATAAATTAGAACAAATTAAAAACCCAACCTGCTTGTTCTGTTCTATAATTGAAATTATAAAGTTTATTTAATTGAAAGGTAGTCAGAACCCTACCAGAGGTAAGCGCGCTACTGTAAAAACAAAAAATCTAATTCCAAACTGTGGTTGTAATTATTCATATAGTCTAGACAGTTGGATTCGAATATTCATTGTCCTTCGAGCCATATCTCAGCGTCGACGAGATCAGCATAGCAGTTTTTACAACAACACACAGTAGCAGCTGTACCGTAACGACATTGGAAGCAGTTTGTGTGCAGCATAAACATCAAAGATTAAATAATTAAATCACAATTAAGCGCAACAGTTTTTCTTCTATAACTCATCATGACTCTCGAAACAGTGAAAGTTCGTAAAACAATAAGATGTCATCTCCGACAAGATATCCACCATGAGGCGGAACTATGGAAAAGCCGGCGATCGTCGCAGAAGTCAGAGTTATCTACAAGAACCTATTGCAAAATTGAAGGAGCTATATGTAAAATTCATCTCAGCCGACGAGAAAAACATCGCGATGTCGCCGCTCAGTGATAAACATCCTATCTGCTGGCTGAATTACAACAGCGATGTAAGTCACTCTCAGATCAATTACAATCGTCATCATGTAGTGCCAACAAGCTAGACAACAACAGTAGTTATCAAAGCAGGCAGCGGCCAACTCGAATTGAATTGATCGATCAGCTTGATAACCCGCTCAAAAGCAAGACGTACTCATGCGTCAATTATATCAACATATACATCAATTCGAGTAGAAACTGGATAAAGAAGTTCGTCCACCCGAATACTTATAGAGAAAAGTCAACATACTGCAAAAAAGTAAGAACGATATCGACCAATTGCATACGACGATCTTCGACGTTAGAAACAGATAAGAAAGATCAAAGAATTGACCACTTGCTCAAGGATTACTACGGTACCTTTTAGTGGACAAGGTGGATGACACAATATTGCGACTGGGGTTAAAATTCAATTTTGGCCCCGCAAGATGGGCAGTAAAAATCTACCGAAGGTGGACATACAAACATACATTCACCGAAGGTTATAGATACCTAGAGCTCCTTTAACGATTTATTCACGGAGCTCATTCATCAAGAAAATCTCGGATACGGTCAAAAGGACTTAAACTCATACGGCCAGAAAGGCGCGGCTCAATTCATCAGCCATCTCTTAAACGTAGGAGAAAAATATGAGAAAGCACGATATTTGCTACACGCCAGGTACAACAATTCTCGACTAGTTGCGAACAAATATTTCAACTCGCATTTATCTCCACCAACGTATCAAGCGGAAATGATGACATTGGAGAGAGCTAGTTGGTGAACACCTCGAACCCTATGCAAGATGCTTCAAGCAACACGGTGGCTCATGCATATTCAAGGCAAACGTATGCATCGTCTGTAAGGGAAATCATCACACGTTCCTACATTGTAACAACGTGGTGCCTTCTTTTGCCAAACAACCTCTGTTGGTAAACCAACAGGCACCAGTATTGTTGCCTACTACAATAATAAAGGCGGTCTCTTGTAATGGTCGGCCAGTCACCTTAAGGGCTCTGATAGACGTGGGATCCCAAGCCACATTTGTCACTTCCAAGGCGGCTAGCAAGCTTAATATCAAAAAAAGAAAGATCAATGTCAAAATTTCGGGTATCGAGGAAACCACTTTTAGCCACTTTATAAGTATACAAATAAGCACCAAGGTTCAATGATGAATTCCGTCTAAACGTTGATGCGTTGATTTTTGAAAAACCCACTCAAAGGGTTTCCGAAATCGGCACCAACACAAATAACTGAAAACACTTCACAAACTGGAAAATCTACAACACGCCGACCCACTTTACAATCAATAATAAACTACTGGCATAGTGCTATAGGCGCCGATTATTATCCGTTCATCGCCACCAATGGTCTAACAATGGGCGTTCAACAACACCCAATAGCTCAAAACACTGAGCCCGGATGGATGATCATCGGGAGCCCCAGAACTATCGAGAATCCAAAAATAAAAAACATGATAACAACCAAGGCGATAGAAGAACAACTCAAGTTATTTATCGAGAACGACTCCATTCCAGAGGAAAGAAATCATACAAATCACCTCCATACAAATTTAGAACAGAGCCCAGTTAGTCAGACTGAGACCTACTCAAAACAATTTTCCGCTAATACGCGCGGTGTTTAGAAATATCGGAAAACTCGGAAAAACGATCGTTTTTAATGTATCGTATTTATATGTGACCAAATATCCTTAATCTTAACTACCAGAAAGCCTACTTTTTGCAAAATGTGTATGATTTTCCAGTTAGTCAGACTGAGACCTACTCAAAACAATTTTCCGCTAATATTCGCGGTGTTTAGAAATATTGGAAAACTCGGAAAAACGATCGTTTTTAATGTATCGTATTTATATGTGACCAAATATCCTTAATCCTAACTACCAGAAAGGCTACTTTTTGAAAATTGTGTATGGTTTTCCAATTAGTCAGACTGAGACCTACTCAAAACAATTTTCCGCTAATATGCGCGGTGTTTAGAAATATTGGAAAACTCGGAAAAACAATCGTTTTTAATGTATCGTATTTATATGACCAAATATCCTTAATCCTAACTACCAGAAAGGCTACTTTTTGAAAATTGTGTATGGTTTTCAAGTTAGTCAGACTGAGACCTACTCAAAACAATTTTCCGCTAATATGCGCGGTGTTTAGAAATATTGGAAAACTCGGAAAAACGATCGTTTTTAATGTATCGTATTTATATGACCAAATATCCTTAATCCTAACTACCAGAAAGGCTACTTTTTGAAAATTGTGTATGGTTTTCCAGTTAGTCAGACTGAGACCTACTCAAAACAATTTTCCGCTAATATGCGCGGTGTTTAGAAATATTGGAAAACTCGGAAAAACGATCGTTTTTAATGTATCGTATTTATATGTGACCAAATATCCTTAATCCTAACTACCAGAAAGGCTACTTTTTGAAAATTATGTATGGTTTTCCAGTTAGTCAGACTGAGACCTACTCAAAACAATTTTCCGCTAATATGCGCGGTGTTTAGAAATATTGGAAAACTCGGAAAAACGATCGTTTTTAATGTATCGTATTTATATGACCAAATATCCTTAATCCTAACTACCAGAAAGGCTACTTTTTGAAAATTGTGTATGGTTTTCCAATTAGTCAGACTGAGACCTACTCAAAACAATTTTCCGCTAATATGCGCGGTGTTTAGAAATATTGGAAAACTCGGAAAAACGATCGTTTTTAATGTATCGTATTTATATGTGACCAAATATCCTTAATCCTAACTACCAGAAAGGCTACTTTTTGAAAATTGTGTATGGTTTTCCAGTTAGTCAGACTGAGACCTACTCAAAACAATTTTCCGCTAATATGCGCGGTGTTTAGAAATATTGGAAAACTCGGAAAAACGATCGTTTTTAATGTATCGTATTTATATGTGACCAAATATCCTTAATCCTAACTACCAGAAAGGCTACTTTTTGAAAATTGTGTATGGTTTTCCAGTTAGTCAGACTGAGACCTACTCAAAACAATTTTCCGCTAATATGCGCGGTGTTTAGAAATATTGGAAAACTCGGAAAAACAATCGTTTTTAATGTATCGTATTTATATGTGACCAAATATCCTTAATCCTAACTACCAGAAAGGCTACTTTTTGAAACTTGTGTATAATTTTCCAGTTAGTCAAACTGAGACCTACTCAAAACAATTTTCCGCTAATATTCGCGGTGTTTAGAAATATTGGAAAACTCGGAAAAACGATCGTTTTTAATGTATCGTATTTATATGTGACCAAATATCCTTAATCCTAACTACCAGAAAGGCTACTTTTTGAAACTTGTGTATAATTTTCCAGTTAGTCAGACTGAGACCTACTCAAAACAATTTTCGCTAATATGCGCGGTGTTTAGAAATATTGGAAAACTCGGAAAAACGATCGTTTTTAATGTATCGTATTTATATGACCAAATATCCTTAATCCTAACTACCAGAAAGGCTACTTTTTGAAAATTGTGTATGGTTTTCCAGTTAGTCAGACTGAGACCTACTCAAAACAATTTTCCGCTAATATTCGCGGTGTTTAGAAATATTGGAAAACTCGGAAAAACGATCGTTTTTAATGTATCGTATTTATATGTGACCAAATATCCTTAATCCTAACTACCAGAAAGGCTACTTTTTGAAAAATGTGTATGGTTTTCAAGTTAGTCAGACTGAGACCTACTCAAAACAATTTTCCGCTAATATTCGCGGTGTTTAGAAATATTGGAAAACTCGGAAAAACGATCGTTTTTAATGTATCGTATTTATATGTGACCAAATATCCTTAATCCTAACTACCAGAAAGGCTACTTTTTGAAAATTGTGTATGGTTTTCCAGTTAGTCAGACTGAGACCTACTCAAAACAATTTTCCGCTAATATTCGCGGTGTTTAGAAATATTGGAAAACTCGGAAAAACGATCGTTTTTAATGTATCGTATTTATATGTGACCAAATATCCTTAATCCTAACTACCAGAAAGGCTACTTTTTGAAACTTGTGTATAATTTTCCAGTTAGTCAAACTGAGACCTACTCAAAACAATTTTCCGCTAATATTCGCGGTGTTTAGAAATATTGGAAAACTCGGAAAAACGATCGTTTTAATGTATCGTATTTATATATGACCAAATATCCTTAATCCTAACTACCAGAAAGGCTACTTTTTGAAAATTGTGTATGGTTTTCCAGTTAGTCAGACTGAGACCTACTCAAAACAATTTTTCGCTAATATGCGCGGTGTTTAGAAATATTGGAAAACTCGAAAAAACGATCGTTTTTAATGTATCGTATTTATATGTGACCAAATATCCTTAATCCTAACTACCAGAAAGGCTACTTTTTGAAAATTGTGTATGGTTTTCCAGTTAGTCAGACTGAGACCTACTCAAAACAATTTTCGCTAATATGCGCGGTGTTTAGAAATATTGGAAAACTCGGAAAAACGATCGTTTTTAATGTATCGTATTTATATGTGACCAAATATCCTTAATCCTAACTACCAGAAAGGCTACTTTTTGAAAATTGTGTATGGTTTTCCAATTAGTCAGACTGAGACCTACTCAAAACAATTTTCCGCTAATATGCGCGGTGTTTAGAAATATTGGAAAACTCGGAAAAACAATCGTTTTTAATGTATCGTATTTATATGACCAAATATCCTTAATCCTAACTACCAGAAAGGCTACTTTTTGAAAAATGTGTATGGTTTTCAAGTTAGTCAGACTGAGACCTACTCAAAACAATTTTCCGCTAATATTCGCGGTGTTTAGAAATATTGGAAAACTCGGAAAAACGATCGTTTTTAATGTATCGTATTTATATGTGACCAAATATCCTTAATCCTAACTACCAGAAAGGCTACTTTTTGAAAATTGTGTATGGTTTTCCAGTTAGTCAGACTGAGACCTACTCAAAACAATTTTCCGCTAATATTCGCGGTGTTTAGAAATATTGGAAAACTCGGAAAAACGATCGTTTTTAATGTATCGTATTTATATGTGACCAAATATCCTTAATCCTAACTACCAGAAAGGCTACTTTTTGAAAATTGTGTATGGTTTTCCAGTTAGTCAGACTGAGACCTACTCAAAACAATTTTTCGCTAATATGCGCGGTGTTTAGAAATATTGGAAAACTCGGAAAAACGATCGTTTTAATGTATCGTATTTATATATGACCAAATATCCTTAATCCTAACTACCAGAAAGGCTACTTTTTGAAAATTGTGTATGGTTTTCCAGTTAGTCAGACTGAGACCTACTCAAAACAATTTTTCGCTAATATGCGCGGTGTTTAGAAATATTGGAAAACTCGAAAAAACGATCGTTTTTAATGTATCGTATTTATATGTGACCAAATATCCTTAATCCTAACTACCAGAAAGGCTACTTTTTGAAAATTGTGTATAATTTTCCAGTTAGTCAGACTGAGACCTACTCAAAACAATTTTCGCTAATATGCGCGGTGTTTAGAAATATTGGAAAACTCGGAAAAACGATCGTTTTTAATGTATCGTATTTATATGTAACCAAATATCCGTAATCCTAACTACCAGAAAGGCTACTTTTTGAAAATTGTGTATGGTTTTCCAGTTAGTCAGACTGAGACCTACTCAAAACAATTTTTCGCTAATATGCGCGGTGTTTAGAAATATTGGAAAACTCGGAAAAACGATCGTTTTAATGTATCGTATTTATATATGACCAAATATCCTTAATCCTAACTACCAGAAAGGCTACTTTTTGAAAATTGTGTATGGTTTTCCAGTTAGTCAGACTGAGACCTACTCAAAACAATTTTTCGCTAATATGCGCGGTGTTTAGAAATATTGGAAAACTCGAAAAAACGATCGTTTTTAATGTATCGTATTTATATGTGACCAAATATCCTTAATCCTAACTACCAGAAAGGCTACTTTTTGAAAATTGTGTATAATTTTCCAGTTAGTCAGACTGAGACCTACTCAAAACAATTTTCGCTAATATGCGCGGTGTTTAGAAATATTGGAAAACTCGGAAAAACAATCGTTTTTAATGTATCGTATTTATATATGACCAAATATCCGTAATCCTAACTACCAGCATTGTATAATCATTATATAGTAATGTAATGGTAGGTTCGTGAGTGAAATGTTAGATACCACTACTGGTATCGTTTTAAACTTTTTAAAGAATTTCTGCAATTACCTATCCGCCTAAATAGCATAACCTTCTCCTAAATGTAGCTAGAATATTTTATAATGCAACATGCAGAAAACAAAAATAAATTCTATACATATACTTACAATGCGATTCATTACTATTTATGATACGAAAAAAATTTAGTTCCCATTTCTGTTTCTTTTCATATCAAATTGACAAATAAAATAACATATATAATAATAATTAACAAATACATAATTAACAAATAAAATAGTAATAAAAATAATAATTTTATATGAAAACAAACAGAAATGGGAACTAAATTTTGTTCTTATCATAAATAGTAATGAATCGCATTGTATTACTCATATAATGACGCTCTCATTATAAGTCAAAACAGTTTTTACGCTCAAAAGTAAATAGAAAATGTAACAAAGATGATGGAGAGAAAATACCGATCGCAACTAAGTTGGTTTTGTTTTGAATTGCAACAATGTTTTCTAAATTATAGACAAATAATTTTGAACGTTAAAATATTCGTTGAAAATTATAAAAAGCTAAAATAATTGAAGATTGTCCATAAAAACGATCTACATTTAAATCCAATTAAAGATTATTTTAAATGATTTTGTAGGTACAACACATACACATTATTTGTTCGTTTCGATAACTATATAGATAGACCACCGATGATACACATACTTATTTACATGCACACACTCAGCAATTCAATATATGTAAAAGGAAATCATACATCTACACACTACAAAGATTTAAAAATTGTTTGCAAGTTAATTTCGTAAATTTGTTCGTTTAAAATTTTATTGCTTGTTGTCTAATCGTAATGCATCTAGCTGTGTGTTTTCTTATTTTTAAACGTTATAAAAAGTTCATTTTGAAAATTTGTGTATTAAAACTTTTGTGAATTTGCGTGATAAAATGGTGTGTGCTTACAAAAACTGCTTAAATAAAAATGACTGTAAATCCACCAGAACATTTTTTACGGTGCTGCATGTCCATCGTCGTGTGTTCGACAAGAATAAAGTTACTTCCAAACGCATAACTATTATGAAGAACTTTAATTTTAATGATTTCAAAATAAGTAGTTTTAGAACAAAAGATATTTAAAAAACTATCTTTCCCCAGCCAATTAATAATCTTGTTTGTAAGTGTAAGGTCAATGACATAGATGCACGATGCAAGCGTTTATTAAAATTCGATTTTTTTTTAAATAAAAAAAAATTGATTCCAAAAGTTTCGCGTACGATTTCCAACCAGACACACAACACTGAGAGTCAAACAACAAGAATATTGAAAACACCTGACTTCCCACCTATAACATTGAAATATGAAAAAGGGCCTCCAAGAACTTATTAAAAGAATTATCAAGTTCCACAAATTCCTCATGAATGTCCCATCTCACCATCTCAATTTCCTAGTCCGCAACATCAAATTGAAGACGAAAATAAAAAACCCGTTCAACCTTTAAACAAAATTCTCAGGTTTATATTAAATACCCCTCAGAAAAGTAAAATGCAAACAGAAGAAAACACAATAAAAATATTAATTGATAATACACTTGGCGATCGACCACAAGTAAACACATTTTGTACTTGCACAAATACTTCATAAATTAAAATTATCTTGGACCCAAGTTGAACAAAAAATGTATTTGGAATTTGATTTTAAATCACCTTCATGTTACAAGCATTTATTAAAGAAAGGTTTTAATTTGCCAGATAAGGATAAAAAATTGTATTATTCAGTATAAAAAACTAGTACATGTTTTAAAATTTTTGTATGGGTTAAATTTTAATTTTATTTTTATGTGACTTAGAAGGGTCTTAGAAGGGTATTATGAAAATTGTAAAGAGATTAAAACTCTAATAAGCAAGTTAAAAACTACCATTGGCGATTGCTTTCCTATTTAAAATACAATTTAGATAAAAATATTATTGTTTTATCTTATGAGAGAATAATTTGTTTTTTAAGATAAAATAAATTACACCAATTTAAGCTATTGTAGCAACAAGAACTTTCAAGAGCCCAACTGAAATCCCATTTAATTAACCTAATTAAGGTTAATTAAATGGGAGCTTTTATGAAAATAATGCTCCCATTTAATTAACCTTAATTTTTATTTAGCTCTATGATTCTGTTCAAAACGGCTACTTATTTCATTCTAACGCCCGTTGCACATTTCAGCTAAGCTAAGCAAGAAACGTAGTTTCTATTAGCATAGTTTAGCTCGCACAGCTCATTCCGCTGCACATTTGAGCTAATTATATCTCTCACGCATACATTTCAATACAAGTAAAATTCTATGTCTGTCAAAAATTAATTAACTAATTTTATTATATTATTTAAGAATTCAACCACTTTTTTGAATTTGATCCACAATACCAAACACAACAATACTCAAATGTCATCCAAATTTCAATATTTTATAAGTACACATAATAATAGCAATGTGAGCAATATAGCTGACTTTTGCAATCCAATGACAACCCGAGCTAAGTTAGTTTGTATCGCTCAAAACAGAAAAACATAGCTCGCATAGTTTAGCTCAAATGTGCATCGTTCCATTAGGTCCGTTGCACATTTGAGCTAAGCTAAGCTAAGCGATGTCAGCTAAGTTCATCGCTCTTGGTTGAAAATAAAGAGTTTTAATGAAACGATGCACGCTTGAGCTAAGCTATGCGAGCTATTTTTTTCTGTTTTGAGCGATACAAACTAACTTAGCTCGGGTTATCTTTGGATTGCAAAAGTCAGCTATATCGTTCACACATACATTGCTATTATTGTGTACATATTTGCCTATGTGACTACTTATGTGATTCTAATAATATTTTGGCAGACATATAGCATTTTACTTGAATTGAAATGTATGTGTGAGGGATGTAATTAACTCAAATGTGCAGTGGAATGAGCTGTGGATGCCAAACTATGCTAATAGCTGCGTTTCTCGCTAAGGCCCCTTGCACACTTAAGCTATGTTCTTTTAGCAAAGTGAGCATGTTTTGAGATCACAGCTTTCGATTTACTTTGCTTAGCCTAAATAAGTGAAACCGAATTAGCGAAGCTTAACTCAACACACTCGTACGTCCCGATTTATTTAATTTCTTTATTTAAAGCTGTGGGATAGAAACATAGCTGATTGTGAGCTGATTAATTACGAGGGCAAATCAAAAAGTCTTGCAATTTTATATGAAAAAAAAGAGTGAGTGAGACAGCAATATTTTTATTTATCGATATAATCTCCTTTAAGGTTTATACATTTGTCACATCGATCAATTAACTTGCCTAAACCCTCTAAAAAAAGATTTCTTTTGCTCCATAAAATATTCATTTACAACAGACTGTACTTCATAGTCACTGGAAAATTTCGGGCCCCTTAGTGTTTTTTTTTAAATTGGGAAACAGAAAGTAGTCACTGGGTGCCAAGTCTGGACTGTACGGTGGATGAGGAATTTCCACGAAGTCGCAGCCCTTTAATGCAGCTTGAGCAATATTAGCCTTGTGCACTGGTGCATTGTCGTGAAGAGGCAAGATTTTTTTAATAACTTTCCTTGGCCATTTTTCCCGGATCGCTTTTTTCAATTTTCGCAAAACTTCTGCGTAATATATGCCTGTGATTGTTGTTTTCGGTGCAATATAATCGATTATCAAAATTCCTTCAGCATCCCAAAAAACTGTTGCCACAACCTTACCAGCAGACGGTTGAGTTTTGAATTTCTTTGGTGGTGGTTCACTACGTTTAATCCATTGCATCGATTCTTGTTTGGATTCCGGATCCCAATGATAAAGCCATGTTTCATCGCCTGTTATTATGTTATCCAAGAAATTTTCTGGATCTTCTTTGTACATATCTAAAATCGCCTTTGAAGTTTGAACACGCATTTTTTTTTTGTTCTGCATTCAACAAACGGGGAACCCATCGCGCACTTACTTTCGACATGTGAAGGTGGTCATGTAATATAGTATATGTGGTACCGTATGAAAGAGAAAGTCTCCACGCTAACCGCGGAACAGAAATACGCCGGTCCTCCAATACAATAGATTCGGCCAAAATTACGTTTTCATGGCTAATAGCATCTGCTGGCCGATCCGAGCGGTTGTCGTCTTCAAATGACTCCCGACCACTTTTGAATAATTTTACCCACCTTGTTACTGTGGCATATGATGGTGCAGATTTGCCGTAAACTTTTGATATATAGTTGAATATATAAATTGCATTTCGTCCATCTTTATAGAAAAATTTAATAAGGGCGCGATATTCAATTTCATTCATTTTAAGAAAAATTCAAAACACGTGTTACTAAATTGACAAAAACAACCGAACAGTAAAATTTACATCGAAATGTTCTTCTAGAAGTTTCATCGCGACAAAAAATGGTTCTGAAAAATATATTGTTGTCTCACTCACTCTTTTTTTTCATATGATATTGCAAGACTTTTTGATATACCCTCGTATCTCCAAGGTGAAAATAAAAATTTAAATACATTGCTTTAAAGATTGGGTAGACTCTGAGATTTATCTACAATATTTCTCTTATTTGACTTTGGAAAAAAACCAAAACGTGAAGCTGTTAAATGAAAACATAGCTCATATCAGTCAAAATACTTAGCTCAAGTGGGAAACGGGGCTTATAAAAGTTTTTTATATACAACCAAGAACGATGAACATAGGTCAGTTCGCTTGTCTTTGTTCAGCTGAAACAGGCCTTATTGTCTTATTAGTAGCCATCGTTCATGAGTATGCAAAATCATCCGAATTGATTCAAAGCGATTCAAGATGGCTGACTTTTAACCAACAAGCGCGCATAATTTTTATGCCTTAAAGGGAAAATCTGTACATGTATCATCACCTTAACAGAGCTCTCACAATAGACAATTTTTTCTCTAAAGTAAATTTTTTTCTAAAGTGTGATTTTCAAACAAACTTCTAAGGCAAAATAAAAATTGTTTTATTGTGAAAGCTGTTTAAAGTCTCCACAAATAAATATTCGTTTCGGAAAGGTAATTAAGTATTAAAACGGTGTAAGACTAAATACAAATTAAGGTTAATTAATTAAATTAAGACATAAAAATAAAATTTTACAATTTAGAGGAAAATAAAAACTGATTTTTTTTATTCAAAATAAAATACACAACGCATTTTTTATTTAAAAAAAATAATTTGTATGGTACATCAAACTAAACAATTTAAAATTATCGTTCGAATAAAGACGGAACTTAAAAGTAAGCCATTATTTATCCTGCCATAAAGAACTGAAACGTTTTTTTCGGACAATGCTGACCAATCTCTAGCTTAACTACTATTTAAAAATAGTTTTAATTACAAAATAGTGAGCGGCAACCTAAACTCGTAAGCTATTCACTTGTATATTGAATTTATAAAAAATATCTTATATACTTTCTTATATCCATTTTCAACTAAGAAAAATAAAAAATCTTCTCAATTTTAGTCCAACCCACACAAATGTGTGAGTAAAAAATTAACGTATGTAACGGCGTTGTTCATTAAAAATTTCGCTTGATTTGAAGTAAAACCAACACAACTGTGTGTATAGATATAGTGTTTTTTCGGACGGAAAATAAGTTAAAAAGGAATTCACAAATGTGTAAATTTGTTCAAAAAACAT
This sequence comes from Nephrotoma appendiculata, assembly GCA_947310385.1. Lineage (NCBI taxonomy): Eukaryota > Metazoa > Arthropoda > Insecta > Diptera > Tipulidae > Nephrotoma > Nephrotoma appendiculata. The sequence goes on from OX371224.1 coordinate 172,416,556, forward strand.
ACAAAACTACATATACATGGTACTTTAGCCCTACCCGCACAATTGTGTTAGTAAAACACAAAAGGGATATGTAATTCATTTGAGATGGATTAATTCAGCCCCCAATTTAAACAATAAAATTATTAGAGATTAACAGATTAGATTAACAGAAAAATGAATTTAAGTTTTGTTAGCGAACCTTAAATGCTCATAATTAGATTATAATTATACGCTCTAGATTTGCACACTGTAAACACCACATGACTCTCATTGGATTCTGTGACAAAACAGATCAAGTCAGACATGCTTTGGTTGAAATTATAATCTTTATAATGACATCCTCGTTTTTTCTATTCCAATGAGGAACAATCCCTTAATAAATAGTTGATTGAAAGACAATAATGAAAAACGACATACTATTGTAGTATGTCCAAGTGACAATTTTCCTATTTTGACGTACTTCTCTTACGTAATATTTTTTATGATAAAATCGAATTAATAAATTTTATTTTAATTTTGAAACAAATATTGGGTTCAATGTCCCTGAACTTTCACACAGATTTGGATAAATAGAAAATCTGCCTTTCCATAACAATACATTGTTCTTAATGTATGCATATATAAGAAAATTACTCGTTCATATTTTCAATTATAAATTACCATACTGTAACAGTGCATCAACGGCATCCTTTTAAAAAATTGTATTTAGGCTGCGTGCCAAACTTACGGTAAATCAATTACTACGGTAAAAATCGGATTTAGAACAGATTTTTCGATCAGTTTGCCATAGAGTTTTTGAAAAATAAATGAATTTACCGAAAAATTTACTTAAAATTGGCTTTTACCTTAAGTTTGGCACGCAGCCTTATTGTTCTATATAGATTTCTACATCGTTTTCATTTTTAATCTTTATTCGTTTGTGTTTGTGAGAACAGATGTATTTAAAATAAACAATAATAATACACAGCTAAGTATGTACTCAATATATTAATATACATATGTATATATCCTATCGTTCATATCTCCTTTCCAATAATGGATTTATTTGATTGAACAATTCATATTCTTTTGCATTTCTATCATAGAAAAAAAATTATTTATGCTATTTTTTATAAAAAGAAAATTGAAGTAAGGTATTCATGATTTGTTTTATTGTTTATCACAAAAACTATTAAACACATTTTCTACATGACCTTGACAATTGTAAAACAATACGAGTTGAAATAAATATATTCTGTGTTAATATGTAGTATAATAAGTTAGAGTGAAGCAATACTATACTGGTTAATGGTATACAAAAATACGCCGTGTGTACTGTAAGTGTATTTAATCTAGCAAACATTTAGGCGAATTAAGAAAATTATTGCATAACTTAATTTCGATTAACGCGCTACCTGGATTTTCACCCTCTAAAGATTTTTTTCGAATGATGGTACTACTATATATGTATTGCTATGCTACCAGAAAGGCTACCTTTTGAAAATTGTGTATAATTTTCCAGTTAGTCAGACTGAGACCTACTCAAAACAATTTTCGCTAATATGCGCGGTGTTTAGAAATATTGGAAAACTCGGAAAAACAATCGTTTTTAATGTATCGTATTTATATATGACCAAATATCCGTAATCCTAACTACCAGAAAGGCTACCTTTTGAAAATTGTGTATAATTTTCCAGTTAGTCAGACTGAGACCTACTCAAAACAATTTTCCGCTAATATGCGCGGTGTTTAGAAATATCGGAAAACTCGGAAAAACGATCGTTTTTAATGTATCGTATTTATATGTGACCAAATATCCTTAATCCTAACTACCAGAAAGGCTACTTTTTGAAAATTGTGTATGGTTTTCCAGTTAGTCAGACTGAGACCTACTCAAAACAATTTTCCGCTAATATGCGCGGTGTTTAGAAATATTGGAAAACTCGGAAAAACGATCGTTTTTAATGTATCGTATTTATATATGACCAAATATCCTTAATCCTAACTACCAGAAAGGCTACTTTTTGAAAATTGTGTATGGTTTTCCAGTTAGTCAGACTGAGACCTACTCAAAACAGTTTTCCGCTAATATGCGCGGTGTTTAGAAATATTGGAAAACTCGGAAAAACGATCGTTTTTAATGTATCGTATTTATATGTGACCAAATATTCTAGGTCTTTACTACCAGAAAGTCTTTCTAGTTTGGAAATATCGTAAAACTAGTCAGACTGAGGCCTACAGACTTATGCCCATTAATTATTTTTGAATTAATTTTTAACTTTTTAATATGCACTAATTTGATTTTTCTGATAATACAATTTTTTACACATACATAGACATTTTGTTTTGTTGTTGTTGGTTTTAGGAATAACTTTTGTATTTAGGAAAATATTCACAACCGTAAAAAGATGACGTTTTTACATGGATCACAGAGATACAGAGAATCTCTGGGATATAGAGAACAGTTTAAAATCATTTTTTTGAATTCGGCAATAGTAAACCTGCAAAATTTTGAATTCGAAAATTGTGATTAATTATAATTACTACACTTTATTTTATTTTCTAAAGAAAGTAATAAGTGCATTAGATACAAGTCTACCCTCTTGAGTAATGTGGAAGTGGTTCAAAATTGAGTTACACTAGCCGCCAAAACGTCCCGGCCCTGCAATTATTGTGTAGAAATTTTGTAGATTATAGGCTTTAGGGAGACTTGAAACGAATCCATTATTTCATGGAAAACTCATCTTCAGCGATGAGGCTTACTTTCTGGTTAAATGGCTTCATCTCATTTGAAGTAAAAGTCCCACATGCTATTCATGGCGGTGTAATTGGATCAAAAAATAAAGAAGGAACCGACCAAATGGCACAGTGTTTAAAGCTTTGGCGTTTGGATAGGGAGGTACCAGGTACGTATCCTGATACGTGCAAGATGTAAAATGAAATTTCATCAACAGATTACGATCTGAGGTGAAATGTAATACATTGATGACCACTTGTCGGTGTTTAAAACTCATGGGCCAACTCATCTTCCATGCCAGTATAGGCTAGCATGGAGCTTTGCAATGAGCGGATGGTCTTAAATTGGTCCTATAGCCGTACGTCCTCTATTTGGCCGATTGGCGTACAGTAAGGACGGAAAAAGCAAAACCGCGAGAGAGTAGGGAGAGCCTTGTGCCCCAAAACAGATTGCATTGATTACAAATAAAAATAAAAAAATGCAGAACCAAAATACTATTTTCTTATTGAAATTATTTTATATTGTGTGCTAAACTGGACTGTTAAACACGCCTTCAAATTGACAGTGTTCTTATCGACCGCCATATTATCGTGGACTAAATTATTTGAAGAAACTTTATAAGGCGACGAAATGTGTATCTAATACTTATACATAGCCAGACAAGTACGATATGTATAATAATCACATTAGTAAGAAACAATGAAATGTGATCATATTTGCGAAGTCGATGAATGTATCTTACACCAGCTTTAAAGGCCATTTAATTTATTAATTTTTCCTTATTATATTCATTCATTCCAAAAAGTATCAGATCACCAAAGGAAAAATGTGGAAAAACGTAGGCAAAAAATAATTTTCGTCTAAGCTCGGTTGATGCAAAATCGGTAACATTCCATAAACTTCGAATTTTCATAAAGGTTTTACTACAAATCGATGTTAATGCGATTTCACGATAAGGAGTTATTAATTAAGCCACGCCAATCATTACCACATTACCTCCAAGGAAGGAGGATGTGTCAAGGCCATGCTAATAAATAACAATGGATTGGGTCTTTTTGGGGTTTAACTGTAGTTTGTTTTTTCCGCAGCCCAATTTCGAATACGTAAAATTTTTCGGAAACGTTCGGAACTAAAGACAGTAAACTTTCTGCCTGATAAATAACTTTCAGTAAGTTCACAGGCGGAGAGTGAAAATTGGAAGTTACCATGTAATTTCTTTATTAAAATACTATGATCGATAGAATCGAAAGCCTTCAAAAAATCGATTAAAACTAAAATATTTGCCTTTTGAGAATCAGCATACTGCCGAATATCATCCACAATATTTAGTAAAGCTGAACACGTACTATGTCCTTTCCTATATGCTGATTGATAAGACTGATCTTACAGGTTAAAATCATTTAAATGCAAAGTAATCTGATCTTTCACAATCTTTTCAAAAACCTTTGATAAAGAAGAGAAAATGCTTATAGGCCGAAATTCAGACACAGTGGCAGGATTTTTGTTTTTCGGAAATTGGATCAGTTTAGCATTCTTCCAAGCATCGGGAAAACAAGACTTAGTAATGATATTATTCATGATAAAAAAACGAACGCCAACCGACAGCTGGAAAAATAAGGTTTAATAAATTTAATACGGGTATATCAAGACCAATACTTGCACCGTTCACTAAACTAACAGCTTTTTCCAACGAAATAATATCAACGTCACACTTGAATGATAATTCAGAACTGGCCGCGTTATCACACATATGGGAATATGTGAAAACAGGCAATGTGGATTCTGTTATTTGTTACCGCAACCTAACTTATTAATTGTATTTCAAAATGTGTTCTGTGGCAGCTCAGAGTTAAACACACTATTAAGGTATATGGCCTTTTGTGAACGGACTTTTGAGGCAAACTTATTGCGCATCTTAGTATATATCTTCCAGTGCCTTCTATAGTACTGGCCTGTGACAACATTCATTTTTTGCTGATGACGACAACGTAAGTCGACAACCAGATGTCAGTATAATTAAGTAAAAATAATACACTTTGCCTCCTTATTACGACGGCAATAAATTTCACAAACTTAACAAATAAAAATCTGAATTATTATACTATAAATTAATATATTATGAACAATTTTAGTGTAATTGATTTTCTTAATTCATAAATTGAATTTTTTCGATCCACATTCAAGAAGTTAATGAGAATTTAAAGAAATGCGCCTATTTAGATAACGTAATACAAAGTTCTAGTGTATTCCACTACAAAGATATAAATAAAACCGTGAGAGCAGAGAAAATTATGTGAACATTTTGTTTCTATTTTGTCATTTCATTTTTGTATTTTATTGTCATTTTCATTTAGTGTCACATAGTGTCGCATTTTTTCTGTATTTTACATGATATCCGTACTTCTTTTCCTATTTTTATTGAATCTACGTACCAATTACAACAATTTTAGATGATATTACAAATCGACTTATGTTGGATAAAAATGACAAAAAAATGCCAAAATCTAAAATAAAAATGTACATGCATTACTAGAAAAATTAAAAACGAATATCCTTCGGCTTCAACAGTTTGTTCGAAACTAAACAAATTAACAAAATTACAAAACAACTGGAGAGAGAAATAATATTTTTATTGTTTTGTAATTTTGTATGACGAAATTTATTTTGGTTTTATGAGAACGAGGCGGAGCCAAAAACTAGAGAAAACTGGAAAACGGAAATAAAAAATGAATAACCTTCTACTTCGATGTAATAATTGCAACTAAATATATTTTGTGATGTAATTTTCCTTTTTAAAATTTATCTGCCATCTAGTTGAACCGTCGACTTAGCGTGTCGTCACCAGTTCGTGTAAGCGGCCAGTAGTTTAGAAGGCATTGTATCTTCCTACTAGTCGTTGTTCTATCGTTCCTCCACTTGTTTAATGCAAAATTTATTAAAACGATCAAGTTTTAAATACCCTCCGTAAGCCACGGAGGCTTAAATAAACAACAAACTCGTCAAACGATTCACAATATGTTCGATAAATCTATTTGAATTAACGGTAATAGAAATTTGTTTTGTTTTTATTTTTGATTTTACTATTTAGGCTGCGCAAATTTTTCGGTAAACTCATTTATGTTTAAAAAAATATACGGCAAACTGAACGAAAAATCTGTTCTAAATCCGATTTTTACCATATAAACGATTTACCTGACTATTGGGCCCCCAGCCTTAGTACCGACAAACAAAACTATTTCTTGCGAGTCAATTGTTTCATTTAATTTTTGTAGTAATTTACTGTACATGTATTTTGATAACTTTAAAAAAGTGGAAATAAATGGTGATCCAATAAGAGCTCCCGGAAGTTTTTTTTTAAATAAACCGCATTAAAATAAATTTAATAACAAAAAGGTTGTATTTGTGACGTACGAGTAAGTCGGTTTATGGCATTTAATGTTTGAAAATAATTTTCTTAGATTTTTTCGAGCACTCTTTCGAGCATTTCGGCCGTTATTCCGTTAATGACGTGTTATGTTCGCTTCTAATGCGATTGTGGTTTATTGATATAAACAAGTAATTTCGCAGATACTCCCATAAAAAGTATTCTAACGGCGTCAGATCACAAGATCTTGGAGGTGAATTCACGGGTCCGTTTCTTGATATAATGTTCTCATTAAAATTTTCTTTCAATAACTCGATGGTTTGGCCTTCTGTGTGGCACGTAGCGCAATCCTGTTGAAACCAGAAGTCAGATACACCAGTATCTTGAATTGTTGGCAATCAAAATTCATTAATCATTGCTCTGTAGTTTGCGCCATTGACGTTTACACGCTGTCCTTCCGCATTTTTAAAGAAATACGGTCCGATGATGCCACCTATCTGCATAAACCGCACCAAACAGTGCATTTTCCAGAATGCATTGGAAACTCTTGAATCTCTTCTGGCTGTTCATCAGCCCATAAACAACAATTTTGTTTGTTGACGTATCCATTCAGCCAAAAATGAGCAGCCAAAAATGAGCTTCATCGCTGAACACAATTTTTCCATAAAAAAACGGATCAATTTGGAGCTGTTCCAATGCCCATAAACCAAATCGATGACGCAAAGGAAGGTCAACCGGCTACAATTCTTAAACAAGCTGTATTCTGTATGCCTTCAAACCAAGATTTTTCTTCAAAATACACCACAATGTACCATACGAGAGACCCAGAGCTTGAACACAGCGACGAATTGATTGATTGCGGTCTTCACGTACACTTTCATCTACAGCAGAAATATTCACAAAAGATTGACTTGCACGCACGCTAGTCGGTTGATGAATATCCAATAATGAAAAAAAGGTTCGAAATTTATTGATTGTTTCGCGAATAGTGTGTTCAGTTGGACGATTATGAACACCATAAAATGGTCGAAGAGCACGAAAACAATTTTTCACTGAACACTTGTTTTTGAAATAAATTTCAACAATTTGTAAACGTTATTCTCGCGTAAGTCTATTCATGGTGAAATGTCAATGAATACTGAACAACTGAACACAAATGACATATGAACATGATAGTTGTGACGCATGAATCTCAATGAGAATCCAAATAAGAAAAAGTACCTCTTATTAAATCACTCTCTATGTATACATATTTGAAAGATAAACGCGATCTTATACGGTTCAAAATTACTATCAGATGGAACTCGTACCACCTGGCAGTACTTCTAATTGCAAGATTGCGCTTATATTTCAAATAGTAAGAATTTCAATTTTCTCCCCGTTTAGTAGTTCGGTTTATCATACAGTGTCTATTTTGTAATTCAATCCGGTAAAACGAAACGTACAAAAACAGATGCTGTATACGATAGCAGAAAATTTCCAGCAGAAAAAATGTGTTTTGCTATTCACCGCTAGCGGCATCACTATCACAAAAATGAAATTATTTCTGCTGATATATTTTTACACCAGCAGAAAATTTTTGTTATTTTTATGCAAAAAATGAAAATTCTCAGCAGAAAATTTTATGAAAAATCTGAGAATTTATGAAAAGGAAGAGGTCATGTATGTTTAAACGTTTGCGTACGTATAGTGTAAGGACTCTCAAAACATACTAAAATTACCATATTCATCATTATGCAAACACAGGGCAACATCAAAAAATCATCATCGTTGAAAGCGCTCCATACATTTTTGAAGTCATTTTAATGTGAAATGTTTTCATTTTTTCAACGAAAGTGTTAGAAAAACCCCCCCTGTAATTACCCTGGGTGTATGTTTTTATGGTAGCTGAGATCATATTTTATATACATGAGCAACACAAGATTCACATCTGGCGTCAGTAGCCTTCCGTACCATAAAAACTTACACCCAGGGTAGTTACAGTGGGGTTTTTCTAACACTTTCGTTAAAAAACTGAAAACATTTCACATTAAAATGACTTCAAAAATGTATGGAGTGCTTTCAACGATGGCCATTTTTTTTATGGTGCCCTGTGTTTGCATAATGATGATTGTGGTATTTTTAGTATGTTTTGAGAGCCCTCACACTATACATTCGCAAATCATTTTTTAAAGAAAATTAACTTTCATCGCTTCAAAACGTTTAAATATACATTTTCTCTTCTTTTTCATAAATTCTCTGATCTTTCATAAAACTTTCTTCTGAGAATTTTTAATTTGCATAAAATTATCAAAAATTTTCTGCTGGTGTAAAAAAATATCAGCAGAAAAAATTTCATTTTTGTGTTAGTGATGCCTCTAGCGGTGAATAGCAAAACACATTTTTTCTGCTGGAAATTTTCTGCTATCTTATACAGCATCAAAAAAAATATGTACTGAGCAAAATGATCCGGTGTACATAGAGCAATAAATTGTTTTTTACTTTGCATACTTTTCCTACACCGACCTACGCACAATCGTTTAGCAATCATTGGCTGCAGTAAAAATCGGATTTAGAACAGATTATTCGATCAGTTTGGCATAGAGTTTTTGAAAAATTTACCGAAAAATTTACTTAAAATTGACTTTTACCCTTGGATTGGTACGCAGCCATTGTCGGGAAAGTAATTTTATTTAATGGTATATAATTTAAAAGTTGTACTTTGGCTGCGGGCTAATAGTCGGGTAAATCGTTTACTGTGGTAAAAATCGGATTTAGAACAGATTTTTCGATCAGTTTGTCATAGAGTTTTTAAAAAATAAATGAATTTACCGAAAAATTTACTTAAAATTGACTTTTACCCGACTATTGGCCCGCAGCCTTTATATTATAATAAAAATTTAAAGCAACGACGTCACTCAAAATTTCTAATTTAAATAATTTGATCTCTACGGCTGTGTGCCAAACTTAAGGTAAAAGTCAATTTTAGGTAAATTTTTCGGTAAATTCAATTTTTTTTCAAAAACTCTATGGTAAACTGATCGAAAAATCTGTCCTAAATCCGATTTTTACCATAGTAAACGATTTACCCTAAGTTTGGCACACAGCCTACGTATCTGAATAGGTCTTTCATATCTAGTGGCACTATACTGGCTTTCCCTGGAAATTGGGAATCGGGAAAAATATGTTCATAGATTTTTTGTCTAAATTGTATTTTTCTGGCTTACTAAAGCAATATCTTTAGGGTCCAGGCCAATAGTCGGGTAAAAGTCAATTTTAAGTAAATTTTTCGGTAAATTCAATTATTTTTCAAAAACTTTATATAGCAAACTGATCGAAAAATCGGCCCTAAAACCGATTTTTACCGTAGTAAATGATTTACCTTAAGTTTGTCACACAGCCTTAGTATATACATTTTCAAACAATAGAGGACGCTTTTATTTGGTATTTGACGTTTCCTTCAGTTGCATGCAATTTTTGGGCCTTTTAAGTTTTTTTTTTTAAATACAAAAGAAGAAAATTATTAAGATGAATAATTTTTATTGTCATTTGTTGATATTTGTTCATAATAATAAAATTGGCAAACATAATGGTAAAATGTTCATTACAAATATACTTCCATGTTACTAATAGTAAATAGCCAATCCTTTAATTTTTACAAAAATCATTAACATTCATGTCGATTCAATGAATTCTTCTATTCTTCTTGAAAAATCTTCTTCACTCAAACAGAAGAAATCAATAATAGAAGAATCTTCTATTTTGCTATTCAGTGTAGCAGTGGGATCCTAATCTTCTATTTTTATTATTGAAAGTTCCAAATCGATTTTTTTTCTTCTATTTGCTCTTGCTATAATGTCAAAAATGTATTATTTCACAAAACCAAAACTGTGCTCTAATTCTCTAAGCAGTAAGATAATTTGTAAACGTGTAAACGATAATTTATCTTGCCTTTTTTTGCAATATTCGCATTCTCTAATTGCACTCCAAGATAAAATTTAAAACGGTTACGATAAATAAATGTCAAAACTTCACACTCTTCGTGGGTTCATATTTAGACTTTGATGGCCCATATCTTGTGTTCCCATTTAAATTTCAACATTAATCTTATGAATATAAGTTATTCCAAATAGCATCTGTTCCCAAACTATAGTTCAACTTGTTATGGGTTGTGGTAAGGGTAATTTTAAAGGTACAAATTTTATACAAAATATTTATCTTGATTCAATATAGATCTTCTATTCTCAATATCTTCTATTCTTCTATACTTGTGTATGAAAATTATTAAATGTCGAAATAGAAGGAAAAAATAGAAGAATTGCTATTCCATATTAAAAATAAACAATTATTTTGATTTTTTCGTTTGAAGGTTTTGACTAAAAATAGAAGATATAAAAATGAGACTTTTATGACAAAAAGAAATAGATTTTTTTCGATTGTTATCAAAAGCGGGTTGTGTTCTGATTAAATCTTCACAATTTAAAAATTAATTTTTGTTTAATGCGAAGTGAAAGAATCCGCCAAAAGCATATTGGTTCGTAAGTAAATTTATTAATTATTTAATAAAAATTAATCAAATAAATTTTTGTAGACAAAAACCAAAAATGAGACTGAAGGATATAAGAATAAACAAGGATCCGTAAAGGATAAATATGGAATGAGGAATATAATCAGTGCTATTGACGGTGTCCAAATAACCATCTCCCACCAGAAAATTCTGTTGAGACACCTGGCAATTTATACATTTGCAGAAAAGGATATCACAGCATAAATGCGCTGGTAAAGTTGGGGATGTGACATCTACTAGCGCATTAAAAATAAGCTCATTGTGCATATCCATACTACGGTAACTTGAATCCGGTAACTACTTCGTTTCTTTCCCCTTTACCTATAAAATAAAAAACATTTATAGATAAACGGGAAAGAAACGAAGTAGTTACCGGATTCAAGTTACCGTAGTATGGATATGCACATTGAGTTTTTTTCCATGAAATTTTAGCACGGCATACTTTATGAAAATAAAAATAGAAGAAAACAATTCGATTTGGAACTTTCAATATTAAAAATAGAAGATTACAATCCCACTGCTACACTGAATAGCAAAATAGAAGATACTTCTATTTATGATTTCTTCTGTTTTAGTGAAGAAGATTTTTCAAGAAGAATAGAAGAATTCATTGTATCGACGTGAACATTAAACGTCAAAACGAAATTTTAATTATTTTTTATCCTTAACAACTCAAAAAATATAATTGCTAGAAACGTAAATTGTTGCATATACATCAAAGCCATCTATAATCACACATAGCCGACAAAATCATATTGAAAATTATTCGGAGTCGGTAGTTATTTGAAATTCAAATCAAGATACGGTTAGATAACTTATAAAACAAACCAAATGTTTGAAAAGAACATTACAACAGTCAAAAATTTCTTTATTTCGTATGGTCGCATTATTTTTAGTAAAAACCTTCTAAGCGAAAAAATCAAAAAATTTGTTTATTTTTAATATGAATAGCAATTCTTCTATTTTTTCCTTCTATTTCGACATTTAATAATTTTCATATACAAATATAGAAGAATAGAAGATATTGAGAATAGAAGATCTATATTGAATCGACCTGATTATTTGTTAAAAAAAAGTTGACGGTAATTGACTATATAGTTTAGGGGCGGTATAGTTGAAGAATTTTTTAAAATGTTCCTTATCAGGACGAAGAATATTTATTCTATTAATGTTGCGCAAATTATATGATACGGTATTTAAATTACTAACTATACGGTTACCGCTAATTAAATAAAAAGCTTTTAATACTTTAAATACATATAGATACCGAAGCGGCAAAATTTTGAATTTCACAAATAACGGGAAGGATGGAGTCGATCTTGGTTTAAAGTTAATTATTCTCAACACCGCTTTTTAAACGGACATCAACGGTCTAATATTGGTTAGGTAAATTCCGCCCCAACAAGTAACTCGATCTCAAATGCGAGTCAACTAGTGCATAATATATGCATTTTAGAAATTCCAGACTACAAATATTCCGAAGATTGTAAAAAATTCTGAGTGTCATCCGTAATTTACTTTTTAAATTGTACACGTGCTCCTTAAAATTTAGTTGAGAGTCCAAATGCAAACCGAGATATTTAAAAGAGTACACGGCTTCAATTGGAATGCAAAGGGGGTAACAATTGGTATGACTGCAAGATAACGTATGATAAATTAAACATGAATTCAATTCAGACGTTGTGCCACCTATGGAAAAATTCATTAGTTTAGACTTGCAACTCAGTATCATATTATGCACACAAAACCACTTTTTCAACAAGACGGCGTCTTGCTTCATGTTCTAGGGAATCTATATTAGAACCAGAGTAAAGTAATGCCATATCATCTGCAAACGTGACGATATTGCCACGTAAATCCATGCTGAAAATTGAATTACAATAGATTAGAAAAAGCCATGGCCCCCACAACTGATCCTTGTCCTATCCCCACAACTGATCACTAAACTTCCCATTAACACAAACAGTTTGCTTACGATTGACAAGATACGATTTAACCCTGCATTACTGGTTTTATTACAGCATTACTGACTGTGGGTGTAATTCACCCACAACTTTCAATTCACATTTTTTGATAAATCTTATCCTCAAAACTATAAAATTTATTATCTTAAGAAAATTTAATAAAAATTCTTTGAGATAAAAATAAAATCAGTTCACTTTATTAATTCATTATTTTTTTTATAAAATTATATAATAAACACTTTATTTCAGTAAAAAATAAAATAAAAAGGTAATGGTTTCGGACCAATCCATCACAATCCTTTAATTTAAGTATCACATTCCAAGTTCCTATATTTTTGGAAAGCTGAAATAATAAACAAAAATTCGTTGGTACGTTAGTCAAGCGATTTACCATGTTTTCGGGAGCAAAATCACCTTTCGTCACAAGATGAAGGGCTTCCTGAAGCTGTTTTGCACATTATTTTATAGCACACTGTGCAAAGAGCATTTGTGTGGCTAACACAAATGTATTTATTACATCGGTCGCAAGTAGTTTTGATTTTCCGATCTGATTTATAGCCACAAAACTGGTATCAACTACACTTTTCCGTTTCTTTAGTGACGGCTCGGATTTTTCACGGCATGTTTGCGAGGTTCCTGGTTCTTGGTGCATTTCATTTGAAGGAAATTTAGTGGCAAATTTCGTACATATCCCTTTTATATTAGAACTCAATGAACTAGACGACCTACGCTGATCGATTTGGGGTTGCACGAGAGTCCCTGCCAGCTCTTTTGTAAATAAAGATCTTTTCTTGTAATGTAGTGGTGAATCATCAGTTGATAATAATATTATACGAGCATTTATACTGGCTAAATTAAGTAGGCTGAAAAATACAACCAATGGCCAGCGGCGAGAATTTCTAGCAATGGCCAGCGGCGAGAATTTCTAGCAACATTATACGAGGGTATAGCAAAAAGTCTTGCAATATCATATGAAAAAATAAAAGAGTGAGTGAGACAACAATATATTTTTCAAAACCATTTTTTGTCGATGAAACTTCTAGAAGAACATTTCGATGTAAATTTTACAGTTCGTTTGTTTTTGTCAATTTAGTAACAGGTTTTTTGAATTTTTCTTAAAATGAATGAAATTGAATATCGCGCCGTTATTAAATTTTTCTGTAAAGATGGACGAAATGCAATTTATATATTCAACTATATATCAAAAGTTTACGGCGAATCTGCACCATCATATGCCACAGTATAACAAGGTAGGTATTAGAAGACGACAACCGCTCGGGTCGGCCAGCAGATGCTATTAGCCATGAAAACGTAATTTTGGCCGAATATATTGTATTGGAGGACCGGCGTATTTTTGTTCCGCGGTTAGCGTGGAGACTTTCTCTTTCAAACGGTACCACATATACTATATTACATGACCATCTTCATATGTCGAAAGTAGGTGCGCGATGGGTTCCCCGTTTGTTGAATGCAGAACAATGCGTGTTCAAACTTCAAAGGCGATTTTAGATATGTACAAAGAAGATCCAGAAAATTTCTTGATAACATAATAACAGGCGATGAAATATGGCTTCATCACTGGCATCCGGAATCCAAACAAGAACCGATGCAATGGATTAAACGTAGTGAACCACCACCAAAAAAATTCAAAACTCAACCGTCTGCTGGTAAGGTTTTGGCAACAATTTTTTGGGATGCTGAAGGAATTTTGAAAATTGATTATATGCCACCGAAAACCACAACCACAGGGATATATTACGCAGAAGTTTTGCGAAAATTGAAAAAAGCGATCCGGGAAAAACGGCCAAGGAAAGTTAGGAAAAAAATCTTGCTTCTTCAAGACAATGCACCAGTGCACAAGGCTAATATTGCTCAAGCTGCATTAAAGGACTGCGGCTTCGTGGCAATTCCACATTCACCGTACAGTCCAGACTTGGCACCCAGTGACTACTTTCTGTTTCCCAATTTGAAAAAAACACTAAGGGGCCGGAAATTTTCCAGCGACTATGAAGTACAGTCTGTTGTAAATGAATATTTTATGGAACAAAAGAAATCTTTTTTTTAGACGGTTTAGGCAAGTTAATTGATCGATTTGACAAATGTATAAACCTTAAAGGAGATTATGTCGAAAAATAAAAATATTGCTGTCTTACTCAAACTTTTTTTTCATATGATATTGCAAAACATTTTGATTTGCCCTCGTATGTTGCGCACAATTGATCGGTTGTGTCAATCCCACCTTTTGTTTTATTATAAAAATTATTTCCGGCAAGTTTTTTGGCCCACTGATAATATTACCATCCCTGTGGAATCTTGAAAGCAATAACACACACCTATTTTTCTTTGGAACATATGACAGATTTGTCGCGTTTCTCTTGTACCCAAATATTGTGGATTTGATTTCGCGCTTTTTACCAACAGTAAATACGGGTGGCAATATTATTTTGTTTTTTCGGATGGTACCGACCAAGGTTGTTTTCTTTTTCAACAATTCCTCAGCTGATGGATAGGACGTAAACCAATTATCGGTCGTAATATTTCGACCAGCCCCTTGGAGGTGTTTGGGTATGCGTTCTACAATTTGTTGCGGTTTGTTGCAAAGATTAAATGGTCCAGGCGGCTGTTGACCGCAATAGACTTCTAATTTCGACGTATAAAAGGCCGTGGAATCATCATCCGAAAATATTTTATTGCCGTATTAGCTGGCTTATTTGGGATATATTGTCGGAAGTGCACCGCCCTCGAAAGCTCTCTACCTTTTCGTCAACTGTCACGTAACTTCCAACATTATAGTTTTCTTCACAATTAGTGTTGAATATTTCAAAAATGTCTCTAATGGGTGACAATTTATCAAACTTACACCGTTCTTCACGAGTTTCTACGTTATCAAAACGAATGCATTGCATCAGCAATTGAAATCGAACGTGGCTCAGGTGCCCATAGATCTCGAACATGAGTATGTGACAATTTATGTAAACCACATAATTATAGCAATTCAAATAAACTATTCATCACGATAGTATTTGTAAGCCGTGCATGTTTTACGTGTTTATACTTCTCTTGTTGCTTAGTTATATAGATGTTTGTATTTTTCACAATTAAATCGACAAATAAAAAAATAGGTTCCAACTCTGTTCTGGAGATTTCGCATTTTTAGAGCTGTCTGTCAGACTTGGTGCTATTCTAAATAAATTTTCCAGTGCTGTTCGTCTTTGAACAAAAGGTATTTTATTCCAAACTGTATCATCTTTTCCAATACATATATGAATCAGCATTTGGGTTTCAGCCTGATTTTCGATATCAGAATTCAATTCCTGCTCAGGATCTGATTGATGATCACTTCTTATTTCTATATCGTCTTCATTTTCTTCATCACTACCAACCGACTCCACCTCACTATCCATTTCTGCTAGAATCGCGCGTAGCCTTTCTTGCTCTAGTTCGTAACTGCACATTCTACTCGTTTATGTAATATATATGTGTATTGAATACAATTATCGATAAAATATGAAAAAAATAATCACCTGTGTGTGTAAATGTGGGTCTAAACCAACCAAAAATTATATATTTTATTTTAAAAAAAATATTTCACCGTTACTAATCTAGTAAAGCACCCACAAAAATAAATCACGATTACTGTTCTGGGTGTATAGCACCTAATCAATTTTTAAATTAGCTATTCTTCACACTTCGAATGACACGAGACAATTGAAAATTTCGTCAAATTATAAGAAAATATTTAAGGTTAAAATACATATACGTATGAAGTTAGTGACAATTATTTATAATTCGATTTTACTAACGGAAAAAAAATTGGGTCGATTACACCAGAGGTCAGTAATGCAGAGTTAAACAAATTCAAAGCAACACCATTGTATAGCTTCGAAAAAAACACTATGATTAACAGTGTCGAAAGCTTTAGAACTATCAAAAAATAAAGCTGAGGATTTTAAATTATCATTTAAATTACGGTGCAGAGGCGACAAAAATGCTATTAGGGCTTTTTCCGTTTAAGAATTCTTAACAAAACCATACTGTCGTACGTCGAGAAACTTAATTTTATCAAGATAATCTAGCAATCTATGTTTAATTATTTTTTCAAAGATTTTAGAAAAAGTGCTCAAAAGCGTAATAGGGCGGTAGTTATTCTTATACTTTTTTTTTATGAAGTACTATTTTTTAAATCACGAACGATCGCAAAAATTTCCTCTTCACAAACTGGGAAAAAGAAAATTTTTTGATAAATGCAGTTCAACAAAATTAACTTATCTCTAACAGACTCTTCTATATATAAACGGTTTCATGATTAGCATTCAAAATTTCAGTATGTACATTGATGAAATATTCATTAAAAATATTGGCTATTTTAGATGGATCTTTTTCAATTTTATTATCTCAGTGTGTTGTTCAGAACACTATTCGATTTTAAATCCTCGGCAGCAGTAAACTGAGCCTTAAAATACCTTTCCTTTGCTTGAGGAATTATACATTTTAGTTTAGCATTAATCTTTTTAAGTCTATTACTCAACATCGCATTAGCTTGGTTCTTTGCTAGTTTTTTAGCTAAATGGTTTTCAAAATTAATTAAACTTAATAGCGATGCGGTTATCCAAAGTTTTATTTTGAAGTCAGACCTTCTTATTTTAGTTATCGATTTGTTCTTATTTATCTCCCTAGTCAGTTTATTAATAAAAATGGAATAAGGTAAACTTGGATCATTAGTAGAGAACACTGAAGTCTAATCATAAGAATTTATAGTATTCAATAAATCGCAATAACTATTTTTTGTTTGCAATTGAGGATGACAACGCGAAAATTGTTTTTTTGGATTAAATATATTTAATGCTAACATGATAGTAATATAACCCGTCACTTGAAGATTTACATTTTTGACCTCAAGAGAATATCTTGAAATATTTGATTCAGAAAATACATGATAAATCACATATTTGAGCATGGCCTCGTAACCCTATTCATAAAAGAATCTAAACCAAACGAAGAGCACAACAACAAAAAATCACCTTTCACAAGTGATTCTTTCAATAAATCAATATTTAAATCCCCAAGTATAATTCTGTGCTTAGATTTATCAGTAACTAGAAAATCATTTATGTCATTTAAAAAATATCTGCAGAAATAAAATGTAATCAATTAACTAAAATAAAACAGAAATCGATATTGTCAATGCGAACTGTTAGCTTGATAACATTAGCTGATGAGAAGTTCAATGCGGTAAAATGAAAATGAAACGTAGATCTAATAAAGACCCCAACGCCACCAGATCTAAATGAATCATTACAATTTCATAGGTTGAAATCCACGTCTCGGATAGACAGATTATATCCTGATCTTTAATTAATGAATTAATATTTACCAAAAAAATGTCGAAATTTTTACGGAGGCTCCTGATGTTTTGTAACATGAAATTATATTTAACAACACTACACTTTGCATTGAAGAAATAGGAAAAAAAATATAAAACAAATTTTTTCAAAATTTGTTAGATAGATAACTGATGTTAAACAAAATATCAACAAAACCACTATTATCATTGAAAATAAAATTGCAAAACAAAATTTTAAATACGAACGACAGGATAATGGCTGAACCAGCGAATCAGTAACAACTTAACGTAAAAATGCGATAAAAAGGTTTGTTGGTTACTGGCCAGTGAAAAGTTAACATCTTTTCGTTCAGTTTTGTTAAAATATATGTGTCACTTAACAGACCCAAATATTGCGTGCAAACTGAAGTAATCATCATCAAATATCAAATAAAAGCATCTTCCATTTTTAAACAATCACGATTTTAAAATCACAAGGTAATTTAATGATGTATAGTATATCTATCCAGTAAAAATTCGTTCACGCATTGAAAATTAAACAAATAAAAATTTTCCGACCATTTGTGCGTGTGAAGCATTTGACAAGTTTTGTTACAGCCACACTCTAGCCAATTAGTCAAATTTTCCATAACAAAAAACTTTCGTCGTTTTCCGTAAAGGTTTGACAAGATGTATTACTGATTCGCTGATTCAGCCATAAGTGACAGACATATTTTAACGAAACTGAAAGAAAAGATGTTCACGCTTCGCTGGCCAGTAACAAACAAAACCTATTTATCGCATTTTTACGTTAAGTTGTTACTGATTCGCTGGTCCTAACTAACTTTTAGAACATGAGAAATCTCCAATTATATTTTATTATGATTGAAAAATGTAGCACAAATTGCCATTATTAAAATCACATATCAGCACATACAAATTATTTTCATTATTTTTGACCATTGAAATCCCAAATCAGATTTTCTTTATAATTTTTCCATATTTTTCGTTATGGATTTCCAATAATATTTTTCCATTGTAAATTAATTGTTTTGATGTCTCAAGCCGAATTTATTTGACTCTGTAACAAAATTTTCTGCAGAAAAATTTGCTAGAGAATAAAAGTCGAAGAGAGAGAGAGAGAGAGAGAGAGATAAAGAGACAGAGAGCAAAAACAACCAATCAAACTGGTTATACTTTTATAAACAAATTTCCCCTACATTTCATTTTGTAAAACTTATTGCCCCTTCGGAATAAAAATTATTTATTCTGTAGTTAAATTTGCTATAGGCAGGCACCTTAACAAAAAAAAATTCCTAACTTCACTTTAAACTGCAGAAACTTTTTCTGCAGAAAATTTTGCTACAGAGTCAAATAAATTCGGCTTCAAGGGAAATAAACAAAACCGATGAAAAATATTCACAACTCAAGGAAAGTACGATACAAAAATGCATTAGCTGTGTTGCTTTCGGAAAGCCCGCTTAGCTTTAATATTAGATGCCAATTTTGGTTTCAGCAATATTTGTTTGTGAATTTTCAGTAACGGAAAATAACTGTTCATCGTAGTTGGCGTATTTATCAGTAGTAATTAAAGTAGTTTGGCTTTAAATAAAACTAAAAAAATAGATATTCATAAAACCGATTCAGATTGAAATTACCATTGACATAAAAGCCAACTATGATGAAAAATTATTTTGCGTTACTGAAAATTCACAAACAAATATTGAGACTAGGGAAAGTATAGAAAACGCTAACAATGGAAAAAATTGAAGCTTGCTTCAGATACACCCGAGACACTTTTTCCATTTTTAAATTGATAATTTTAATATTAATTGTAAATAAATTTATAGTTTTTATGTTTTAATGCAATATACAAATAATATTAAACTTTCCAAGATCACTTTTCACAGATAATTTAAAGAAAAACCGGACTAAACTCTTTTTCGTAGTAATATTTTTTTCCGCGAGAGCACAGGGGTACAAGTTTCAATTGCAGCCAATTCAATTGAAACCAAAATTGGCCTCTATTATTAAAGCTAAGCGGGCTTTGCGAAAGCAAAACAGCTATAGCTAGTCTATTATATTTTGATGCAATCAATCCTTTCGTTTTGTTTCAGTATTTATTATAGATAAAATAAAATTTTGAGGACAACCCTATATGTTATACCCTATTTCAGATAAAGCTTAATGTTATGAGTTCAATCAAAATTGTTGTAAAATAAAACGAATTTCCCGTCAATGGCTGCTGGAAGATTTTGCATCAATTAAGAAGATGTACGTGAATAATTTTTTATGGGGTGCTTACTGTACAGAATAATTTTGTTTTCTTAATAATAAGTGATTTTGGTTTGCGGTACTAAATTATTCGTAATTTTTTTTTTAATTTAATTATCATAAAGTGTTCAAATAATTAAATTAAAAAAAAATTACGACTGATTTGGCGTTGAGGGCTGGAAACACCTCTCCTGAAAAGTGACGATTTGTTTTGCAAATGTAATACTCTTATTTGGATGCGACGATATATTGGGGGTAAGAGGACTACTTGCATAAATTCCTTTTCAATTTTAAGATCTATAAAGTGTTTCATGTTTTCTTTTATAACTGCCGACAACCCAGTTCTAGCCCTCCCTGCCGGATAAACGGCGCGGTAACCGCTGTAACCATATATTTTAATTGATTTCCAATACTGGGCTTATATATTTTTCCGTATTTAGAAATTTGTAATTCTAGAATATGTAGCATTAGCCCATTTGCATTCCAGGTTACTACTAACTAAGAATTCAAAGAATTTTTTTTAGGTAATTTATTCTAGTTTCATCAATGATCTGGTATTGGTACTCTCAAAGCTATCGATCTAAAAATCTCTTTATCACAATTCTTAGATATGTAGATTATCTCCATGAAGCGGCTCTTATATGTTGTACAAACGTTTTGAAATACCTGATCACATATCATAATTTTACGAGTATTGATCAACACTATACGCGACCCATATAATCCGACCGATGGAACATTGGATTACTGTAGGTAGATAATCTCTACCGTTTTCAAATATAATTTTTAAATTTATTTCTGATGTTATAGCAATATATATAGTACAACAACACATAACATTAACATATCTATGTAGGTATAACATACATATTCATATCATATTTAGAAATTTGTAGGCCCCGTACAAAACATGCGCTTAACGCAGATAGCGAGAGATGAGCGGAAACTAATCAAATTTTAAAACAAACAACCCACTTTAATGATGATAATACAAAGAGCTATAAATTTCATCATTTGAGCTTATCTCAAATAAAAATTACACTACAAATACACCTTTAACGAGTAATATTTAAATCGAGATTAAATTTCGCAAATTTTATGTATGTGCAAAAAAATAAGATAAAATATTTTGTAATTATATCGGCGCGGGCGCAGAGACAATAATCTTATCAACAATGCCTATCAGGATGTTGATTTTGTGCTATTTAACATTTAAACACAAAATCTAACAATTTCACTTTGCACAGATCGCGCAGTTTAATAAAATTATAATTTTTTATTGCATTGAACTCACTCGTATGCTGGAATTACTTAAGGTTGTTTATTTAATTTTATTTTTGTTTTTTTTTCTTGCACATGATGACGCCAAGAGGTGAGAAATATTCTTGGAATTTTTTAAGTTGTTTTTGCTTGCCAGGGCATTATAATTTATAGTGTGAAAGTCTTATCCAAAAGTTAAACATTTTATAAAATAAAAATTCTTTATTAGGCATCGCATATATGGGAATACATAATGCATATCGGCATTCAGTACTGGACCCTGGGCTTGTGCCACCAAATTTTATAAATATTCATAAATATTCGTAATTCGATATCGAATAAAATTTATAAATAAATTTTTTTTTTTTAATAATTTATATTTCTTTTCATAAAAATGTCAATAATACCACAAATAAAAGATTTGTGTTTTTTGTTTTTGGTATTCGTCTTATAGATTTAAAATTTAAGATAAATAAAAAAGCTAAAAGGTTTTTTTTTTATAAAATCGTGAAACAATATTCAAATAAACACAATTTAATAACGATGACTTACCGTAATAAGAATAACACAAAAGAGGTAACAAATAATAATTGATGGGTGAGTGTTAAATTGTGTGCGCACAAATTAGATTTAAGATATTATTAAATTTTTATTCATTTGCGAAACACCCTGCGCTGATACTGAGTATAAATCAAAACTTATTAAATATTATTGACGTTTCATTATTATTTATTTATAAATCTTTTAGTTTGCAACGGACAGCTTTTGAAAATCAATTTTTCCCCCTAAAATCACGAATCAAGTATTTTTTTAATGCAATCAAACCATGAGAATCTTTTCTTACGAAAAAATATTTTATAATCGCGTAAGATACTGGCGCAGAGTAAATATTTATATCCTTTCGAATGCCGATAAGCATTTTATGGTTTTTGTTTTGTTTGGAATTATTGTGATGAAATCATCGTTTAATTAGAAATTAACATTATTGACTTGATATTCAACTAATATTTATCTAAATAATTTACCGTCAAATATGAATAATTAAAAAGATTAAAAATGTTTTGTACTTAAACTTAACCGTTTTTATAATAAGTAAGTATTTTGAAGCCGTTTATCAGAGATACGTGTCAAGAAATTCCATCTCGACCATAATCCAAAATTCGTATACTACTGTTTAGTATAGCAATGCCAATCCTCGAATCCATCGCTCCATCGCCTAAAATTACTACTACTTACTACTCAAATTGAATTATTGCAGTACATTATTATAATAGTTTTGATCTGTTTAAAGCATAAATTTAAAAGGCTCATCAAATCTTTGGTTTCTCTTCACTTAGTCTTATGTTGGTATTGAGCGGCATAACTTATTTGCTTCACTGTAGTGTATGGAATACTAGAAAATAAAAGTTTTTGTGTCGCTATCTTGGAGTTAGCTCATGTTAAATTAGTAGATGATGCTTACAATAAAACGGTTTTAAGCAAATACATATGTATTGGTAAGAATTGCAGCAACATTTTACGAAAATTTACACTTTACAATATACACTTTTTGCACTTTGCGCTTCACACTTCACACTTAGACTTTACACTTTACACTTTACACTTTACACTTTACACTTTAAACGTTACACTTTACACTTTACACTTTAAACTTTACACTTTACACTTTACACTTTACACTTTACACTTTACACTTTACACTTTACACTTTACACTTAACACTTAACACTTTACACTTTACACTTTACACTTTACACTTTACACTTTACACTTTACACTTTACACTTTACACTTTACACTTTACACTTTACACATTACACATTACACTTTACACATTACACTTTACACTTTACACTTTACATTTTACACTTTACACTTTACACATTACACATTACACTTTACACATTACACTTTACACTTTACACTTTACACTTTACACTTTACACTTTACACTTTACACTTTACACTTTACACTTTACACTTTACACTTTACACTTTACACTTTACACTTTACACTTAACACTTTACACTTTACACTTTACACTTTACACTTTACACTTTACACTTTACACTTTACACTTTACACTTTACACTTTACACTTTACACTTTACACTTTACACTTTACACTTTACACTTTACACTTTACACTTTACACTTTACACTTTACACTTTACACTTTACACTTTACACTTTACACTTTACACTTTACACTTTACACTTTACACTTTACACTTTACACTTTACACTTTACACTTTACACTTTACACTTTACACTTTACACTTTACACTTTACACTTTACACTTTACACTTTACACTTTACACTTTACACTTTACACTTTACACTTTACACTTTACACTTTACACTTTACACTTTACACTTTACACTTTACACTTTACACTTTACACTTTACACTTTACACTTTACACTTTACACTTTACACTTTACACTTTACACTTTACACATTACACATTACACTTTACACTTTACACTTTACACTTTACACTTTACACTTTACACTTTACACTTTACACTTTACACTTTACACTTTACACTTTACACTTTACACTTTACACTTTACACTTTACACTTTACACTTTACACTTTACACTTTACAATTTTTACCGGACAAGTGGTAGAGAGGTTAAAGCTTCGGCACTTTTACCGTGATATACTGGGTTCGAATCCCAGCAGAGGCAGGATGCAAATCGAATTTGCGTCATCGATTACGACCGATGATGTTAATAAACACAACTAAGAGTCTTTTTTGAAGTGAAGAATTCCACGTCAGTACAGGTTGACATGTAGCTTGCAATGTGCAGGTGGTATACTGTGTAAGTACTTGGGTGTGTGCGTGAATGTGAAAATACCCCCTATTAATTAACCTTAACAGAACATTAAACCCATTGGGTAATTCGAAATTTTTCAACGCTAGAGCTTTTAAACATATACATGTAGAACTAGTTTATTCTCGACCAACACCATTTCAATGAAACTGTAAAAGATTTTGCTGGTAGGATTGAAAATTTATTAGCAGAATTAAACAAATCTTCTATTGGTGTTAATGATAATATAGTAACGTAGATATATATATTTACAACTGTTAAACTCTACAACTACGTTAAAGTCTTTTGAAGACGGTTTGAAAGATCCAATTAAATAAATAATTAGCATGCAGATATGATACGAGGGCAGTTTGATAAGTTAGTGACTTTTTCAATAAACAAATATTTTTTCGGCAAAAAAACGTTTTATTTCTCAACGTTGTTTGCCGCCAGTAAGTATATCGTCTACGTATATATCTTGATCAATTGCTTCAGATGCTTCGGTATATTTGGAACGATTAACTTCAGCCAATACATTGAGATATTTTGAGGCCAAATAAGAAGATGCTGCCATGCCATATGTTACTGTTGTGAGTTGAAATACATTTAAATGCTCCGTGGTAGAGTTACGCCACACAATGTATTGCAAATGAGTGACAGATTCTTTCATGCAAATTTGGCGATACATTTTAGTGCGGCGCTAATCATCGCATCGATGTGTGCGAAAACGAATCAAAATAGAAAATAGATCGCTCTGAGTGACTGGGCCAACCATTATGGTGTAGTTTAAGGATTGACCAGAGTCCGACTTTGCAGAAGCGTCAAACACAACACGAATCTTTGTTGTGGAGCTGTCGTTTTTAAAGACGCAATGGTGTTGAATGAAATAATTCACTTTTGCAATCTCAGCTTCGGTTACAGGAACCATATGTCCCAGGCTTTCGTATTCGTTGAGAAAGTTGCTGTATAATTCCTTGAGCTTGCAGTCCTTGACCGTTTCTCCAAGTTCAAACATCTTCGCGTAGCCATGTCTCGAGAATTCCGCAATGTGGTAGGTGAGCAGATTAAAGGTAATGGGATGATGAAGCGACTAGAATCATCACGTATAGTGTTCTCCGTAAAGTAACTTTCACAGGCTGATTCCATTTGCATGTAATTACGATCTGAAGAGACTGCAGATTCCAAACTTCAAAACTTCTGTAATAAGCCGTCTAATGCTGGGTCTTCAAGTTCTAGCTTAGTTATTTTTCCAGCCACGATCCAACCAAGCTGTCTATTTTGTAAATGTGGCAAATTTGTAACAAGCTTGATTTGGCCGATCGATAATAGAGTTAAATACAACTCGGCTCCGATTAGTAGATCAATTTTTTGTGATTTGGCAAAGTTCGGATCGGCTAAACGAATATTTTTCGGAATTTGCCAATTCAATGTATTGATTTCGATTGAGGGTTGCGATCCTGTGATGATCGGTAAAATTTGAGCTTCTAAAAGAGTGCTAAACTCAGAGATGCAGGAGCGAATCTTAAGGTTGATGGAAAACATGCTTGGTGTGGCTTTATTGTTGATTCCTTTAATGGATGATGCGAATTGTGTACGCTGCGGACCAAGCTTAGCAGCAAAATAATCCGTGATATTATGAGCCTGAGATGCTGAATCAAGTAAAGCTCTGCCAATAATAGGTACACCATTTTTGTCATAAACTTTAACCAATGCTGTTTACAGATAAACATACGAGTTAATTGATGAGGTATTGGGCAAGCAAGCCTGATGTGTTGGTGGTACCGTCTTGATGGGAATATAGATGTGATTACTGGAGGTGCAATGCTGGGATTTACACACACAGTAGAGCTTTCCATTGCAGCATCTTTTGGTGGCCCGGGTGATGATAGTTGCTTCTGCGATTGATTTGACGGTTGATAGTGCATTTTTATTTCAGCTGGATTATGAAGCAACGTATGATGTTGTTGTTTGCACTGAAAGCAGATGAATTTGGAAGAACACGATGCCAGCAGATGATCAGCTCGGAGGCAGTTGATGCGTTCAGCAATTGGTAGCTTAATAAATTGTCTGCACTACAAGTACAAATGATACTATCGTCTACAATAATTACAGGTTGCATTGAATGACCATTGAGACTCGAGGAACATTTGTTGAGCGACTATGAGTAGATTCGTGTATGTGAGTATGCATATTAGCGGAGTTGAGTTTATTTGAACGAGGAGCTTGACCTTCCAGCACATGACAACGTTTGTTAAGAAAGCTTATTAGGTCATCAAGAGCTGGCATTCGTTCAGTGGGAGCTACGTCGTTCCACTTTGATTGAGTTTCAGGATATAATTTTGAGCATAGTAAATATACAGTTGAATCATCCCAATGTGGTGTAGGGCGTTGAAGCGAATATAAAGCACGTAAATTGGAATTAACGGTATCGAGCAGATGTCGAATATTTTCAAATGTTGGTTTTATGGTCGATTTAAGTGAGAATATTTCCCGAAGTTGATCTTCGCAAATTAATTTTTTATTTTGATAGCGGTTCTGCAATAGCGTTAGAGCCAGCTGCGTATTTTTCTGGTGTTAATTTCAATGATTCGATGGTTTTGCTGGCAGGATTTAAAAATAACGATTTTAGA
Organism: Nephrotoma appendiculata; assembly: GCA_947310385.1. Lineage (NCBI taxonomy): Eukaryota > Metazoa > Arthropoda > Insecta > Diptera > Tipulidae > Nephrotoma > Nephrotoma appendiculata. Next base: position 172,443,437 of record OX371224.1, read on the forward strand.
TATCCAAAGCGGGCAATATCAGAAAGACTAAGGTTCTCTCTCTCTCTGGCACTATATCCCATCAAGGGATTTGGCCGCCTCATATGAGGTTTCATAATCATATTTTCATTTCGGATAATGAGTGATTAATTCATTGATCCTAAACCAACCGTGAAATTTTTCCTTGTCACCACCGGGAATCGAACCCAGGACCTCCGGTCGCTGGAGCAAGTATGTAACAATTTGTTTGACCTGGAGAATGTACGCGAACAAAATTTAAAAAAAAAAAAAGAAAGTAATTAATCAACAACAACAACAAAAAAACCATCTATAATGAAAACGGAACGAGAACAAAATTTACCCGAAATTCATTCTCCAAGTCACACAAATGCTATAGAAATTTGGGTTCACACAGGGACTCTTCAGCGGTCGTTGCCGGCTAAGCATCAGGGTTTTGGGCGTGGGATTTGAAGAGTATATGTGAGCCAAGAGTAACCGCGGGGAAGGAAACGATGCCAATTACCTACCTATCTATGACCGGATACTTACCCTAATCCATCCCCATCATGCTCGTTCAATTAGTTCCACATATCTAAATTCACTTCACTTAATCAAAAAAAACTCATGAAATTATTGCACATTTTTGACCCCATAATAACCCGCACAAATATTCGAAAAAAGAACCCCAATAGAAGAAAAACAATATGAATTTTGAGTAATGTTAAAAGTGTTTATTTATCCGTTGCGAAAAACAATTTTTTTAGGAAATGCAAGAGATAAATATTGTAAATAACGTTAGTAAGATTAGTGTTAACTATTTAATTCATAAATTTTTATAATTTTTTATTTCCCACGCAAACGATTTCAAATCGACTAAAAGAATTGTATTTGCTTTATTATTCAACCCCGATAATAAAATACAAGGAAAAATTTAATTAGGAAATAGTATTTGAAATCGTTGGCTTAAAAAATAAAAGGAAATAATTGGTATATAAAAAAAATTGAGAAAAAAAATAAGATTAATTACTTAAGATTAACCTAGTATTAATTAATTACTCTTTATTATTTTTGAATGTCTTATGTTTGGAGTTTTCATTTTTAATTTTTTTTAATTTGATGTTTAATAGTTTTAAATATTAAAATAATATGAATATAAAATTTGACTTCCCCGTTGTAGCGGCTAAATCCGGATTTACAGCTTGGTGTATAGTTGTTCCTGACTATTACGGTAGAGTATGCATACTTTTTTTTCCTAATTTTATATTAGTTCAATCACTGATTCACAAAATTTCTTTAGACACGGTATATATATATATATATATACGTCTATATTCGTACGTACTAAGAGTCCCATACAGATATTTAGTATACGCACTACATAACAAGAGTGTAACACAAATTAGCTTAAACACTGTAAAATCATTGTGCATCGATTCATCAATAAAAATTAATAATTTTTCTATGGTTATTGTTCTATTTATTATGAATCACACAAGCACCGAAATTTTATAATTATGATCGGTACGATATTCAGTTTATTTTTTTTCAGTTTATTTTTTATTATTTAATTCACTTCCACTATGCAGAAATTCAGATATTTTTTCTTGCACATACGTTTCACAAATTCTTATACGTATGGCTCAGAAATTTGTCGTTACATACAATCTAGAATTTATCACTTTTCACAGTTTAGTCCAGTGTATTTTGGTACCGTTTTATTTAACGAACTTACACTTTTATGGATTTCTACTAATTTTTTATTGTTTTCTTGATAAATATTTTTCTTTTGCATGAAATTCTTAACTTTTTTTTATATTTTTTTTTTCAACTTATTAAATATTATATATTAGATTTACACAAAAAAATGACATTTAATTTATTAACTTAATGTATGTACTATACAATTATTCTATATATTTCCAATATTTTTGTCTCACAATACTCAAAAATTTTTAATGTGACTCGCACAAAACTTAAAATTCAACAACCCCTGTTTCACTGCTAATCGCCCTTTTATATTTTTTTTTTTTTTTTTTGTTTTCCGCCAAATTTTATGCGGGACTATTGACACACCTCACAGGGGGTTCCAAAATAAAAACATTGCAAATCATTTGATAACATCCAACTGGATTGCCATCTGTTGGTATCGATCGAATTACTGTCGGCAACATAGAGAATTGTGCAATCGTTGGATATAATGTCTAGCTATCATTTAGGGGTTTAATCAATCGCGTCATTGTACAGTATACCTCATACTCGTGTTGTATATTTTATGAACACAGGCAAATACATTTCATTGTTACGTGTGCGAACGCACCGTTACAAGTCGTGGGGACGACCTACACCCGAGAAAGTCTCATAGCCGGGCATAAGATGGTACTGAAGGGAAGAAGTACTGTAAACAGGTAACCAGCATCAATCGTATTATGTTTTAATATCTTTCCCGTGATATGTACCTAAGGGTTTGCCTTTTAAATCTTTAATCTTATATGCCACATTACCAACTTTGGCGTCTATGACCGCAGGAACGAATTTTGAAGCCAGCTTGGCCGAAAACCTATTTGAGGCATTACTTTGCTGAAAAGACCTGACAAAAACTGATTGACCGACTTGGAAGTTGCGAGTTCTACTCCGTAAATTATAATGTCTTGCGACTCTCTCGTGTGCCACTTTAAGATAATGAGCAACATTGTTCCTTATCAAGTTTAATCTATCAGCTTTACACATAATTTGCACTTCATTCGCATCCTCGTTGAACAACAGCTTACGTAATCGGTACTCAGAACCGTGCAGCGACATATGTTGCCCAAACACTAAGTAGTGAGGAGAGTATCGAACGGATTCGTGTATAACGTTACGTAACGCGGCTGCCACCTCTGGTAGGTACTTATCCCATTCAGTGTGTTCTCGATCTTCGATATACGAGCGGATGGCGGACAGTAAGGTTCGATTTACTCGCTCCGACGCATTACTCTGGGGCGAGTAAACGGGAGTACGAATATGAGCAATGTGATACTTCTCAAGTAGGTCTTTAAATAAGTTTGACAGGAATTGTTTACCATTGTCAGATGTTACAACCTCCGGAACTGAAAACATCAGAAAAACGTCATTTTCGAGAAACGAGCACAGCAAAGAAGCCGACGCCTCTCTTAACGGTTTGATTATAATAAATTTGGAGAAATGATCTAGGACTATCACTATGAAACAATTTCCTCGTTTTGACCGCGGATATGGTCCCAAAAAGTCTATGAACAGCTTCTGGAAGGGCCTAGTGGATTCTGTCTGTGATCCCATGACAGGTCGAGTCGAATAATTTACCGGTTTGTTCATCTTACATTTTACACACTTAGAAATAAACTCCTTAACATCCAGTGACATTCGAGGCCAGTAAAATTGCCTTTGCAGTCTTTCTATCGTTTTAGCAATTCCCATGTGAGCTGAAGTAGGGGCTACGTGCGACTGTTCAATTAGATCCGGAGTTAAAGAGGCAGGTACTACCAGCTTATATTCGGGAAGATCTGAGTCCAGATACCGTGTACCAAATGACGGACATATTAACAGTTTACCATCTCGAACGGCAAAATTGTGATCACAATCCTTGAGTTTTTCCACTTGCTGGATCTGGTTCAAATATTCGTCATCTAAAAACCTTGGAGAATCCAAATCAATTTGAAGAACCGGTACTTCGTTTTCCGAACTTTTAGGTGTAACAGAAGTAAGGGCATCGCAAAACACTCGAGATAAGGCATCAGGTACTACATTAAGCGACCCTTTGCGGTATCCAATCTGGAAGTCGTATGATTGGAGCTGTAGACTCCATCTGGCCAGACGTCCTGATAAATCTTTCTGTCCCATCAGCCAGCGCAAACTGGCATGATCAGTGTAGATGGTAAAGGGATACCCTTCGATGTAGGGCCTAAATTTTTTCACGCTCAACACCGCGGCGTAACACTCAAGCTCGGTGATAGAATAGTTTTGTTGGGCGGAGTTGAGCTTATGAGAGATGTACTCTATGGGGTGTTCGGTACCTTCAGAATCAAGTTGATAGAGCACACTTCCTACTCCGACGGAACTTGCGTCACACTGTATAATGAAAGGTCGATTATAATCAGGGTTGGCTAAGATAGGGGCGGAAGAAAGGGCTAGTTTTAGTGAGGCGAATGAATTTTCTGCAGCATCGGTCCATTTTTGCTTCGTTTTGCCAGTGAGGTCCGTAAGGGGAGCGGCTAAGGAGGCGAAATTCTTAATAAAACGTCTATACCAGCCGCACATTCCTAAAAATCGTCGGATTTGTTTAGTAGTTTTAGGTCGCGGAAAGTCCAGAATAGCCCGACACTTTTCGGGGTTGGTCCGGAGGCATCCATTACCAACTACATATCCCAAATAGTTGACCTCTTTTAATAAAAATTTGCTTTTCTCGAGGTTTATCGTAAGACCAGCTGATTTCAAGCGACAGGCCACCTCTTTCAATAACTCAAAATGTTCCTCTAATGTAGCGGATGTGATTAGAAGATCGTCTAAATAAACGAATATTTTGTCATGAAGTTGGTGGGGGATCACTTGGTGCATCAGGCGGCAAAGGGTTTGCGGTGCATTGCACAACCCGAATGGCATGACCCGAAATTGATACAAAGGCCGTCCAGGGACCGTAAACGCTGTTTTATCTCTGGACTGCGGGTCGAGTGGTATCTGCCAAAAGGCATCTTTTAAATCGATAGCAGAAATGAAACGAGTTTGATCCAAACGACCCAACAATCCAGAAATAAGCGGAAGCGGATACGCGTCCTTGACGGTCACTTTGTTCAACTCGCGGGCATCCAGACACAAACGCGCTTTACCATTAGCCTTGCGTACCAGGGTGATAGGAGAACACCAGGAGCTCTGACATTCCTCGATCACACCAAGAGACAACATTCGATCTAACTCGGTGTACATCAATTTCTGGATGGCAGGTGATACTGCGTAATAGCGCTGTTTAACCGGTTTCGCGGTGCCGATGTCTATAACGTGGTGTAATAAATTTGTTTGACCTAAACCGAGTTTAGCACTTGAAGGAAAGCTTTCTTTAATATTGTTCAATGCACTTTGATCTTCTGAATTTAATGTATGAAATATCGGGGATTCTTCATCTTGGACGGGTTCACAATTAAATGATAGGGATGACAAACTAGGAGAGATTTGAAAGAGGTTCCAAAAGTCAATCCCAAGATAAAGCGACTGTTCCAGAGAAGGTACTATGTAAAGCCTCATGTTATGAGCGGTGCCGAGAAAATTTACGAGAGCATTGATATACCCAAAAATGCGTTCTTGTTGTCCACTTGCTGTATTAATAAACGACGGAAAGTGATGAAATTTAGGAGTAGCGTTTGACAAAAAAATTTCCGATCCCTTTCCTAGAACACTTATACTGGCCCCACTATCTAGGAGACCGGTATATGGAATATTGTTTATAGTAACGTGGGCGTATGGTCTCATGTCCCCCTTTTCTGAGCAAATTATGGATGAAAGAATAAGGGATTTTCTGTATCTTCGATGATTCCAATAAGTTTGTGACCGGGCTTTTCGGTGTTCACTGTACAATCGGCCGGAAACCGAAGTTATATCAGATACTGAACTCAATGAGCTGGAAACTGTATCGTTTTCCGTGTTAGAATTAGTACCGGGCCCACCTGATGCGAGCAAATTTCCATCAGTGGGAGCTTTGGTTGTATCAGGATCCCGTGAGTTCAATATTTTGGATGAGACCTCGAATGGGCTACATGTGCTATAATTGAAGCTAGGATTTGTGATAGTAAGGTCATTGAGACGAACAGAGTTGGAAGTGTTTGTGGTTTCGGAATTATTGGCGGAAAATTCTTCGGAAGCAGTGACGGAGTCTATTTCGACGGATTTGCCGATGTTGAAGTTGATTGGGTAATTGGAGGAGTATCTTGCCGAGGCGTGCTGGGCTGAATGTATTTTGGGGTACTGTGGTTCCCAGTTCTCCACGGTGCCCTCATTGAGTTTTCCGAGCATCTCGAGCATCTTGAGGAAATGGTTCCTTTTAGACCACACCGATAACAAAACAACCCAGTCGGAGGTATCGGACAGTCCATAAACATATGACCAATGTCATCGCAATTGAAACAGATTACGTAATCTGCCTTATTTGACGAGTGAGAACGGGTAGTATTTGAAATATGGTTGAGGTTTTGTTGTGAGGTTCCTGCGAGACGTTGGGAGGTCCCCGCAGCATTCGAATTATTATTAAATGCAGCTAATGAATAGGGCGCATTATTTTCCGTAACGGTCGATTCACGCCGTTCTTCTCTGACAGAACCATTATCCTCTTGGTAAACATTAAATGCATGAATCGCACGTTTATGACTGGCAATACTGTCCGGTTGAATACGCAGCCTCTTAAATGTATCTTCCCATGCCACACAGCTCTTAATCAGATCATTGATATTTGAAAAATGTCGGTCCGTTAATTGATATTGCAATGCAGGAATCATATTGGTCATTAGTAATTGAATGAGCTCAGCGTCGCTATAAGGCGTCTGACACTGCAAGGTTAAGCTCCAAACGCTGTGATAAAATTCCATAAAACTTTCCTTATACTGTTGCTTGCGTGATTCCACCATTCTCCGGATTTCATACTCAGTGCGTCGGTCTTTAAATCGCTCGATAAAATCCCGCTTGAGGTCGACCCAGGACGCGAAAGGATTGTGCTTCCGATAAGTCCAGTACCAATGTAAAGCGACCCCTTTTAGCACCGAATACATTTCCACCAACAAGGTTTCTGGTCTTAAATTCATAGAGGAAGCCACTGACTCTAACTGAAAGAAAAACATTTGTACGGTTATACCAGTAGGATCCCCGTTATAGGAAATACCACTTTGAGAAAGTTGCTTCATTCCAGAATGATTATGATTGCTTGTTGTGGTACCATACACCGGTGATGTTGTTGAATTCCTTACCTGATTGGTGGGATCATTGGTGAATGGGGCATTAAATGACATATTATGTGGTTGCGTTGGCTCGCTGTGATTCCAAGCTGTACCAGTATTTACGAAATGTTGATTCGGATGAATGGTATTATTAACCAATGGAAAGCTGGAAGCAGTAGCGGAATAAGTTTGACTTGGTGTGGGATTTGGAAGAGAAGACTCTACAAATCGCACATGTGATGGGGTTGGCTGGTTGACAAATCCAGCGGCAGATGTTATTCCAGCAACAGATGGGGCGGGAGGAGAATATGCAACTGATCTAACCGGAATTGAAGGCGTATGTATACGATTATCTAGTTGAGTTTGAAAATCATTCTGCCTTTTCGTTATCAATGTCAACTGTGAAGATAGTTGATTCAATTGTGCCATCATAGTTGTCATAAATAAATTTTGATTATCTGAAAGCTTTCTACCATCAGTCTCAGTTTGATTATTGTCAAAGTTATTAGACGTAGACTTCAAATCTGCAGTCGGAATTGTATTAGGTGTCTCACTGACTTTAGACGAAGACGGGTCATTCGGAAGCGCGCTTAAATTTTCGGACGTAACCTGAGTGATGGTTACTTGACTAGCTGCCTCAAGGGATTCATTTAATTTTTCTCCATCATCTAAGTAAATATTGATTGAGGACAATAGGCCTTCACAGGAGGTTTTCACTTGAAGCGCTTGGTCTCGGTAAGTGCGTGATTGAGAGGCGCGTTCTAACCTCCGCAAAACATGTAACAAACGGGAAGCAATGTAACAGGCCGTTGTATTTCTTGTCTCGTCCGGTAGGTCTTTCAAATTAGAAACGTCGCTTTGTAATTTAATTAATTTTGTACTGCAGGTTTCAATCTCAGTATCAGGTCGTTTCGATGCTTTTGAATGCATTCGCTGCGGAACGGGTACCGTACCGAGTTTCTCAGAAGCTATTAGGTCTAGCAGATGATTCGTTGCCTCGGGTGTATCGGGATCAATTCCGCGAATCTCGTATTCAACTTCAAGTTCATCCGCCTTTAATGATAATATGTCCATTTTGTTTATATAAAAAAAATTCTTAAAAAAATTAAAATAACTTTTACGATGCTAGTGATATGATGTGTTAACAAACAAACTCAAGATGTATCCGATTCACGAACTATCATATTGAAACGGAACGCTAAATAAAAAAAATTTTGTATTTATATGCAATTAGATATTATATATGTAATACTCATATAATACCTATATATGTGAATGTATAAAATTTTGTGTTCATATAGAAAATGTAAATTTGGATTTGATGCGAATGGTTAGCACCCAAAAAAAATAATAATAAAACTAATTTATATAACCACAAATATTGAGTTAAATATCTGAGAATGATAAATGATTTGCAAGTCCTTCCTGTTTCTTATTTCCCAACAATAAGAATAAAATAAAAAAAATCCAAAACTAAGATAGAAAAATAAAAAAATATAGACTTTCACGAAAAGCAGTGTAGCAAACAAATAATTTAATTTGCGAATTCGTTAAAATTTAAACACAATTTTTATTATGACTGAATATTAATAAGTAATGATTAATGATAAATAAAGTACAAAATATGTGCAACTCAAACAAAATTAATAAATGAGCCGAAATGATATTAATGAGATGAAATCAATAAGACGCAGGTGAGGATGAATTAGAGCAGTATTTTTTTGTCATTAGAAACGTTATTTAGCATTTGCGAATTTATTTATAGTAGGTAATTGGCATCTTAGGGAAAGGAAGAGAAGGAAATGGACAATGATAATTTAAATTACAATTCAGCAATTCAACAAATCAAACAGTACAAAACCGGAAGTACTCAAATTTGCTAAACTGTACTTACACGAACAGGTTTGACATCAACTGAGTCAAGCAATCAAACTCCGGAGAGGAAATCAAGTCAGATGATGTAAAACAATTATTATAGTGTATTATGACCAACCAAAATTTGTAACCAAAATCTATACAAAATGTAGTATTAGGTAGATTCGAGTTGATCAGAAACACCATGTATTATGGAAGATAGAGGGGGAAAAAAAAATGAATAAATTTTTATACAAAACTATGTTCGATTCCTAATTCAACAAAAGAAAAAATACCAACAAAAAAAATTATAAAATTTTATCCATTTTGGATATTAGGAAAAAAAACATAAGCTAAAAATCGGAAGGAAGAAAGATGGATACCGGAAAAAGGAAATGATTTTATAAGGGAAAGCCATATTTGTTTGGGCGCCACTGTAACAATTTGTTTGACCTGGAGAATGTACGCGAACAAAATTTAAAAAAAAAAAAAGAAAGTAATTAATCAACAACAACAACAAAAAAACCATCTATAATGAAAACGGAACGAGAACAAAATTTACCCGAAATTCATTCTCCAAGTCACACAAATGCTATAGAAATTTGGGTTCACACAGGGACTCTTCAGCGGTCGTTGCCGGCTAAGCATCAGGGTTTTGGGCGTGGGATTTGAAGAGTATATGTGAGCCAAGAGTAACCGCGGGGAAGGAAACGATGCCAATTACCTACCTATCTATGACCGGATACTTACCCTAATCCATCCCCATCATGCTCGTTCAATTAGTTCCACATATCTAAATTCACTTCACTTAATCAAAAAAAACTCATGAAATTATTGCACATTTTTGACCCCATAATAACCCGCACAAATATTCGAAAAAAGAACCCCAATAGAAGAAAAACAATATGAATTTTGAGTAATGTTAAAAGTGTTTATTTATCCGTTGCGAAAAACAATTTTTTTAGGAAATGCAAGAGATAAATATTGTAAATAACGTTAGTAAGATTAGTGTTAACTATTTAATTCATAAATTTTTATAATTTTTTATTTCCCACGCAAACGATTTCAAATCGACTAAAAGAATTGTATTTGCTTTATTATTCAACCCCGATAATAAAATACAAGGAAAAATTTAATTAGGAAATAGTATTTGAAATCGTTGGCTTAAAAAATAAAAGGAAATAATTGGTATATAAAAAAAATTGAGAAAAAAAATAAGATTAATTACTTAAGATTAACCTAGTATTAATTAATTACTCTTTATTATTTTTGAATGTCTTATGTTTGGAGTTTTCATTTTTAATTTTTTTTAATTTGATGTTTAATAGTTTTAAATATTAAAATAATATGAATATAAAATTTGACTTCCCCGTTGTAGCGGCTAAATCCGGATTTACAGCTTGGTGTATAGTTGTTCCTGACTATTACGGTAGAGTATGCATACTTTTTTTTCCTAATTTTATATTAGTTCAATCACTGATTCACAAAATTTCTTTAGACACGGTATATATATATATATATATACGTCTATATTCGTACGTACTAAGAGTCCCATACAGATATTTAGTATACGCACTACATAACAAGAGTGTAACACAAATTAGCTTAAACACTGTAAAATCATTGTGCATCGATTCATCAATAAAAATTAATAATTTTTCTATGGTTATTGTTCTATTTATTATGAATCACACAAGCACCGAAATTTTATAATTATGATCGGTACGATATTCAGTTTATTTTTTTTCAGTTTATTTTTTATTATTTAATTCACTTCCACTATGCAGAAATTCAGATATTTTTTCTTGCACATACGTTTCACAAATTCTTATACGTATGGCTCAGAAATTTGTCGTTACATACAATCTAGAATTTATCACTTTTCACAGTTTAGTCCAGTGTATTTTGGTACCGTTTTATTTAACGAACTTACACTTTTATGGATTTCTACTAATTTTTTATTGTTTTCTTGATAAATATTTTTCTTTTGCATGAAATTCTTAACTTTTTTTTATATTTTTTTTTTCAACTTATTAAATATTATATATTAGATTTACACAAAAAAATGACATTTAATTTATTAACTTAATGTATGTACTATACAATTATTCTATATATTTCCAATATTTTTGTCTCACAATACTCAAAAATTTTTAATGTGACTCGCACAAAACTTAAAATTCAACAACCCCTGTTTCACTGCTAATCGCCCTTTTATATTTTTTTTTTTTTTTTTTGTTTTCCGCCAAATTTTATGCGGGACTATTGACACACCTCACAGGGGGTTCCAAAATAAAAACATTGCAAATCATTTGATAACATCCAACTGGATTGCCATCTGTTGGTATCGATCGAATTACTGTCGGCAACATAGAGAATTGTGCAATCGTTGGATATAATGTCTAGCTATCATTTAGGGGTTTAATCAATCGCGTCATTGTACAGTATACCTCATACTCGTGTTGTATATTTTATGAACACAGGCAAATACATTTCATTGTTACGTGTGCGAACGCACCGTTACAAGTATGCTAACCACTTTGCCACCGGGGCGGCAAAGACTAAGGTTGCTGTGTATTAATTGATCCCACACTTAGAGAGTTTCGGTGTCCGGATAATTAGGTGTCCCTGTTGTAATTGTAAATTTTTTATAAATACCTGAAATGATGGCTTCACTGACAAATAGGATTCGCATTTTTTTTCCAGGTCATCGTCATTAATTGGAATTGTTTTCAAATCAACTCTTTGCTGATATAGAATATTGTATTCTACGTTGCGGCAACAAAAGCTCATTTTGGAATCATGACTATAAGATTCTGATCTTAAGCAATTTGTCCTTATGGCATCAATGTACCTTTGGTTTGATATGAAAAATCGATTAAATTAATTAATTATTTGTGAAAATCCTAGAGATAACCCCATGGGGAAATTAAGTTTAGAAGCTAGCTCCATCTATCTATCTCCTAAGTCATACCAAAAACTCATTTTGGAATCATGACTAAAGATTCTGATATTATGCAATTTGTCCTTATGGCATCAATGTACCTTTGGATTGATATGAAAAATCGATCAGATAAATTAATTATTTGTGTAAATCCTAGAAATAACTCCATCAGAAATTAAGTTAAAAATGAATTAATTTAATCGATTTTTCATATCAAACCAGAGGCACATTGAAACCATAAGGACAAATTGCTTTACTTGCTTATTCTTAAGTATTTTTAAATGTTTAAATCTTTGTGGGCAATCTCGACACAGTGTATGCATATGATGATCACATGTTTCGTGTCTTCTGTAGTTCAATAATAAGAAAAACTCATTTTGATATACAACAGCACACGGATGAAATTCTCGTTTTTCTTGCATTTTCAATAAATTTTTCGGGATAATATTTACCTAATTTAGTAAAGAAACACACCAAAATTGAAAAAGTGTTTTTGGGCTTGTTTTTCGTGCCAGATTCACATACATCACCTATATGCACCTATTACATTACAATTTAAATTTGAACTTTACAAATGAAACACGTTCTAATTAAATATTTGTTAAACGATTGATCATGATCCTAACAAATTATATCTATAGGTATTTCCAAATTGATCATAAAAATAAATTCACCTAAATGCTTGATTGACCTATGCAAACCAAAAACACTAAATGTTCAATTATGTACATGGGCGAATATTTGTAAAACATGCATGCCACAAATCACACACATATGCTAATTCATTTGGCCCAGACAAAGTATGTAGGTAAAAATACCGCTAAAAATATTAGTATTCCACGAGATGTTCATAACGATAAATAACGCAAACCATACGCAGACAACCCAAAAAACAAGAAAAAAATATTATGTTTAAACTTCCGCATTTTGAAACATATATACATAATCATAAAAAAATCATAAAAATTAAATTCATTTCGATTAAACATAATCGAAACAATTATTTAAATTTCTTTTCAAATCCAACTACAACAAGCACAAAAATAAAAACCAAAAAAATGGAAAGCGAAGATCACAAGAAAGAATCAAACTTCTTATTTGAACCGAGCGCTGCGATACCCATCACATGACCATAAAACATATAATCATCTCTTGAAATTGTATTTGTGACTGTGTGGAACACAATTTTCTTCTTCGCGTCTGTAGGCGACATTTCATTGTATATAAATAAAAATTAACGTATCAATGACAAATTAAATGATTGTTTTTATCCATTTTGGTATTTTGATGTCGCGTCTTCTTCGGCGCGAGCGCAGAGATTGATCTCAAAAGTATTGTTGATCAAACGAAATGTGTATCACATTTTTTCCGATTGTTTTCTATTAGAAATTGATTTTGTAGCATATTAAAATTATGATAATTTATTAATGGTATCCATCGTATCAATCTATATACCATATGGTGGAATACTTCTTATACCATATGGTACCATTGCTTAGTATATAAACAAAAACTACCTACAATAATATTTTGATATCATAAAATTCTGCTTACTCAAATTTTTAATTAGTATATAATTCTATTGATACATAAATTAATGTCACGATCTATTCTGTAAATCTCCATTGTACTTGTAATAATTATTAATAATTTTTTTTTTTGCAAAATACAATAAAAAAAAAATTACGTTTAAGCATAACGCGAATTGGGTAATACGTAATGAATATACGCTGCAAATTTTTTATGATTAAATTGAAAACACCTTCAATTGTTTTGTGAGGACATAAAAAGACATATTTATGGTTTTACATTGTCTTAACAAATTATTCACAATATACTTACATTATATCATCTAATTATATCGTTAAGGTATTACTTATTTTATTTTTCTTGGTAACACTTTAATGCTACTTTAAATAAAAGAATTTTTAATTAAGTAATGTTAATTAGTGACAAGTGAAGTATTTGCACCTTATTAATCACTATCACTATTTCCGTCCGACAAATCACGTTTACGATAGGTAACACACTGAATTTATCATCGATACATTTTCATGCTTTTAAGATAGCGGAAATTTGACAGCGGAAAATAAGAGATTTCACTATTCGCCGCAAATGGCCCATTATCATAAAAGAGAATTTTTTTATTCATTTTGTATCTCTTTTCACTAAATAAAACATCCCAGCGGAATAAAATATTAACCCTAGAAATGTATCGTTATTTTTTTTACCTAATCTAGTAACGCGGGGTGAAAAAACACCCTAATTTTCAAGGGCCCGTATCTCGGGCCCAGTATGACGTTGAGGATTCCAAGGAGGCTCATTTTTTAAATATAGAATCGCGTGAATTAAATAGTTTTGGCTAAACGTTTGAAAGGTCCTAGAAAATTGACCAAGAACGGTAAAAAACGTGAAAAAGTAACAAAAATGGCATTTTTTTCTAAAATCACGATGTCTCAGTGAGTTTTTGAGCGAATCGAGTATTTCCAACGGAGTTCTAAAGGGGAGATACTATGTTTTAAGGGTATTATAGTGGTTTTGGCCAATTCTCTAAAATAGGTATTTATTTTGAGAAATCAAAGTGCGCAAATAGCAAGAATTTGAAAAATCGATTTTTGCCGCACAGGCCGTTATAATCATTAAGAATTTCGTTCAAATTGGTAAAAAATGTCTTTATTTGGAACGATAAACTACAATTATTGAAAAAGAATATTAAATTCATCATTAAACATTTTTATCTTGCTTTTTATCTCTCATTCTTGCTCACCACACGCCTGACAGATAACAGCTCTATGGTCTTGGCACACGAAGGCCTAACACTTGGAGAATTTGACTCCATATTTTCGGTCGATGGTTCGGGGACAATGAACACATCTTCCCTGTCTTCCTGGATCAATATCTTTTGAATACAAAATACTGTTTGGTGTGGCAGATTATTCAACTCTTTCCTCCTCCGGATATGAGGAATTGTGAGATCTTCGACTAAACCACACTAGAGGTCGATAATCAGTAATAATACGAAATTTATGTCCATAGAGGTATGGGCGAAATCTTTTAACCCCCATACTATGGCCAACAATTCCTTTTCTATAATTGGATAATTTCTTTCAGCAGAATTAAGTGATCGACTCGCGTACGCGATAGGTAGATCGCCTGTTTCGGTATTCTGTGATAAAATAGCTCCAATTACATAATCACTGGCATCCGTAGTCACGTTAAAAGGCTGAGAAAAATCCGGGTAAATTAGTATTGGTGGAGAAATTAGTTTTTTCTTTAATGTATTGAAAGAGTCGTCACATTTAGCGTCCCACTTAAAAATTGAATTTTTTCGGAGAAGGTAGGTAAGTGGTTCAGATATTTGTGAAAAATTTTCTATAAATCTCCTATAATAACTAGCTAATCCTAAAAAGGATTTTATGTCCTTCTGATTTTTGGGAATTGGAAAATTTTTTACCGAATCAATTTTGGAAGGGTCTGGCTTGACACCAGAACTCGTAACTACATTCCCAAGATAACAAACTTCTTTTCTTAAAAAATTACAATTAGAAGGTTGAAGCTTTAAGTTGAACTTTCTTAGACAATTCAAAACCTCAACTAATTTCCGATTGTGGTCATCCATATCATATCCATAAATCACAATATCGTCTAAATACACGAAACAACGAAACTCATTCAAACCAGATGACACGCGATTCATAAGACGCTGGAATGTTGCTGGAGCGCCTTTAAGACCAAATGGCATTCTACAAAACTGATAATGACCAGATTGGGTGCTGAATGCTGTTATGATTTTATCGTCTGGATGAAGTGGAACTTGGTGATACTCGTTGGCAAGATCTAGAGTAGAAAAATACGTAGATTTTCCCAGTTGATCAAGAATTTCTGCGATATTCGGAAGAGGGAAGACATCATCGATTGTAATATAATTTCTAAAATCGACAACGATTCGCCATTTTTTCTCGTCTTTATTGGATTTTTTTGGTACTATCAGTAGAGGTGCATTCCACGGACTAATACTATGTTCAATTATACCATCATGAAGCATTTGATCAACCTGTTTATTGATCTCAATTTTTGTAGACTCTGGTAAACGGTAAGGTTTTATGTTTACAGGTCGTGAATTAGAATTTAATGGTATTTCATGTAAACACGCGGTAGTAATTGAAAGTTTATCATTAGGCAAAAAGAATACGTCATTAAAATCTTGGCAAATTTTTATTATTGACCTTTCTTCCTGATCGTTAAGATGTGACATATTTATTTCGTTTCGTAAAAGATTTAATCGGTTTTTGATATCATTATTCCAACTTTGCATGCTTTAAAATATATGGTAGTCCGAAATAGGGAACAACGAAATGGTAAAATCATTTAAAACAATTGGTGTTTCATTAGAATTTAGGAAACAACAGGTATAGTATCATTATTTTTTGAAATTGACAACAGAATTGGCTATGAAAACACCAGAACTTACTTCGTCGGAACAAATGATATAATCTTTGTCAAAGTTGGTAGAATTTTTGAATTTTAATATTTTTTCGGCACGTTCGGGTAAAGTTACCTTATCGCAACGGATTGTTTGAACATCTAAAGGCAAACTACAAATTGGAATTGGGACAGAAACGGAATTAGCAATTTTAATTTTCAATATTTTCTTGGAATAATCTATGTTACATTGATACCTTTCAAGAAAATCGTTTCCAAGTATACCAGAACAGGGAATAGGAAAACTATTTGGTATAATCTGGAATTCATGTGAAATTGGAATATTATTCGGTAGTAAAATATGCGTTTTACACAATGCTAGAGTTTCAATACTTTCTGGAGTAATGCCTCGAATTTTGCATTTTTGGTTTATATAACAACACACATCCTTATGAATGATATCACGCTTTATGACAATGATATCGGCACCTGTATCGATAAAAAAATATGCGTTTTTACACTTGAGTCATTGAAGTTTGGAATTTGATATGATATTTCTTTCAATGGTTTTTCGAATGTGGCATCTAAAGTTTGATAAAACGAATTATCGGGTAAAGTTGATGTGTGAACGTTAGGATGTTCGGTAATAGTAAACTTTTTTTTAAATGATTTTTTTATTGCATTCGGATTCATCATTTCATTTCTTCCGCTCGAACCACTGTACCCTTTGAAATCGGTTCGAGGGGCTTCGGGTTTTCCGGAATTATTTGATTTGGTTGGTTCGCATTAATAATTTGGCATTTTTGTTCATTAAATATACGTTTTCTACAATCCTTTATGTAGTGACCAATGTTTTTACAGTAATTGCATACTACACCTACAGGCCTGACAGCTAACGGATTTCTTTGCGGAATTGAGCGATTTAATGCGTTAGAGTAGAAAGCTTGTTGGGGTTTATTTAAATTAGTTTGATTTACGGGCAATGAATAGCAATTTCGAGAAGTATGACCTAATGATTGGTTTTGATTGCGTATGAGAATTATTTGATGTACTATTCATGCTGATTTCTTCTTCCATGGCTTTTGATATCGCGTCCCTTAAGTTTGTGAATCGACAGGCTTTTATGATTAATTTTATGGGTTTGTGGCGTCCTTCACACCTTGCCCAACTAATTAAATTTCCTAAATTGTCAAGCACCGTAAATGGTTAGTTGGGTATCCAAAAAAATATTGTAGTTTTTATTTTTTTTCGCAGCTAGCTTTTGAAAAATAAAAGCTAGTTCAGTTTTCTGTTTTTTCATGAAAATTAAGTTGTTAATAAAAATTGTAAGAAAATATAAAAAGTGGTTAAGTCGTTTATAAATAGTGCTAAAATCATAAATTTCTAATCAGTTGTTTATAAACCATTATATTCTATGTATATAATAAAAAATCAAGTTAATACAAAACAAAAAGTTTTTTAAATAAAATTTGGGTATACTAAGACGTGGGTGCTTGGTGGAGCTATATACTCCAAAAACTGGTAACCATCCGACGTGATTGTGGCCACATAATCTACAGCCACTTATACAATCAGCTGCAAATACGTCGCCTTTCACCACATCTGGTAATCTGGTAAATTTAAAGCCAGAACCGAGTCAACATACTGGTTTAATCCCCGTTATATTGGTGTTTCAACAAATTTCAACAACCAACAAAATTTCGGTTGGGTATACAGTTACGGCAGACAAGTTTCAACCCCATCACTGCTACACAGAGACCGAGGTGATTCCAAATTGTAACGGGTCTCTGCATCGAGGGATTTTTGGCACATTTTTTAAAACTGTAAGTACCCAGTTAATTATTTTTGGTGCTTGACTCAATAAATTTTTATTTTAAATTCAAATTTCGTTTTTTTTATTCATAAAACTTTTTAAAATGTGTTTTGTTTCGGTGTTTTTTATTTTTTCGGTCCTTTTTCTTTTGTGTTCTTTTCTTTTTCGGCGCGTTGTCCAAGGTGTGAACGATCCACCTGTGGCTCCTTTATCTGCGGAATCAACGGATGAAGAGGCAGCATCGGGCAGCGGTTCTAAGGAACCAACATTTTCGTTGACAGCCTCTCAGCTAACCGGACTCATCAACGATGCTGTCACTAAAGCCGTCGCGCAGGTAGGGCGAAATAGTACAATTCCTCTGCCAGAGACATCTCAATCTCACATTTCGTTTCCTCCTTACACCGGAACGGTTGCTCGAGTGGCATTCAAGCCTCCACAACCACTACATTTACAAAACCCAGAGGTTTGGTTCGAAATACTCGAGCAACAGTTCACGGTGGCGGATATAAGAACTGAGGCAACGCGGTATGCTCATGCGGTTGCAGCTTTGGATTCACGACTCCACGACACTTTCGCATATTTGATCACCAGCCCAAAAGGTAATGAACCTTATACAGTATTCAAGGCTGAAGTGATCCGGGTTCTCGGCGAGTCGGAAAAGGCGAAGCTGAACGACCTGATGCATGGCTTGACACTTGGAGACAGAAAGCCATCACAGTTGTTGAGCGCCATGAAATTGAACGCTGGGAACAACTTTAACGAAGCAACTCTTCGCCAATTCTGGATGAAGAGGTTGCCCCAGTCCGTTCAAATGGTGCTCACACCATTTGAAAATGATGTCTCTCTGCCAGTCCTGGCAGAACGGGCTGACAACGTCTTCGAGACTATGACACAGTCTCAAGTGAATAGTCTAGAGACATCTGCACCTTGTTCGGTTTTTCCAAATTCTTTGTCGTCTTTAGATCAACAATTTTCCAATTTTAAAACAACATTGTTATCGGAAGTATCGGAAATTATTAATCAAAATTTTAGATCTCGTTCAAAATCAAATTCACGTGGTCGCAATTATTCGCGATCAAATTCTAGACATAATTATTCTCGTAAAAACTCTCCAAATTCTCGAAATTCTTACAATCCATTTTACGGTGAACCTTCGGCTGAGAATAATTTTATTTGTTTTTATCATCATCATTTCGGCACAAAAGCATTAAAATGTAAACCAAATTGTAAATTTGTATCATATAGCTCCGATAATAATGTTTCAAAAAAATAAGTAGTCATTCACAATTGGCGGTGTGTAATGACGATTCTAAAACTAGCCGCCTTTTAATTTACGAAATTTTTCTTCAAACACATTTTTTAATAGATACAGGTGCAGATGTCTCAGTCTTGCCAGTCCGTTTTGTTCGGAATCCAAGGGTCGACCCATCATTCAGATTGTTCGCAGCGAACGGTTCTTCGGTAAATGCGTATGGAACCAAATTTTTAAGACTTGACATCGGACTGCGCCGCGAATTCTCCTGGGAATTTATAGTTGCTGACGTGTCGATGCCTATCATCGGCGCGGATTTTTTGAGGAAAACTGGTTTGCTAGTGGATATACAGAGACAGAGGCTCATAGATCCGTTAACCTCTCTGTATTCAAATGGATCTCCTTCCTCCTTCGATGATACTACTGTTTCTAGGATCGATAAGTCAGCAATGGACCCAGGAGTTTTCAACGTAATATCTAAATTTTTAACGGTCATTCACGGTAATATTGATATTGACAATACTAGACATAGTGTGACTCACAAAATTGAGACGAACGGACTACCGGTTGCATGCAAACCACGACGACTAGCACCGGACAAATTCATCATCGCGAAGACAGAATTCGAAAATATGATGAAACTCGGGATTTGCCGACCTAGTAGCAGCCCTTGGTCCAGTCCGTTACATTTAGTACCTAAAAAGAATGGGTCTTGGAGACCTTGTGGAGACTTTCGGGCACTGAATAAAGTCACGATTCCGGACAGGTATCCGATTCCACATATCCAAGATTTTACACAACGACTCGAGGGCTGCACTATATTCACAACAATAGACCTTGTCCAGGCTTACCACCAAATTCCTATTGAACCGACCGACATTCCAAAGACAGCAATTTCGACACCTTTCGGACTATTTGAATTTTGTAGAATGACTTTCGGCCTTAGGAATGCAGCACAATCGTTCCAACGTCTTATGCATTCAGTACTACGTGGACTTGACTTCTGCTTTGTATATTTGGACGATGTGCTCATTGCCTCTCGAAATTACGACGAACATCTTGAACATATTAAAATCATTTTTTCTAAATTAGACGAACACGGACTAGTGGTAAATGTGGACAAATGCGTTTTCGCAAAGACCGAAATTGTTTTTTTAGGCCATTTGGTAACTGGACAAGGTATATTACCGTCGCATGAACGGGTTCAAGTCATCAAAAATTTCGAACGACCACAGACTGTAAAACAACTGAAACGCTTTTTAGGTATGATTAACTTTTATCGACGCTTCATCCCAGGTGCCGCTGCTGACCAGGAATTGTTGAACGATTACCTAAAAGGCTATACCAAAAACAGTCGAGTTCCAATTCAATGGTCAACGGTGGCTATCGAAGCGTTCGATAACTGCAAAATTAAACTTACGAACGCGACTTTACTTATTCATCCATCATCATCAGCACCTCTGGCCATCATGGTTGACGCTTCCGATACTGCGATCGGTGCGGTAGTTCAGCAGTTTGTATCCAATTCTTGGCAACCACTCGGTTTCTTTTCAGTACGTCTCAATGAAACGCAAAAAAGATACAGTGCTTATGATCGTGAACTTCTCGCGGCATATTCGGGAATAAAACACTTTCGATATCTTCTCGAAGGTCGTACTTTTACGCTTTATACCGATCATAAGCCACTTGTCTACGCTTTTAATCAGAATCCGGAAAAAGCATCTCCTCGTCAATTTCGACACCTAGATTTCATCGGTCAATTCACAACCGATATCCAGCACATCTCTGGACTGGATAACGTTGTTGCAGATACTCTTTCACGCATTAATCAAATTTCTATTCCCGAAAGTATTGATTATGCTATCATCGCAGATGCTCAGACCAATGATGAAGAACTTCAAGAAATTTTAAGGAGTAACTCTGTTCTCAAATTTGAGAAATTTCCTGTTTCTTTCAATTCAAAAAAATTAATTTATTGCGATATTTCTACTACTACACCTAGGCCATTCATTCCCTTTAATTTCCGAAAACAAGTTTTCGAGGCTTTTCATAACCTTTCACATCCTGGCGTCAAAGCTTCCATCAAACTTTTGACTCAGAATGTAATCTGGTCATCAATTAAAAAAGACGTTCAGAAGATGGCCCAAAATTGTGTAGCTTGCCAAAAGGCTAAAATCTCACGACACACAAAATCTCCGATTGGTAACTATAAATTAACTTCTCAACGCTTTTCGATTATTCATCTCGACATCATCGGTCCTTTGCCAGTTTCTGATAATCAGCGGTATTGCGTAACATTGATTGATAGATACACTCGCTGGTCTGAGGCGGTTCCAGTTCCGGATATAACTGCTGCAACCGTCGCTTTCGCTGTCTACTCACAGTGGATAGCTCGCTTTGGTGTGCCAGAGTCCATTGTCACGGACCAAGGCATGCAATTCGAATCACAACTTTTTCACGAACTGGCTAACTTACTTGGTTTTGAGCGCAGGAGAACAACTAGCTACAATCCCAAATGTAATGGCATGATCGAGAGATGGCATCGAGTCATCAAATCTGCCATTATGTGTTATAATCGTGCTGATTGGACTAGTGTTCTTCCTGCAATCTTACTTGGACTACGGACGACGTACAGTGACGAATTAAAAGCTACTCCAGCTGAACTGGTTTACGGATGTACAACTCGAGTTCCTGGAACATTTTTAGATGCGACGAACGAACAAATTTCACAATCAGACTTCATTACTAATTTAAGACGACACTTTGACGAAATTCGACCTGTACCGGCTTCTCGACATACAACGGACAAAATTTTTATTAGTAAAGATTTGCTGACTTGCTCGCACGTTTTCTTACGAACTGACGCAGTACGCAAATCACTGCAACCACCGTATACTGGACCGTATTTGGTTATCGACCGTACAGACAAATTTTACACTTTGGATCTAAACGGACGACACGCCAAAATTTCCATCGACCGACTCAAACCATGTTACTCGGACAATCAACAACAAACTACGGACGCACCAACTTCGCAAACTGGATTACTTGTATCGACTGACCGACCAGAATCTATTATTTCGGCTGATGGACCTAAATCATCTACCGTGGAACCGAAAGTTCGCAAACAGGTTCGTTTTGATCTCTCGTCGAGGCCTGTTTTGATTACAAGTTCGGGTCGTGAGTCCAGGACTCCAACCAGATATAGAGATTGAGGCGATAGATCTGCGATCTCTCTGGGAGGGGAGTATTGTGGCGTCCTTCACACCTTGCCCAACTAATTAAATTTCCTAAATTGTCAAGCACCGTAAATGGTTAGTTGGGTATCCAAAAAAATATTGTAGTTTTTATTTTTTTTCGCAGCTAGCTTTTGAAAAATAAAAGCTAGTTCAGTTTTCTGTTTTTTCATGAAAATTAAGTTGTTAATAAAAATTGTAAGAAAATATAAAAAGTGGTTAAGTCGTTTATAAATAGTGCTAAAATCATAAATTTCTAATCAGTTGTTTATAAACCATTATATTCTATGTATATAATAAAAAATCAAGTTAATACAAAACAAAAAGTTTTTTAAATAAAATTTGGGTATACTAAGACGTGGGTGCTTGGTGGAGCTATATACTCCAAAGGTTCTCGAAGACCATCTTGGAAAGATTTAAGAGCTGTAGTAGAATTCAAATTTTTAACTATTTGTGCGGAGCCCTTGCCTTCTCGCAAAATACAAGCGTCATTTAAATCCAAGAGTAAACGTTCGACTCGGTTTGCAAAAGTTCTTACACTTTCGTTACGATCTTGATGAATCTGAACTAGTTCGACTTGCAGTTGCTCAATAGGACGGCGATCGGAAAATTGTTCTTCAAGTTCTTTCTTTAAGGATTTCCATGGCTTACATTCTTCATAACGAACTAAGTTATAAGCAGTACCACATAGTTTAGATTTAATAATTTCTAAACAACTTTTAACATCATCAGCTTCTTTTAATGGTTTTAAAATAATTTCACAACAAACTATAAATTTATGTAAATTTGATGGTGTACCATCAAATTCTGGAATTAAGGCAATACTAATACTAATATCAAAAACCATTATGTTTTGTTCTTTTTTCATATGACAATCATCAAACAACTCAAAGAGAAAAATGTCAAGAATACAAGGGTTTTTGTAAACGCTTTCGTGATAATTTGAATTTAATGTGCTTAACGCGGATGGTTGTTCAGAATAATTAGTACTCACGGGTTCAGGAGCTGCAGGTATAAATTTAATTTTCCCACTTCTCAAATCTAGTGACGTCCGATTACTGGAAGTTTCTCTAGGCTTTTGTTCCTTCTCACTCTGCATACAATTGATTGCAACTCGGAAACAATATATGGTATTCATAAAATAAAAATAAAAATTAAATTAGAAAATACAAATAGGAAATAATTTAAAGTAACTTAACTAAAGATTAACATCGTTGATGATTTAATAATTGAAATATGGTTCTATATTTCAATGAGGTGATAATTTGTCTGAAAATTTCTTACGGTTGACTTAACGTTGATGACCATCTGCTGTGCATAACTGAAACTGGAACACACTACTTCTGCTTCATACAACTTGAGCTGGAGCACAGTATTACGCGTTGCGTTAAAATATACGGGATTGCACTGACTAATCTAGGCCGCTAGTTGATATTTGTGTATTTTTTACGTATGTATATTGCCTTATCCTTATAAAAAACTTTGCGGATATAACATAACAGGAACAGTATCATGAAATTTATGTATAATTCTCAACGGTCATGCACTTGTTGAAACGCTGGATTACGTTTTTTTTAAATTATATGTGACGATAATTTGCTGGGCTTAAGACTTTTGTAATTATGATTTATTACGATGCTTTAATCGGTTTCTTATTTCAATATAATACGGAGAAATTGTTTGTAAGTGCAGCTTGGAAGTTGATCATCGATGAGTAATAGCGGTTTTTTTTTTGACTACGGTACAACTTAAATTGTGAGATTTTTACGGTATCCCACCGCTGCCACCAAAACTGTTGCGCCGTATGATCAACCACTACCACTAACTTTTCACAACATCAAATCTCGAAACGTATAGCACTAAATTCTCACTGTCTTAAATAATGTAGTTAATTTTTGATAAATTTTATAATTTTTATTTATAAATATAATAATATAATTTTAGGTTTTAACTTATAATATATTCTAATAAGTTTATCCTTGTTGGTTCAAATCCGAGTTCGTACTACTTTTTGTTAAATAAAACAGCGTAATCTTCTCTTCTTTTCCCTTAAGTTCTTGTGCATTCTTGCTATATATAAATACAAATTTATATTCTAATTGTACATACAATAAAATAGAAAGTAATAATTAAATCAAATATAATGCAGTGTTACTTAAACTATATTAAATTGAGGTTGGATTGCAACAAGCTTGAACTTCATTAGGTGTCAAAATAATCGTATTATTTGCTTCTGGCCAATTGGCTTCTTTTTTCTTGAACATTTTAAATGAGCAGCGCATTCCACTGCCTTTAATAATAGTGCTGTTTTTTCTCTTAAAGAATCTATACATCGACCGATTTTTTGATGATGTTCTTTTATTAAATTATTTTTAACCACATTGGACCAGCTTTCGATAGTGGCATTTGAAACCCGTACATTATATCCAAATTTCTTTAAAAATATCGTGCTCCACAGTGGTAAAAATTTCATA
Source organism: Nephrotoma appendiculata (assembly GCA_947310385.1). Classification (NCBI taxonomy): domain Eukaryota; kingdom Metazoa; phylum Arthropoda; class Insecta; order Diptera; family Tipulidae; genus Nephrotoma; species Nephrotoma appendiculata. The sequence continues at coordinate 172,468,340 of OX371224.1, forward strand.
TATTTTTCTTATACAAAAGCTAACAGATTCTGGACAAAATAAAATGTTTTCTTTGCCACAATTTTTCCGGCTTGACATCTTATCTGAAATATTTGTATAAATTAATTTGTAGCGCTGGTAGAATGGTGTATTTTCTAGATCTGTTTCTTCCAGTTCCCTGCTCGTTAATTTGTCCATTATCAGAGTTTTTCTTCATTTCAACGGAACCAATACTTTTCCCGTGCCACGTATATTCGAATAGCGGGAATTCCCACGATCAGTGGGTCATCATACTCGCTCGGTAGATAGACATAGGAGTCCAGAACTTATATAGATCAACAAACTGGCGGAAAAATGTATGTATAATTGTAAAGAAAATTTACTTTCAAAATTTTTGATATTACATATTTAATTTAAAATGTAGTTGTAGTTGGTCTTCTTGTTTTAAATTGAACTGATACTATAATTTAATAATAATTTACACTGTTAAATTACGTTTAGAAAGAAATTTGGTGTTTAAGACAGTTTAGGACAAACTTCACATGATTATATAGGCGAGTTTGTCCTAAATTTGTCCACTATGCTCCAAGAAAATTAATTTCGATTATTGTTGATAACCTCTTAACCAAGATTATTTTTTTTTTTGTAATAATTAAAATGGCTGAACGTAGCAACATCAACACAAAGAATCAAATTTAGTATCTTATAAAAATCTAAACCAAAATACATCTCACACCTCATCATCACTTAATATTATTACTTTTTAACTTTTTATTTCCAGCCGCGGTTATAATATTACAATATTTGATAAATTTGAATACAATTTAAAAATGTAACCCAAAAAACAAAAAAAAAAAAAAGTTAAGATATAAAAATTTAAAATCTTAAAACACATTAAATATTTATCTAATTTCTTAAAACCATAAAAACCTTTAAAAGAAACACATTAACATTTTTTGTTTTTGTTTTCGATATGAATGACTTGAAAATATACCTTTCGAAGTACTCAAAACGAGAAGAAATATGATGGAAGTATCTTTATATTCTGTGCGCTCGTTCTGTCTGTGTTTAACATCTTCCTTATGTGTTTCTTTACTTAACTCTCACCTGTACGGTGAATAAAATGAAAAGATACCGAAAAAAATTTTTATTATCGATTTTTTTGTTTAAGTCAATATGGTAAAATTACATAGTTTGAGCTCTTCCTGGTCCAGTATATAAACGAGTGCGCGGGTACATTAAGATATGGCCAAAGTAATTTGGGTCCACGGCCGCACGCAGCATACTCAACACGTTTCGGTTTATTTATTAAAATATGACATAAACATTTTTGTGTAATACGAGCATACCCCTTTATGTGTGTACTGTTAACCGGTTTTCAGAGACTTAAGTGTATTGATATTTGAGAAACTTAAGAAATAGTTTTATCTTTACTTTGGTGTGTATAGTATTTATAATATATACACAACTTTCCTACACACACATATATATATATATATATATATATATATATATATATATATATATATATATATATATATATATATATATATATATATATATATATATATATATATATATATATATATGAATACAGCACCTTCGTAATCTTTAAAAAGCTTCCATTATATGTATGAGTATATGTGTATACACAGACAGTTGTATATTCATTATTTTAGATATTAACTTGTTTTGATAGTTTCTTTACAAAACTAAAAGTAAATAATATCATGTAAGAAAGAGCCAACAATTTCTTAAAATATACGACCATAAACTACTTGTCCCGTTCATGTATCGCGGTATTTAAATACGTATGTATACGAGTTTTAGATACAATTATGTGTATTTATAGTAAGACAATCATAATGAACCATAATAACATTGTGGGTAGAGCGTGCGAGCGCGCGCGCGTGCTCATTATTTATTTGCTTTACAAAATTGGGCCATATACACAAAAAAAAACACATATGGATATGCTTATGCATATAATTGCACTAATGAGCTATCTGCCTACGTCATGTAGAAATTTGAAGACCTTAAGTATGTTTACGAGTATATAGTATATATATATCGAGCAATAGGTGTACAATAAACTTGTGTCATTTATGCACAACATAAGGTTTTTTTTAATTGTTACATGCAAAAAGGTATGCAATTTGATTTTTATTTGCGCGTCTCGATTGCAACATTTCGGAAATTTAATTTGTAAATGTGCAATTGAAAGTGTGTCGCACCTTGCAGCTATGTAACATATAATTAATTATAAGGAACGGAAATTTTATGGGATTTTCTTATTTTATTAACGATTTCGATTTGTTTGATTGATATAATTAGAATATTTCTAGTGATTACCTAATTTTATAGTTCGATTAAATATTTTTTTTTTATTTTATTTCAGGTGAGTAATCGAATCATCAATACAAAAAGTAGTATGTATAATAATTTGTATACATAATAGAGATTCTGTGATCGAGGTAAATGATTAACTCAGTTTTTGGTGACAGTCTTTCTTTATTCTAGATTTACATACTCGATTTATACCTTTAAATTATTTTATCACTATTGAGGGATAAGGACTGTCTTTAATTCAGTTTAGTGAAATTTCTGACAAACTATAAATTACAAAAATAAAACTAAACAACTCTGACAAACTAAAAATGACAAATATAGCCATATGTGCCATAGCCATTCTTTATGTTTTCTAGAAGCCAACATATTTATGCTGTGGAGCAGTCATAGATTTTTTTCTAATTTTAAAATTTTGCTATATAGTAGAACGTATAGAGGGCATCGTAGAGATGTCTAATATCGTTTTCATTGACACATAAATCTTGATCCATTTTTGATCTTTTTTTTATCCAAAATGGCTTTGTTTATTTTTTTTGTCTTTTTTTTATTTATTTATTTATTTATTTTATTCATTCAATAAATGTTTTAAGTTCTTACGAACTCATTCCATCAGATTTTAACAGAAATTTTATGTAATGTGGATACCTAATTCAATACAACTAATACCAATAAACATAACAATAACCTAAATTTAAGTATTGTTGTACTAACTAATTATCTACCTATAAAAGCGAAAGCGACAATCTAATAAAAAAAAAAAAAAAAAAACAAAATTTAAATATTTTAATTCAATGATGAAAAATACTTTTTACGAAACATAACTGGTGTTTTAGAATTTTTAATTACACTATTCAAGGAGTTCCATATGCATACTCCCCTGACAAAAAACGAGGAATTCATAAGCCTACACCTGTTAATAGCAGGCACCAATAGTAGATTGCGGCGATTAGATGAGGTTGTCAGTTTGTCGAGGATATAACAAGGTTGTTGACATTTCAGAAACTTAAATATGTAAAAACATACTCTGAATTCGTAAAACTGCTCTAAAGAACAGCCCAGTAATGAGTTAGTAAGATGGGAAATGTGGTCATATTTTCTTAGGCCAAAGATATATCTTAAACATGAATTAAATATAGACTGTAGTTCAAGGAAATACTTTTTTTAATTCAAACAAAACAACGTCACCATATAAAAGATGTGGAAGTGCATAAGATTTTATAATTTGGAGTCTAGTTTTAGAGTCGAAGAACCTGGTAGTAGACCACAACATTCTCAACAATAACACAACTCTGCGGCAAACAGCTTCAATATGATACTTCCAACACATGGTTTTATCAAAAATTAAGCCCAGATTGCAAACAGCATCAGAGTAATCGACATTCAATCCATTAACATGAATTTTAGGGTAATGGTCCGTATTACGATTAGTGGAAGATATAATGATGCTTTGCGTTTTGCCACTGTTCAAATCCAATTTATTATTTAATGACCACTGTGTTATAAGTTCAATATCGAAATTGACCGCAGTGATGGAATTCGAGATCTCCATAGGGCGACAATACTTGTAGATTTGAAAGTCATCAGCAAATAAATGATATTTACTGTTGGAAATTATAGATGGCAGGTCGTTTATGTACATCATAAATAGAAATGGTCCTAAGACTGAGCCTTGGGGCACACCCCGGTTGGTATAACACATATCTGAAATACCTGAATTTGTCCTAACTGATTGAGAACGATCCAGCAGATATGACAAAATTAAGCGACAAGCTGACACCGTGAATTTAAAACAAGAATGCAATTTCTTAATCATAATTGAGTGATTAATTTTATCAAATGCTTTGCTGAAATCTAACAATACAAGGATGCATATCATACCATTGTCAATAGCACGGCGCATATCATCATTGATATGAAGTAAAGCAGTACTAGTACTGTGATTAAGTCTGTAGGCTGATTGAAATGTCGAAAATAGTTTGCTGGATTCAACAAACAACAAAATTTGTGATTGGAGTATCTTTTCAAATACTTTAGACAACGCAGGTAACAAACTAATAGGCCGAAAATCAGATAAGCTGGTCGGCATCTTCTTTTTAGGAATAGGTACAATTATTGAATGTTTCCACTCAGATGGAAAAACGGAAAACGTAATTAGACTATTAAATACATGCAATATATGACAGCCAATGCGGTGGAAGAGCAACTTTAGGAATTTTATTGGTATTTCATCAATACCAGTTGCATTGGATTTAATCGAGTTGAAAGAATCCATAAACTCAGCAAAATCAATATTTCTAAAGCTGAAAATTCCCTCATCTGCAGTAGAATTAATAAGATCGTTCATAATATTGGTATCAGGCAGTGCTGGATCGACGCTATTTAACGAAAAATAATTGTTAAAATCATCTGAAGAAAACTGGTCAGTTTCCTTGCTTTTTGTAGGAGAAAATGCACCAACAGATCTGATATTTTTCCAAAAAACTTTCGAGGGTAATGATGGATTTAAAACCACAGAAAAATGTTTTGCTTTTGCCCGCTTGATGACGTTATTAATTCGGTTTCTCATGACCCTATATTCATGATATAAGCACTCATTTTTTGTGTGCTTCCATCGACGTAAAATAAAGTCTCTCAGATTTATCATGTTAACAATAACATTATTAAACCATGGTGGACGATTAGGTCGTAAGTTTATAGTTCTCAGTGGAACGGATTCCTCAAACAATTCTCTAATAAATTTCGTTAGGCACTTAACTTTTCCATTGGGATCAGGAATATAATAAAGCAAATCCCAATCTAATTTATCGCATTTGCTGTACATAAGCGATAAATCTATATTCTTAAAGTCGCGAAAAGTAAAACTGGGAATTGTTTTTGTATGTTCAATGCTATACGAGAAAAATAAAAAATCATGGTCGGTAAATCCCACAGATACTTGATTCAAAAACGTTACTTTATCCGTATTAGATATTATCCAGTCCAATAAAGAAGACGAATTTTTGGAAAAAAATGTAGGCTCGTAATTAATGGTTTTTAGGCCAAACTTGTTCAATACATTTTTCATTTTTCTTGTATTCGTATTAAGGTTATTCAGATCGCAATTGAAATCACCACACAGTAAAATATCATTGTAACCAACACTGTAATTTTCAAGAATGGTCTTTAAATCATCACAGAATTTTTTCCTAGGAGGTTTATAGACAAGCATTAACAGAATTTTACTGCTACCAAATGACAACTCAATTACAAAAACTTCTAAATTATCAGCACAGTGTTGATTAACAATTTTGAAGTTAATTTTAGATTTAAGATAAACACAAATCCCACCGCCTCTTTTAGCATTATTTAGTTTACGATCTAGCCGTAAAACATTATATCCCGGAATACAAATGGACGCATCAGGAATACGATCATGCAGCCACGTCTCAACGCCATTTATCATATGTTTTATCCCATCAATTTTAGGAAAAATGCTGCGAGTATTTAAAAATGAGATATTAAGCCCCACACATCTATTTATAGAAGCCTTAAGTACAGTGTTATTAATTAAAGAGGAGGGTACATACGAATTTATCCCTAAATTAGTCATACAAAATTCCAGAATGTTTCGTAAAAAAGATGAAGAAATATAAATTAGAAAATATTTTGTTCACTAAAAATAAACAAAATACCACAAAAATACTACAAAAATAAATTACTAGATTCTCGCCGCACAAATTATAAATATTACTATCACTATAAACTATCATAATAATATAAACACTAAATAAATTCATTATATTGTAATGTTATCTAATCCCAAAATATTATAAGTACAAAAATGAGTTACAATTTACGAGAGTATCATATGTTTTTCTCAATAAATATTATCAAATATCAGCTGATTAATGAGGTTAACAATGCATTATAATAAATTAGCTTAAGAATTCATAATAAGCAAAAACAAGACAAAAGTCAACTAATATTGCCTAGATGTTATAATTCCATAAAAAACAGTAACCAAAATAATGGTACAAAGTAAAATTAATAAAATAATAAAAAAAGCAGTTGATAAAAACCAAAGTAAAATATATAAAAAAAATTCGTGAATTCGAAAAGTTAATTGTTAAAATAGAATATAGATGGAAATGTGAAAGAATCAAAATTTCGTACGCTACGCAGTAATTCGCTAGTAGTACAACTACATGGTATTGCTCTATATATATAGAAAATATTTCAATGTAATAAACAACATCAGTCGTCGCGACCTGATGAGAAGACTGATTTTTTCAAATCATTAATCTCGTCTGTTCGAAACTGATTGTTGTGATTCTTACACATTAGCCTTCTATAAGTCAAAAAAAAAAAAAAAAAAAAATTCAAATTTTAATATTATAGTCTTAAATTAGACATTTATTTAGAGGCATATATCACTATACAAATACTAATTGATACTTTTCACCATTATTTTGAAAATAGGAACTAGTTAATACTTGCAACTATTAAAAATAAATTAGAAAATAAAATATTTAAGAGACCAAATATCCACGACTACACAGTTTCCGCCATCTTCAAATAACCATCATTTTTTTTTGATTTTGGATCAAAAATAAAATCCAAAAAATTAGTTAGAATTAAAGACTTCGCGCCATTTCTATTTAGATTTTTGAAGTAAAACTTCTTTAGGCACGCTTGACTTGGGGACTAAGCTGGCAAATGCGTTACGAAAAGTGTAATCGAACGAGGCGAACGAAACAATAGACGCAAAACGAAATCATTTTCCTTTAGTATCAGGATGTGCCATGACAATTCATAAATCCCTAGGTGGAACATTAGTTGATACCATTTTATTTTAATCATTGGTTAAAAAAATAGGATAATAAGAAAATAGGAAAATTGGAAAATTGGTAAATGGAAAATTGGAAAAATTGGAAAATTGGAAATTTCGAAATTTGCAAAATTGGAAAATTTGAAAATTTGTAAATTGGAAAATTTTTAAATTGGAAAATTAGAAAATTGGAAAACAGGTAAATGGAAAATGGAAAATAGGAATATATGAAAATATGAAAATATGAAAATATGAAAATATGAAAATATGAAAATATGAAAATATGAAAATATGAAAATATGAAAATATGAAAATATGAAAATATGAAAATATGAAAATATGAAAATATGAAAATATGAAAATATGAAAATATGAAAATATGAAAATATGAAAATATGAAAATATGAAAATATGAAAATATGAAAATATGAAAATATGAAAATATGAAAATATGAAAATATGAAAATATGAAAATATGAAAATATGAAAACATGAAAATATGAAAATATGAAAATATGAAAATATGAAAATATGAAAATATGAAAATATGAAAATATGATGATATGAAAATATGAAAATATGATGATATGAAAATATGAAAATATGATGATATGAAAATATGAAAATATGAAAATATGAAAATATGAAAATATGAAAATATGAAAATATGAAAATATGAAAATATGAAAATATGAAAATATGAAAATATGAAAATATGAAAATATGAAAATATGAAAATATGAAAATATGAAAATATGAAAATATGAAAATATGAAAATATGAAAATATGAAAATATGAAAATATGAAAATATGAAAATATGAAAATATGAAAATATGAAAATATGAAAATATGAAAATATGAAAATATGAAAATATGAAAATATGAAAATATGAAAATATGAAAATATGAAAATATGAAAATATGAAAATATGAAAATATGAAAATATGAAAATATGAAAATATGAAAATATGAAAATATGAAAATATGAAAATATGAAAATATGAAAATATGAAAATATGAAAATATGAAAATATGAAAATATGAAAATATGAAAATATGAAAATATGAAAATATGAAAATATGAAAATATGAAAATATGAAAATATGAAAATATGAAAATATGAAAATATGAAAATATGAAAATATGAAAATATGAAAATATGAAAATATGAAAATATGAAAATATGAAAATATGAAAATATGAAAATATGAAAATATGAAAATATGAAAATATGAAAATATGAAAATATGAAAATATGAAAATATGAAAATATGAAAATATGAAAATATGAAAATATGAAAATATGAAAATATGAAAATATGAAAATATGAAAATATGAAAACATGAAAATATGAAAATATGAAAATATGAAAATATGAAAATATGAAAATATGAAAATATGAAAATATGAAAATATGAAAATATGAAAATATGAAAATATGAAAATATGAAAATATGAAAATATGAAAATATGAAAATATGAAAATATGAAAATATGAAAATATGAAAATATGATGATATGAAAATATGAAAATATGATGATATGAAAATATGAAAATTGGAAAATTGGTAAATTGGAAAACTGGTAAATTGGAAAATTGGAAAATTCGAAAATTGGAAAGTTGGAAAATTGGAAAATTGAAAAATTGAAAAATTGATAAATTGAAAAATTGAAAAATTGAAAAATTGAAAAATTGCAAAATTGCAAAATAGGAAAATAAAAAATAGGAAAATAGGAAATTTTGAAAGTTGGTAAATTGGAAAGTTGGAAAATTGGAAAATTTGTAAATTGGAAAATTGGAAAATTGGAAAATTTTTAAATTGGAAAATTAGAAAATTGGAAAACAGGTAAATGGAAAATGGAAAATAGGAATATATGAAAATATGAAAATATGAAAATATGAAAATATGAAAATATGAAAATATGAAAATATGAAAATATGAAAATATGAAAATATGAAAATATGAAAATATGAAAATATGAAAATATGAAAATATGAAAATATGAAAATATGAAAATATGAAAATATGAAAATATGAAAATATGAAAATATGAAAATATGAAAATATGAAAATATGAAAATATGAAAATATGAAAATATGAAAATATGAAAATATGATGATATGAAAACATGAAAATATGAAAATATGAAAATATGAAAATATGATGATATGAAAATATGAAAATATGATGATATGAAAATATGAAAATATGATGATATGAAAATATGAAAATATGAAAATATGAAAATATGAAAATATGAAAATATGAAAATATGAAAATATGAAAATATGAAAATATGAAAATATGAAAATATGAAAATATGAAAATATGAAAATATGAAAATATGAAAATATGAAAATATGAAAATATGAAAATATGAAAATATGAAAATATGAAAATATGAAAATATGAAAATATGAAAATATGAAAATATGAAAATATGAAAATATGAAAATATGAAAATATGAAAATATGAAAATATGAAAATATGAAAATATGAAAATATGAAAATATGAAAATATGAAAATATGAAAATATGAAAATATGAAAATATGAAAATATGAAAATATGAAAATATGAAAATATGAAAATATGAAAATATGAAAATATGAAAATATGAAAATATGAAAATATGAAAACATGAAAATATGAAAATATGAAAATATGAAAATATGAAAATATGAAAATATGAAAATATGAAAATATGAAAATATGAAAATATGAAAATATGAAAATATGAAAATATGATGATATGAAAATATGAAAATATGATGATATGAAAATATGAAAATTGGAAAATTGGTAAATTGGAAAACTGGTAAATTGGAAAATTGGAAAATTCGAAAATTGGAAAGTTGGAAAATTGGAAAATTGAAAAATTGAAAAATTGATAAATTGAAAAATTGAAAAATTGAAAAATTGAAAAATTGAAAAATTGCAAAATTGCAAAATAGGAAAATAAAAAATAGGAAAATAGGAAATTTTGAAAGTTGGTAAATTGGAAAGTTGGAAAATTGGAAAATTTGTAAATTGGAAAATTGGAAAATTGGAAAATTTTTAAATTGGAAAATTAGAAAATTGGAAAACAGGTAAATGGAAAATGGAAAATAGGAATATATGAAAATATGAAAATATGAAAATATGAAAATATGAAAATATGAAAATATGAAAATATGAAAATATGAAAATATGAAAATATGAAAATATGAAAATATGAAAATATGAAAATATGAAAATATGAAAATATGAAAATATGAAAATATGAAAATATGAAAATATGAAAATATGAAAATATGAAAATATGAAAATATGAAAATATGAAAATATGAAAATATGAAAATATGAAAATATGAAAATATGAAAATATGAAAATATGAAAATATGAAAATATGAAAATATGAAAATATGAAAATATGAAAATATGAAAATATGAAAATATGAAAATATGAAAATATGAAAATATGAAAATATGAAAATATGAAAATATGAAAATATGAAAATATGAAAATATGAAAATATGAAAATATGAAAATATGAAAATATGAAAATATGAAAATATGAAAATATGAAAATATGAAAATATGAAAATATGAAAACATGAAAATATGAAAATATGAAAATATGAAAATATGATGATATGAAAATATGAAAATATGATGATATGAAAATATGAAAATTCGAAAATTGGTAAATTGGAAAACTGGTAAATTGGAAAATTGGAAAATTGGAAAATCGCAAAATTGCAAAATTGGAAAATTCGAAAATTGGAAAATTGGACAATTGGAAAATTGGAAAATTGAAAAATTGAAAAATTGAAAAATTGAAAAATTGAAAAATTGAAAAATTGAAAAATTGCAAAATTGCAAAATAGGAAAATAAAAAATAGGAAAATAGGAAATTTTGAAAGTTGGTAAATTGGAAAGTTGGAAAATTGGAAAATTTGTAAATTGGAAAATTGAAAAACAGGAAAATTGGAAAGTCATAATATAGACTTCTATGTCACTGACTGACTCACTCGAGAACGCACAGGGTGACCAAATATTTTTTTTTCTATATTATAACATCTATGTCACTCACTAACTTACTCACTCCAGAACGCACAGGGTGACCAAAAAAAATTCGTCCGTGTGATATATTTTATATATGTTTTTTTTCTATATTATAGCTCCATTTCACACGAGGTATCACAGAAACCGATTCTTTCTTCGTTTCTTTCCCCGATTGCCTATGATACAGGTTTTAATGCGACTTAAACATATTTTCGATGAAACCACATGATGTACTGTGGTTATACATAAATGAAATAAAAAATATTTCAAGGCCATTTTTACTATGCGAAGAGATTTCAAAAATGGTTTTTTTGTCCATTTTGTGACACATACATAAACATTGTCTACTACGACTAGTTGGCCTTGAAAAAGTTACCAAGTTACAAGGTTACCTCTTGTGGCATCAGACATAAACGGCTAGGTGACACTCGAAAACGCAAAGGGTGACCAATTTTTTTTCCAATATTATAATTTTTCTATATTATATTATAAATATTAAATATATATTAGAAGTTTTACTTCAGTAGTGTGGTCTAAAGCACACTTAATATTTTTATTATATTTGTGATTGTTTAGAGCAAGTTGTGTTTAATAAAATAAAAATTGTGTTTTTATTCAAAGTGTTATTTTAAGATTATTGTGCACCGAAAACAACCTTACATCAAATAACCTTACAACTTTTGCATTTCACCAGCTGTCAATTATAGTAAACGCAAACTTGAAAGCCGTGCTTGTTTCTTGTTTTTATTATAGATTTTACTATATTTTATTAAATAATTCATTTATAATAATGTCTGACGAATCAAATGAAAGCGAATATGGCTAAAATGGATAATAACAGAGCCATCTATGATTTTGAAGAGCCGTAATATTAAAAAGAGAGCTTTCAGTAGAGGGGAAGCTTTTATTGAATTACTATAAGAAACCGTGGTAATTGGAAAATTTTTGAACATGAATTTATGAATTAAAAATTAAACAAATCATCTAAATTTTAATTTTATATTTTTAATAAACTATTCAAAGAACATTTATTTGAAAATCAGCCATCATAATGTAGTATTTATTTGGTAAATTTAAACTAATGCGGAGCATAAATTTATTAATTTTCTATAAAAATTAGTTTTCCGGTTAGTTGTGTAGGTTTATAAAGTGCACATCAGAATTTTTGAGATGAACGATGCACTTAATAGCAATCTAAACATTCCCCATTTATAACAAAATTAAAGAGGAAACGTGAGCTGAAACGAAATTTTATGAATCACCATGTAGAAACAATAATATTATTCATATAATAAAATTTTTACATCAAAATCTATTTACGAAAATTATTTTTAAATCAACGATGTCCTGATTTTATTAATTAAATATTATTACAAAACAGAACAAAACGTAAAAAACTTTAATTTTATCCGATTGCAAAACCGAGCTTTCTGTAATTTGAAAATCCGTTTACAGATGTCTCTGTAATAAATTTACTTGAAATAACAGAAAAGCGTAAAATAATTAAATAACTATTTACGAAAATAAACCATTATTATTGTAAGTTATAAAATATAATTAAATATAATTAATAATTAATAAAACTCAAAACAATTATAAATTTTATTTATTACTAGCTGACCCGGCGAACTTCATACCGCCTCAAAATCAATAAATGTTTTTTAAAATTATTAGCTTAATAAAATTGAGTTTTTTATTAAGATTAAATAAATTAAATGAATACTCCAAATTAATTAAATTCAATGAAATTACAAAAATCAAAATGAAATATATTTTAATTACATTGAAATGAATGTAATTCACGTGGCAGCAAGGCTTTCGTTTTATTGAATTGAATAGAAATGGTTCGCGTAGCATTATTGCACTACTTTCTTTTAAACTATTTGCTGGATGAGTTGCAATGGAGTCGAGTCTCTTCATTGTAGCACCTTGTGATATACGACATTTTTTGTTTTATTGTTAGGTGCGATAACGAATAAAGCGGATGGTTTACCGACACGTGAACATGCTACGTACAATTGGCCGTGAGAGAAACATTCATTTTCTAGATTCAGGCCGCAAACACTCAAGGATTGGCCTTGTGATTTGTTGATCGTCATGGCGAATGCAAGACGAATCGGAAATTGAATTCCTTTAAACTCGAATGGCATATCGGTTGGGATCATTGGAATTCTCGGAATGAGAACTTCCTCACCTTTGAACTTCCCTTGGAGTATCGTCGCGTGAATTACATTGCCCATGAGTTTTCTCATCACCAAACGCGTTCCGTTACATAGTTTTGGTTGATTCAGGTTTCGTAGCATGATGATTATCGAGCCAACTTTTAGTTGTAAATTGTGCGGTGGCAAGCCAGGTAGATCCAATGAGTTTAAAAATTCAGTTGGATAGTTGATTGTTTCGTCTTCGTTTGTCACACAGTCAATAGATTTGAAGGAATGAAGTGGACCGACGATTAGATTTTGAATTGTAAAGTTTAAGTGATCCACATCTTTGTTCTTTGCCGCAAGAATTACTCGTTCACTCACCCAATTGTGATTTTTGTGGTTAGTAATGATGTTCGGGAACACTTTGTTGATGAGCTCGTCCTTCGTTGAGACAAAAATGCAAAAGTTCTGAGGAAACGAAATCAATCCGTTCGATTTGTCGACCGGAACACGGCCATTACCGATAAACAGCAATTGCTTGGAGAATTCTTCGGCAGATGGATCGTTTAACAATGCAACTCGCATGTTTGTCGTCAGCTGAAGTTTCTTCACATAACACCACAGAGTCGATGATTTGAGGCAAGCGTTTATTTCATCAGCAGCGGTCGATCTTGGAATGACTGGTATTGTTTGGCGGAAATCGCCAGAAAGTAGAATCTGAGTCATTGCGTAGATCTTTCATAGTTCTATCGAGTGCTTCCAATGCGCGTTTGTGCGCCATTGTACATTCATCCCAGATGATGATTTTACTTGCTACCAAAACTTTCGCCATTGCTGAGTGTTTTGCAATGTTGCATGTCGGGTTTTCATCCGATTGAAGGTTTAACGGCAATTTCAACGCTGAATGAGCTGTTCGGCATCCTTCTAGCAATGTGGCCGCTATCCCAGAAGAAGCAACTGCTACAGCAATATCGGATCTCGCACGAACAGTGGCCAAAATCAATGACATGAGGAATGTCTTCCCAGTTCCACCGGGCGCATCGAGGAAAAATAATCCACCATTTCCATCATGAATTGCCTTCATTAACGTATCGTACACTCCTTTCTGTTGGAGGTTCAACAGTGGTACATTGGTTCGAACTGATTGGTTAAATGCATCTCGATCATATTCATGTTGACGTTCCAATTCTCGATTGAAAGCGTCGTTCATTCCACGACATGGCGTTGGCATTCCTAATTTGACTAACAAACTGCCGCACATGCGAAAACACATGTCTTCGATCAAAAGCAAAGCCTGGTTATGTATCTCCTCATTCACCTCGAGATCGGGATTTCCGAAACTGACACGAATTCGATGTAGAATGTCTTCTGACATGTCATTCTTGTACTTGCTCCATAGTTCACGTGGATTTGATGGGAAGCATGTCGAAATAATGATAGCAAATAATGTGCGTATCTGGTTTGGAGTTGCAGAAATAATTGATTCAGCGATTGTCATGTCCCAATGAGTATCGTTTTCAAGCAAGTTGAGCTGTTGACATGCAGCACGAAATGTTGGGCACACTACACCATTGACAGTTCGAAGTGATTCAAATGATGTTGGCCCACGAATATTCACCAGCAACAACCGCAAGTAGAAGCATTCGTCATTCTTCGGATGAACTGTGTAAATGCGACCAAGAGCATCTGTAGAACGCACATTTGGATGATCAGGAACCTCATCGCCTTGCTTCCGACGTTGAAATTTTTTTGATGAGGCGTTCCAAGTGTAATAACGTGGCATCTCAGAGTAGAGCAATTTTCGTGCAAACGGATCACTTTGACAAATCGAAAAGAAACTGGCCAATGTTGTTGTTGGAGGTGTCTCAGCACGTTGAGCAACATTTGATGTGTTGAAATAAACTCGTTGACCATTCTCCAGATGCACTGCCAAATGTACAACAGTGGGATGACGTTCATGATGAGGGAATGAGAATATACGCCAAATCGCCTCATTGCAGCTCACATATCGACCAACTTGATAATGCGTGATTTCATCGTTTGTATTGGGATTTTCAACACCAAAAACCGCCATATCGCTGCCTTTCGTGACATATTTACAAATGTATTTTATGGACTTCACTGAATTGCAGTACTCCACGTTGCAATGCGCCTTGAATGTTTTGGAAAGAAGTGGCGAATATGGAACAATCCAAGTGTTGTCGACCACGAACTCATTTCCTCCCACTATCGTTGTGATAGTTCTACCGTTTTATCATCGGCTGATCGACGCCGGTACAGTGGATTACCATCATTGCCAGTGATAGTCTCTGCGGTTAAATTTCGTGGATAACGCTTGGAACACTTGTTGTCGACCATGCACGGTGATTGGGGATTGATGGAGCCACATGGACCGTGAACCATGTTCGTAATTACAACATCATGCAAGTCTGGATCGGTTTCGGGATCAGGAATCTCGGCACATATGATGTCATCTATTTGGTCTGGTCGAATTTTTTCGACTAACCAAATAAGAATGTGTGCATGCGGCAAGCCTCGTTTCTGCCATTCAATTGAATACATCCAACATCGAGTATCCCCAAAGACGCAATGCCTAACAATGTAGTTCATCAGCGACCGGATTTTTTGTTTGAAGACACGTGCGATGATGTCGTGCCGATCACTTGTTATTTGCCCGGGTAGCAACAGTTGGACAATCTCTATCCATTTCGGATTGCAAGTAAAAGTGATGAATAAATCTGGACAACCGTAATGACGAACATATGTCATTGCATCTTGCGCATATTCATGCATATGACGCGGGCTGCCAATGTACGTCGCCGGTAGAATAGTCAATTGACCAACATTAGCTGCATCTCCTTCGGTGCTGATTGCATCGCATAAATGGATATACTCCTCCGAACCTCCAGTTTAGCTTGGTTCAACTGAATGAAAATGAGGCGCTCCGTTTCGATTTTGACGTACATGTCGACGATATATTGCTGAAGCAAACGACGAAATCGCAGCAAATAGTTGTCAGCATTTTGACGAATCATCAAACGATATGCATAATAATTCATCGAGCTAACCTTCTTGTTAGTTTCCTCACCTGAAATGAAATCAGTAAAATTAGTGTCATAATCTAAATTATGATATCAGTACTCACCGCTCAATGGATTTATCATGTTGATATTGAAGTGATATCCATCGTCTCCTTGCCAAAAGCGGGTATTGCAATGTATCGTATGAACGGTGTGTTTCATTTATTCGTTGCAGTTGTCCAGTGTCGCGACGTGTAAGCACAATATCGCGCGGTTCCACGTTTTCACCAACAATCACAATTGCGACTTCATCTGTTGTTGGAGCATTAAATTGGCGTTCGTGTGTTCCAGCGGGTCGTTTAGCTGCTCTGATCACCACTTTGCAGTCGTCACTTGGCATGCGATCCAACGAAGTTTTAAACAATCGAACCAATGCATGATGTCCATGGAGTAGTTGCTGCAAATCTTGCAGAACTATCCTTTTCATTGCTGTATTGATCGTTTGGCGCCGATCAAGTTGATTCTCCATATTGCCCATAAAGTATATTTGGATGAATTTATGCTGTCCATCTTCAATCGGTTGCAATGACCCAATTCGGTGGTGAATTTGGCCTTGAATCTGTAAAGTCGAAGACGAAGTCAGAATTATAGATTTTTGATCACCAAAAGAAAATGAATGTTTACTCTCTCGAGCAGAAATGACCTTAAATGTTGTATTGAATCCGCGTTCTTCGATAATGTCTGCTCCAAATGAAGTCATTTGGAAACATCCGTTGTATCTTTGAGTGTTGGATAGAAAATGTCGTGATTCTGGTGTCTCGCCACGAAGCAATGAACGCAATGGTTCAGGTGGTGCAGGCAATAATGGCAATCTCACCTTGCCAATGAGACAGCACAATCCAGGCGTTTCTCCAGCGAACTTCAATGCACCGCAATGGTCGCATACAAACTCCATTGGGCCAATTCGAACGAAAGGATGCGAGTTGTAGTCAATTGTGCAATCGTATTGAAACGCTATTCGATTCAAATCAACACTTGAAGGATTTCTTCTTGCGCATCGAAAATTATCTCGTTGTTGATCTGTGCGATAACCTCGACGATTTCTCATTGTCAACTGAGCCATTTGACGTACTGCCTCTCTTCGTGCTTGTCTTTGTGAAGCGCGAAGTCGGGCCATACTAACGCGGCGCACTTCTCGTGTGATTTCTTGTTCATCTGCAGTGGATTGATTCGCAATAGTCCGAAGTCTAATTGCATTACGGCTTCGTGGTGAAAGATTAGATCTTCTGGCTCGCGGCATTGTAAATAATACTGGAAAATTAATCACACAATCCAAAATTACATTATCAATTATCGACGTGCGCACAATCACAAATGTGATAACTTCACAAAGTGAACATCTTCGAAGGGAACTTACCGTTTAAAAATCCCGATCGAAAATAGAATTCCGCAGAATAAAAAAAAAATGAAAAAACCAAAAAAAAAATCTGGTGTCTGGTGTTGGGACACTCTGTACCACTAAACAAATTACGTACTATTGTACGCAAAAAAGTACTGTTTTCTTGATGTTGTTGGCATACACCACACAATCTCTTATTTCACTAAATTCCACCACTTATTTTAATATTATATGCTAAACCACAAACCACTTAACTAATATGAAATAACCAAAACCAAAAATAAATTAAATTTAATATTAAAATCGCAAAGGAAAAAAACCTTTTTTTGGAGCTGTCAAAATCTACTATTCGCACTGAAATCGTAATTCGGACGAAGATTTTATCTATATAAATAGATAAGTAGATGAAATAAAAAAAAAATTGGATAAAAAATAAAATGGTAAATGTGCATGCAGCCTCCAGTCGGATTCGTATCCAGTACCTTGCGGTCCAAGCGCGGAAGCTTTAACCACTGCACCACTCGTCACATACAAACTACACCTACAAAATTCATATAAAAAAAGGTTTTTTTTATTAGATTTTTGGGGCTTCCCTTTTGAGTTTTTCCGACTTTTCTTTTTTCCTAAATCACCACTGTATTGAGACGAACAAAATAAAAAAAACAAAATGTCCTAAATATATGAGAAAATGAATTTTCTTGATAACTTTTTTTTTGGTGAATTTTTCCAATGTTTTAATAGATATTATGCTATTCGGAACGGAGTCAAATCCAACAAAACAAAGATCATAAACATCGGTCCAGCCGTTCTTCAGTTATAAATGGTGTAACTAACCCGACTTTGTTTTATATACTTATATAGATTCGGTTGGCGTAAATAAAACTTTTCGTCGCAAAATATTCGCATCATAGTTGCTGTGCGCTGTAAAACAATAATAGAAAAATGTCACAATTTTTCCAAATTTTTTCTTTTCTTATTTCAATTCGCTCGTATTCGGTTAAGGAGATCAGTTCCAGGAGATCTCAATAATCTATTGAACCAGGCAGTATACATAAATGAGTTGTCAAATTTTCGAAATAAACATTTGGATTTTAAAATTTTCAATTTTTTGTCGCTATATTGTTTTCTAAATTTATACTTAGCGACATCTTTTGATTGGTTTTGTAATTGCGAAAAACTTTATAAAATAACAATGTTTTTATTTGGTAAAGCTCTGTTTTGTTTATACTACAGCCTGCGAATTTGTTGCGATGAAAAATCAAATTTTTAACAAGAAGTAACGAAAAAACAGTTTTCGAAGTTTGTCATCAACAATGTTGAAATAGAACACAAAACACAATAATCCCCATATTACATTGCTACTCTAAAAGCCTTTTTTAACGAATGTTTGTTTTGGAAAAATAATGCTGAACTTTTTTATGGAACACTCTATACGAATTTCTAATTTTCTGTACATACACATAAACAAATTCTTGTTTCTACAAAAAATAAAAAATTGTGTTAGACTAATTTAAATGTTTTTGCGTTAACTCAACATGATATGACTCAATATCAAAATGTGCTTTTCCTGAATATTGAATTAACCATTCACATTGAAAATTCAAATAAAGAATTTATGTTTTTATATACAAAAAGCTTCTAAAAAAATACTAAAATACACTGGTTGGTACGAAAAAGTACAAAAAGCGTCTCCTCTATGGAAAGCACATGGAAAAAAATAGCGGAATCTTACGGCTCTTGTATTAAGGAGGCTCTGATAATAATCGAACTGAAAGTATCAACAAGCCCCGAAGAATATGAAAGTTTGCAAAAATTATTTAGACGGGCTCTTCGTGACTACTACAGCACGGATATTGCTATCGAATATTGCTAAATTAACCGTTTTATGGGATAACGACGAAATCTGGGATAAAATAGTACCAAAATATGCCTTTAACTGTCTTAATAACTCTCAGCTGTTTCAAGAGCGACGTAATCATTTTCAAATTAAATTAGATGAGTAAGAGAGATGCATTTGCATTCATTTGTGGTATCCACTAAATTGTCTTCTAATTTCAGCTCACCAGAAATTATATAAAAAAATGTTAAAGATTTACCAAGCCGAATGTAAACTACCTCTTATAAAAGTTGAAACAGTATACAAAGAATTGTAAGTGCAACGAAGATTAACTGGGAGACGGTAGATCGAAGTTATAATCGTGCGATTAATATAATCCGTAAAATTCTTCCATTTGAATTAAAATTAAAAAATCTTGACGCAAAAAAATATGGCGCGAAGGAGCACTTATACTTGGAGTACATAAAAGACTGTGAAGATCTCCTGGAAGATGATTTTTTACAGTCGATATACGAGCGTATGATGACCGACTATTGTTTAAATGCGAATGTTTGGTTCGAGTACATGGAACTTTTTGATTCATTTTCAAATGATAGCGAAGAAGAGGAGGATGATTTAAAGCAGTCGGTGTTACAAAACTGGATGTAATTGAACGAGCCTTGCGAAATATTACATGGAATTCTGAGTTTTATATAGAAAAAATGCGTATTATTGAAAATTCAAAATCGTTTGATAAATCTAAATATAATGAGACATTCGAAGCAGCTGTTGCGGTAGGTTTCGAAACACCTGAACCTCAGGTACAAATTTGGCTAGATTATTTAAATTATTTGCGTCGCCTGACTGATTTTAAAAACAATGGGGTGTATTAGCTGACCAACAATGTGAAATACTTCAGTTTTGGGGTCATCTCGAGTACACCAAAATGGGCAACGCCTTAAAAGGTCATGAGATCTGGAATACGGTCATGGAAAGTGCGGACAATTCCTATAAAACAGCGCTATGGATCAAATTTATTGATTTTGAAACAAGTAGAAATATAGAATTGGCTCGAAAATTGTACATTGTAAACACAATTTTTATTTTATTAAACACAACTTGCTCTTTAAACGATCAAAAATATAATAAAATAGAAATGGTGCGACGTCTTTTTGACAATTTCACACGACGTTTAGTTTTTTTTTATGTGTGAGGAAACGTCAACAAAAAATCCAGAATTGTGTTCTGTGGCAAAAAATAATTGATCTAAAAATTTGGATCAATTATTTTTTGGCAGCGAAAACGCTATAAGTAAATCGAAGTTGCAATCGTAAAAAAATTGAAAATTCAAGCATTCAAAGTCTATTGACAAGACATCATAGGGATGTCTAAGTAAATTAAATGGTTAAATATGTGGCCATAATTTCGTCAGCATTTGAATTTACCACTACACGTTCTACCATAGAAAAATTTTAAAATTAAAAAAAATTTATGAATGCCCCACAGCATAAATATGTTGGCTTCTAGAAAACGTAAAAAATAGTTATAAGCTTGCCATTGTGAACATATTTTTAACAACTTATTTCGTTTTGCAGAATAAGTTTTTTTTTTTTTTGAAAGTGTAGATTTATACTTTTTGGGCTGAGAGGATAAATCAAAATTCAGTAGACAGATTAGAAAAAACAATATCAAGCTTCAAAGGCAGGGAAGTCTCTCTTATTTAAAATTCACTACTACCTCTTAGGACTACAATGGATATCCATCGAAACCTAAAGACAACCTGAGTTATATGAATAATTAATTGGGGTTAATGTTAGTTAGAAAAGTTAGTGAGGACATCCTCATCTATAGGGCTGTTGACCATTTATAGAATTTTGTATTATGACCAAACATATTTGGAGAATTTTTGAATCAACTTAAATATCCCTAGAAATATAAATACAACCATGTGAACTATAATAAGGAGTGGGGACTATTTATTGAATTTTCTATTATGACCAAATATAATAATAACTGTTAGGCTAAATAGGATATTCCTAAAGATCTTAACACAACCTGACGTACTATAATAAAGTGTTATATCAGAACTATGTCAGATAAAAAAAAAATTATCAGGAGCTTTGGCCAACTGAAGTATTTCTATAAGAGAGCTTAACACAACCTTAGGTATATATGGTAGAAGTAGAACCAGCAACCAGAAACATGTTGCTAAAGTGTGGTAGACTGCACGTGGACTGGGTTTGATGCCATGTGAGAGAGTTTATGACTCCAACTAGGTGTTTTAATTGCCAGCGATACCGTCACATTGCAAAAAATTGTAGGGCGCGCACAAAAATCTGCTCTCACTGTACACAATATGGTCATGGCTTCAAAGGATGTCCAAATAAAGACAAACCTGCCAGTGGCGCAAGCTGCAAGGAAATGCAAAAACCAAATGACCACCAAATAGGTCGCGTTCTATGTAACGCATGACGATTAGTTACAATCAAAGAAATTGTAACAGCAACCTGCGGATCGCCCACATCAACATGCTGCTCAAGCTGATCCCAACGCAGTTAACCAGTGTATGCAACAACAAGGAGAGGAACCAAACAGCAAAAGAATTGAAATTGTCTCTTTTTAGAGCGGCAAGGAATAAATACTTCAATGAAGTATTTATAGCAGAGCAAAGTAGTTTCCAAAGGTACGTCACGGAACATAGGAGGATCTGTATACAAATTTTCCGCTGGCAAAGCAAGACCACCTGGAGTTTTGAACACCATCAGGAAGGCACATGAAGTCGTCACTGATACGTGGCATAACACACGCTTGGAGTTACTGAACTCGCTTCTGCTGGACGAAACACCTGACGTTATTTCACGGCTCCAAACAGAAATGCGTGAGATCGCCACCAACAGCAGTTGAACATCAGATGCTAAAGACCCCCCATTCACGTGGGGGGATGTTACCAGTGCCCTTACTTGCTTTAAGCGTAACAAGTCTCCTGGACTTGACAACTTGAATGCTGAAATAATCCAACTGGCTTGGCCTATCATAGGGACTACCATAGTAAAATTATTAAAAGCTGCTTGAAATTTGGCTGTTTTCCTAAGGTGTGGAAAAAGGGTGAAATGATTATAATCAGGAAACCTGAGGATAGAGATCCACTTTCTCTGAAGTCCTATAGACCAATCATGTTGCTACCTGTCATGGGGAAACTTCTAGAAAGGTTACTAGCAGTTCGTATTTCTCCACAAATTGAACAGAGTGGACTGTTCTCGGACAAACAATTCGGCTTCTGACGTAGCTTGTGTGACTGAGGATGCGATAGTCCACCTAGCAAACACTGACAAAACCCAAAGTTTAATATCCTAGGCCAGCTAGTCTGGAACATCATATTTAACACGAGCATGCTAACATTGACGAAATAGCATTCGCAGATGATAAAGTCGTTCTGGTGCACGGCAATTCGAGGCTTGAACTTCAGCGCCAAGATCAAATCTCCATTAATAATATGTTACAATGGTGTGATATAAATAAAATGTCACAATCTGCAGAGAAAACAGTGATGCTGCAGCTTAAAGGCAAATTTGACTCTAGTCGACCTCCAACAATATCATTAAACGGTCGGAACATGGAAATGGTCAAGTGCGTTAGATATCTATGAGTTGACACTGATGAACGTATGGGAGTAACATCTCACGTCTTACGAGTCTGTTCAAACGCCAAAAAATTATTCCACTCCTTGGCGAGAGTGTCTAGAGTGGGGTGGGGACTTAACCGGAAGCACTCGTCACGTATGCAGCGGCTGGTTGGTACGACAGGTTAAACTGTCATCATGATGCATATCAGATCATTGGAAAGTGCTCAGAGGAACATCCTGCTAGGAGTAACAAAGGTCTACCGAACAGTGTCTAAAGATGCTGTTGTGGTTCTGGCCGGCGTGCTCGCTGTAGATATTCTAATCAAAAAGCCAGCGCTCATGTACCAACTAAGAAGAAGAGTCCAAAATAATATAGGTGACCAAGTGCATGCTGCAGATAGTAGGCATGATCAATTTAATAACAAAATGGAAATAGAAGAAATGGCGATTGACCTATAGTAAAGAAGGTGGAATGAATCAACCAATGGAAGACATACATTTGGCTTCATATTAAAGCACGAATAAAAATGAATTAGAAATGAAATGTGTTTTTCTTTATGTTTGATATTTCCGACGATTATATTGGATTCTTATTTTGACGATTCTGCAAATACATCTATATAGCTAATACTTTTATAGGCAGTGTTCTATAAAGCTTACCACGGAATCGGTTTAGTAAATATTTTTAAATGAAACGTTCTAAATTTTGTCGTTTCGATTGGCCTGCCCGACAGTTTACCTTCGATGTTCACCTTCCTATTTAAATCGTTTGCATATAAATATCAGTTTCAATGGGATACCTAGATAGAACAGGACGTCCCACATCGTATTCCTATATGTATGCTGTCGTAAGCTTGTCGCACGTCTACAAAGAAACTGTGAATAGCGATGTCCTTTTCATAACATGTCTTTAATATACTCCTCAGAGCTAAGGTATGATCGGTTGTTTATCTGTTTGGGTGAAATCCACATTGGTAGTCGCCCAACATACGCTTACTATTTGTATCGATAATTTTGCTGCCACTATTACTTTGGCCGAAACTTTATAACCAGTATTTAGCAAAGCTATTCCGCGGTAGTTATTGCAATTTAAACGATCTTCCTTTTTATGTAGTGTGCAAATCAGAGTTGTCCTCCAATGATTTTCTCAGTAGGCCATACAGTTAAACCAAGTTCGTACATCCGGTAGAACATTTGATTGCCGCCGTTTTCTTAGCATTCCGCATTAAATTCCATCTTCCCCTGGAGTCTTTTTGCTTCTCACTTTTGACATCACGTTTTGTACTTCATCGTATGATGGTGGAGGTGATAGAGTCATTTCAGTGTTGGAGTCAAACTGGTGCAAGGGAGATAATTGTTCTCCAGCAAATGGTGGTACTTGTTGATAAATGAAAGGTCGGAGCCGATTTTAGCTCCTCGGCCTGTTTTGATATTTGTCAAACTGCAGAAATGTCTTTTGGATATATAGGGATGCGATCGATTTGATTAAGCATGTATCTGTTGTTTGATTTCCATCTACCTTCATGAATGCGTATCCATAGGAAGTATGTGCTGACCACAACAAAACTATATGCTGTAAAATTAGTTCGGTGGTGCGCGTTTCGTTGTTGCTTGACATATGTTGTAAAGAGTCGCACAATGGTTGATGGTGCCACGATGTATTTTATAAATACTGCCAATTTGCGCATTAAAATTATCTAAAATAAATTTGAAATCATTCTGAGATAGTTTACTCAGAATACTTTCAAGATGTTCGTAGAAAACACTTTTTGTTTGTTTGGGAGTATCCTCAGAGGGAGCATGAACGTTTACGAATGAAATGTTAAAAAGACGGGAAACGTTAGTATGAACACGCAGAGAAAAAAATATGGTTACTATAATCATATTTTAAAGCTATAATATTATGATTGGCACTTGGCTTGGCAGTATGATTGCAACAATCATTAATATATCGGGTGAGTTTTTTAAGCTGAAAGTTTCAAATATCTCGGAAAATAAGCCCTCTACTATAAAAATGACGGTTATCAAAATTAAATCATTCTGGAGGGGAAATACATTAGTGCTAAAATTAGGACCCCCCGCCCCTGTTTGTAAGGGGGTGTGGGGGAAATTTGAAAATAAGAAAGGAACCCCTATTTTTTATTGCAGATTCGGATTCTACGGCTAAAAGTACGTAGGATTTCCTTGAAACATTTTTTTCGATTCATGATAGATGGCGCTGTAATAGGCGATATTAAATTTTTTTCGATTTCTCCTACTGAGAATATTATGCATACGATTCTGCAATATGTTTGCATTAAAATTAACACGTTTTCAATGTAAATTATTGAAATTAGTTTTAAACAAATTATATTTCTTAAATTTAAACAAAAAACACTACTTTTATCTATCTATCTATTTTATTTTTATCTATCCGAAAAAATGATCATTGCTGAGAAACAAAAGTTCTTTAATCCGAATTCCAATGATCATAATACGGAAGCCACTACCAATAAATTCGTTTCACTACGATATGAACAATATGTTTTTTATCGCCTCAGACGTTTGTTGAAGGGACATAATGTAAAATTAGTAGCGAAACCGTTGAACTCACTATACAAACATAGCTTCTCTAAATTGAAAGACAAAACAGAAAAACAATTACAATATAAATTAATCTATCAAGTGCCATGTAAGGATTGCAACCAAACATATTTAGGACAAAGGAAGCAATTTCTCAGAAAAATATCTATGATCACAATTATCATATAAATATTAAAGACGCCACACATAGTGCTATAGTAGATCATTCACTTCGATTAAATCATGCACTAAATTTTAATCAAGTAAAAATCATGGATAAAGAAAATAATTGGAAAAAACGTAATATCCTAGAAATGATCCACATAAAGTTGACTTCAAATGAAACCGACAAACCGATAGTCAATGTTTACCGGTAAGCTACCATAATTTTATCGATTAGGCTTTGATATCACTGTATTACTGTATGCAACCAATATTTTCATTTTATTTTGACAAGTTATATACACTGTGATAAAAAGTTTCCGCGCCAGTTATTTTTTAAAATTTTTTAATACATTTTTTGATATATTTTTAATAGTTTTAGTTATAATTGTTGACATAAAATGTGATATAGATGTGATTAATTTATTTACAAAATTATTTTATGAAGTGTTAAGTCATAACTCAATATTTTTAAGTGAATGTAAATTTATGGGTGACGGTCTCTTTATCGTAAACAATTTATCGTGTTTCAATTTAACCTGAACATTTAACCGTAGAATAGTTTATCGTAGACACAATTTACCGTGGACACAATTTATCGTGGACAATTTATCGTAGAACAGTATATCGTGGACAATTTATCGTATAACAGTATATCGTGGACAATTTATCGTAGAACAGAATAATGCGTGTTCTTAACCGATTATGATGGGATTGGGTATATTGGATGGAAATGGGATTATTGAATGATTTTTGGAAGAAGTTCTGGAGTATGGCCATGTGGGACGGAACTCGGTAGTTTCTTACCGATTATGATGGGATTGGGTATGTTAGATGGAAATGGGATTATTGAATGATTTTTGGAAGAAGTTGTGGAAAATGGCCATGTGGGACGGAACTCGGTAGTTTCTTAACCGATTATGATGGGATTGGGTATGTTGGATGGAAATGGGGTTATTGAATGATTTTTGGAAGAAGTTTTGGAATATGGCCATGTGGGACGGTAGTTTCTTAACCGATTATGATGGGATTGGGTATTTTGGATGGAAATGGGATTATTGAATGATTTTTGGGAGAAGTTCTGGAATATGGCCATGTGGGACGGAACTCGGTAGTTTCTTAACCGATTATGATGGGATTGGGTATGTTGGATGGAAATGGGGTTATTGAATGGTTTTTGGAAGAAGTTCTGGAATATGGCCATGTGGGACGGAACTCGGTAGTTTCTTAACCGATTATGATGGGATAGGGTATGTTGGATGGAAATTGGATTACTGAATGATTTTTGAGAGAAGTTCTGGAATATGGCCATGTGGGACGGAACTCGGTAGTTTCTTAACCGATTATGATGGGATTGGGTATGTTGGATGGAAATGGGATTATTGAATGATTTTTGGAAGAAGTTCTGGAATATGGCCATGTGGGACGGAACTCAGTAGTTTCTTAACCGACCATAAGAATTAAAAACGCAGCAAAATGAATACTGGTTTAAAACGTCATGTCAAAAATAATGTGAATTCGTATATTTCAAGCCGTTAAATGTTTGTTTTATAGATGAATTTAGTTCTAATTTATATAGTACAGCAACATCAGTGAATAATAGTTACAGTATTAGTAGAAATTTCCCATTCGGTGCCGGATAGTGCTCGAGTATTAAAACACTGCTATTTTCAATCATAATTGTTCGAGTATTGAAACAACGGCGACTAATCTCAAGCAACATATGTCTAAATTATTGGGAAAATCTGATACTGGTTCCTAGTCACCCAACGTTTTAATTTTTCGCAACAATGTCATGCAGTGCACTTCATCATATGATGGAGCAGCCATCTTGAAATTGATATCGAACTGAAGAAATAACGTTCGTCCATTAGTTGTATGTCTGTCAAAAAGTGTTGAAAAATTAATTAGCCATATTTCGAGAACGAACGAAATCGTCCTATATTTATTATTATCAATGACGATTTCCTTCGTCCTCGAAATGTTTGCGAAATTATTTTTCAACACTTTTTATCGTATCATAATACAGCGATATCGATATCTAATCTTCACATTTTCGATGTGAAGTGCTTGTTAATTGTCTCATTTTTACCTGCGCAATCGGTTAGACAATTTCAACGCGGTCATGCAGGCTTGGTGAAGTTATTTTGTAATTTTGAGATAGATTTCACTGACGTGCTCAATTTTTATCCCAAAACGCTTTGGTTGATTCTTCATCCATCCAGTTATTTTTTGTTTGTGGTTTTAAAAATTTTAAATGTTGTAATAATTTTTCACTGATCCTCGACGAACTGAAGAAATACCTGTATTAATATTATCGAAATGTTTGAAGTTAAAAAGCGCAGTGGTTAAAGCTTTGGTGTTTGAATCGGGAGATACCGGGTACGAATCCCGATAGAGGCAGGATGCAAAGAGAATTTTCTTCAACAATTTGCGATCTGTGATGAAATGGAACACATCTATAACCCCCTGTCGAAGTGCAAAACTCATGGGTTAACCCAACTTCCATGCCAGTATAGCATCGATATAGCTGGCATCGAGGTATGCAATGTGCAGATGGTAATAAAATCGGACCTATAGCCGTACGTTCTCGAACTGGACGGCAACGGCGTAAAACTAAGGACGGAAAAAGCAGACCGCGAAAGAGTTCAGACCGCCTCGGCCCCAGACCAGATTGCGGGGATAATAAAAATAAAAAAAATAATAATTATAAATAAACAATAGTACTTTCACATCGTCGTGTAGTAGTTTGCTCAAAACGATAATTATCATGATGTTGTTTGTAGAAAGCATGACTAGTTTGATCAAGTTTACCTAAACTTTGGGTATATATATTGGCAGACGAAATATCAAAATTACGTCCATTAAACCCGAATATGGAAATACGGTGTTTAATAGGCGTAACGATAATCACAATATTCAAAGAGTTGGTGGATGCTTTCCATGCGATTGAAGTTAAGTAGAGAGAGTAGTAGTAGGTTCCATTTCGTTTATTTCAGTTTAAAATATTCATATTCATTTTTAACTTATTCTTCAGTATATAGTATTCTATTCAATAAACTAATAAACTTTTTATTCGTTATTAAGTTTTCGTACTTTAATGAAAATGAGAATGTTTGACGTCAATCGCATTGCATTGTGCAAATTCTTTGTTTTTTGTAAAATTATAAATTTCTATAAAATATGAGCGCACAGATTTAGATTTTTACCTCTTTGTGGTGCTGGCTGGGTAATTCTAAACTAATACGGCAGTCGAGAGAAAGCGATGCAGAAAGAATTTTGCTTATGGCCTTTGACACTACATGTCAGGACGAGTTATGGGCGCCACAAATCCACACAAAAGCGTATGTTCTTCAGGCTAGGGATGACGGAAGTGAGCGTTTAACTTATGGCAAGGAGCTTACTATGTACATGTATATCACTAATCTGTAATGCACACACATGTCAACCCAATAAGTGGATTGAGCGGTCAGCCAACTATCTGCTCCCAGAAAAAAGCCTTTTAAGACTTAAGATCTCCAGAAACTTTTTTCCTCTTTTCGGGAACTTGTTATAAAAATCATTAAATAATCTCATTTCCACGGAACGGCCAAGTTCCATTCCAGAAAACCATATTCCAGAACTTCTTCCAAAAATCATTCAATAATCCCATTTCCATCCAACATACCCAATCCCATCATAATCGGTTAAGAAACTACCGAGTTCCGTCCCACATGGCCATATTCCAGAACTTCTTCCAAAAATCATTCAATAATCCCATTTCCATCCCACATACCCAATCCCATTATAATCGGTTAAGAAACTACCGAGTTCCGTCCCACATGGCCATATTCCAGAACTTCTTCCAAAAACCATTCAATAATCCCATTTCCATCCAACATACCCAATCCCATCATAATCGGTTAAGAAACTACCGAGTTCCGTCCCACATGGCCATATTCCAGAACTTCTTCCAAAAACCATTCAATAATCCCATTTCCATCCAACATACCCAATCCCATCATAATCGGTTAAGAAACTACCGAGTTCCGTCCCACATGGCCATATTCCAGAACTTCTTTCAACAACCATTAAAGAATCCCACAAATTTTGATATACCACGCATAAAACTGTTCTACGATAAATTATCCACGATAATCTGTTCTACGATAAATTGTCCCACGATATACTGTTGTACGATAAAATGTCCACGATAAATTGTCCACGATAAACTGTTCTACGATAAATTGTCCACGATAAACTGTTCTACGATAAATTGTCCACGATAAATTGTTCTACGATAAATTGTTCAACGATAAATTGCTCACGATAAATGGTTCACGATAAACTGACAGTAAATCTAAATTTATATCCAGTTGGGATCACAGTTTTGTTGTTCTCTTTGTTTTTAATTGTAGTACCTTTGAAAATGAAATGGATCTCATATCGAAACGTTGGTTTTAAATAAATGAACTAATGAACAAATAAATGAACTAATGAACAAATAGTTTATAAATGTATTAAAGTTTTTGAGAATTGGGTTCAACGCCGAGAACGAATAAATCTGTCACAGTTTAGCTAAGTTCGAATATTTTTTTGAAATTATTATGTTTTACAAAAC
Source organism: Nephrotoma appendiculata (assembly GCA_947310385.1). Lineage (NCBI taxonomy): Eukaryota > Metazoa > Arthropoda > Insecta > Diptera > Tipulidae > Nephrotoma > Nephrotoma appendiculata. The sequence continues at coordinate 172,498,857 of OX371224.1, forward strand.
AAATTGCCCACATCTGTGGGAAAAATTGTAATTTCTCCGATACGAAAAAAAGAAGATACGCTCGAAACGTGATATATCGAAACGAGATATTTTAAAACGCGATATTATACAGAATGTGCGTTGCGAAGCAACGGAAGCACAACGACCCGCGTGATACCGATCCTATATAACCTGATTTTGTACCATATCGTGTTTTGTACCGTATCGTGTTTTAAATATCGCATTTTGAAATATCGCGTTTTAAATGGGACCCGAAAAAAAGGTATTCATTTTTCCTTTAATACTATACGTATATTTGCTATACGTCAACTACGAAATAAAGAGTTTATTAATGATTAAAACAGATGGCGTTGGGAATAATTTTTTTAACAGTTTTTTAATTTACTTGATGTGACGGGAGTAGCTGCAAAAGTTATTTGGTATAATTTATATCCCAAGTAGAATGCAATCAAACCAAATATACGCAGGGAAATGTTTCTGAAATATTGATTCCGGAGTTTGTTGTAAGAAGTTCTTCGCGTTTCTCAAAACTCATAAAATGCGCAATGGGACAGGTTTTAACCATTGTTGCGAGCGCGTAAATTACATGATTTTTACAAGTAAATTACATAAGCTTGGAATCGATTCAAAAGTTAATATCCTTTGTTCTGACCTACATACCTATTTAGAACTCCATGAGGCTTACTCGTCCTTCGAGTCAAACTTTATGGGGCTGAGATCAAAGCAAGAATTAATTGGAGTGCCATTTGATAAAACCAAATTTAGTTAAAGGTTAAGTTGAAGTTATGACGTACACCTAATTTATCTTCTCTCGTGACTTTTTCGTGGCCTACAGGCTTTAGATGAAGGATCTGATGGTGTTAAATAGTGGAGAATGCGTGTTTTGTAATAGAGAGTATTCTATTATCGTGATATTCCCGGATTCAGCACGTTCAATTTTTTCTTCACATTGGTAGGGCAGTCGACTAAAGTGATTTTGGAATCTTCTTTAGACGAAAACATTTTCGCACCCATTAAGCCAGGTCTCATTAAATGAATTCTTTTCTCGTATTCTTACATTGGCGTGTATTTAGCAGAGGACGTAAATATTTTACGCTGATCAACTCGCGATACCAAATTTCTGAAAGAGTAGGAAACTCAATTTGTTTCACAACTTCAGTGCCGCTCTTCGTCGCATCGAGCTTGGCAATGATGTTTCTTTATATACATTCCATGTATATTCCTTAGAGAGTCGATACACGAACTCGAACTCCCCTTAAAAAAATTTAGTTTATCCAATGGCATTCCAACCAGTTCTAATAGTATATGATACCAGATTACGGTTTTTGTTCGAAAACCGTGACTTAAGAGTTGGGAGCTTTGCTGTTGTTTCGAAAGCGCACTATTATGTAAATATTAAATTTTATTATTATTCACATCAAACAAATTTAAAATTTGTTTTGTCCACCTAGTGAGTTTGAGAAACAGTAGCAAAATTCCCAAATCTCAAGTCTCATTTTCGAACAAAATTCGTACTCTGGGGTGAGTAACTACCAAGGAGCTGTCATATTAACGACGTGTAGGTCGGCAAAAAGGATAATAACCTAAAATTATATAGAAATATGGGTCGTGAAAGTTGATTTTTGTTCAAACTGGTGATATACAGGGTGTACCAAAAGTTTACGATCAAACGAAACAGGGTGATAGGGAAGGTCATTTCCAACAAAAACAGCCAAGTAAAGTTTTTTCGAATTGTGGATGGTGCAAAAGTAATTCCACTTTTAGTGTTTTTTTAGCGAAACTGCAGGTGCATCCACCAAACTATTAATTTAAATGATACCAAGAGTTCTTTTGTTTAAAGTTAGTTTTTAATACGATATAAAAGAGTGTGCCTTTCCAATAAAATCATTTTTATAATCTGTTTTACCTTCTATCAAATAAAAACAATGTTTTAGTAAAATATTTTTGTTTTTTAAAATTTTCATTGTTGATGTTTAAGTGATGCCAGCGGGAAAACAATGTACTACAGAAAGTTGACCCACTATCAGAAAAATATGCGAACAGAATGTTTTTTATCAATTTTTCACAAACTAATTCGTGTTTATTAAAAAATGCTCTTAACAAAATTTCGATTTCTAAAATAGATGCTTTGAAGTACATTGTTTTCCCGCTATGGCGTCACTTAAACTTCAATAAAAGTTTTTTATAAACAAAATTACTTTACAAACCCATTGCTTTTATTTGACAGAAGATAATACAGATTATAAAAATTATTTTATTAGAAAGACACACTCTTCTAGATCTATTAAAAAAGAATGATAAAAATACTTGGTTTCATTTAAATTAATTTTTTGTTGGATTTTACTGCGATTTCGCTAAAAACACTAAAAGTGGAATAACTTTTGCACCATCAACAATTCCAAAAAATTTTACCTGGCTGTTTTTGTTGGAAATGAGCTGATGAAATGATTTTCTCGGAAACATCAAAAGCACGGTGATTCGGCGGCTACAAAAGGTTTTCGAGGATTAAAATCACTTGGTGCGCTTGACTTAAACTACAGAATGCCATTTTTGACTTGTAGTTCTCAGGAAAATGCTACAAAATTAAAGTAACCGCGAAAGATATATGAAAAACCAGCTGACTGATTGTGAAGGTGATAAAAAAATTAAATAAAAATTTTTTCAAAAATTACTTTGGACATTTTATTTTTATTCTTTGCTAGTGTAGTTCCTTTTTGGCTAAAGCTGATTCTAATTCTTCGTGATTAAGTCTGATATTTACGAAGGAACCGTGTAAAATGCTTCATATATATATATATTTATTTATGTATAAATGGTGCCTACAGTGATTTCAATCGGCACAACAAAACAATTGGTAAAAAATTACGGCACATAAGCTCGACTAAAAAAGATTATCTAAAGCTTTCTTAAATGAATCTCTCGACAGTTTTTTATTATAACTCCGTAAACCTTGTAAACCTTGTTAAATACCCGCGATACCCTCAGAATTGAATCAGAAAGACCGTAGTTTGTTACCGCTCGATCGATGAATAAAGCTCCATCGCGTTGATGCATCCGACGCTCGGGAGCATAGAAGCTGGTACGTGCTAGTAACTCGATACAATCGACACAAAAATTAATGATATCACGCACAAACATCGCGGAAGCTACATCTCGGAGATTATCTAGACTATGTAGTTTCAAAAGAGTGTATCGATTCTGATAAGGCGGTAGAACGTAATCCACAGCACACATATGGATGGTAATCGTCGTAGCGCGAACAAACTAAACTGTTTCTGGATACTCTCAATCCTCTCAAAATGACAGTGGTAGAAGGGTGACCAAACAGGAGATGCATACTCCAAAATAGACTGAACAAAGCAGACGTATAATGATGTCAAAGTTAACGGGTCACTAAAGTTCTTGCAGGTTCGATGTGGTTAATGAAACCAAGCATAATGTACGACTTTGAAATAGTGGCGTTAACATAACAATCCGATCAATGGTTTCGTTGTACAGTTGATATTGATAAAAAACGGGCGAGCGGATACGGAAGAACGAAAAAGTTTTGCATTTACTCGCGTTTAAAGGGAGTACGTGGTTAATTGACCAACTGCAGAAGCGGTTTAAGTCAATTTGTAACAATTTGTAGTCTAACACACTAGAGATCCGGGCGAAAATCTTCATGTCATCCGCGAAGAGGAGGCAGTTGGCAAACTTAAAACATTTTACAATGTCGTTAGTAAATAATGAAAATAACAGTGGCCCGATATGACTACCCTGAGGCATGCCGGATGGCGCCCGAAATAATGGGGAGAAAGGTTCCAGAATCCTAACGGATAGCCAGCGATCTGAGAAGTAAGAACGCAATCAGTCGATGCGAATGAAATGACAATCGAGACTGTCCAACTTGCTAATAAGAATAGAGTGATCAATAATATCAAAAGCCTTTGCGAAGTGGGTATAGACAACGTCAAGCTGCTGCTTGGAGTTTAGACTGTCAAATAAATTACCACAAAAAGAGGACAAGTTAGACACGGTATAGACCTACCAAGATAAAACCCATGCTGAAAAGGGAGTAATAAGTCTCTTGGTATGGAAGTTCAATACTCTGTGAACCATGGACTTGAACAGTTTGGCTAAGACAGAGAAGATGGCGATCCCACGATAATTACTAGCCTCACTTCTACTACCCGCCTTGAAAATTGGATGAACGCATGAGATTTTCCAGGGATCCGGAAGAAAATCACGACGAAGTCTTTCGTTAAACAAGAAGATAACTGCTAGGGCCAGACTTACAGCACCCGCTCCCTTACTAACGTCAAGAAGGAGCAGTTGATCCAGAACCTCCTATTCAGTAAATTTGAAATGATCAAATACAATGGAGGTGAAAGTAGTAGGAGACCAGATGTATGTTGAGCGGCTTGTAATCTGATGCAAAGAATTTGGCAAACAAATTGCAAATATCAGATGGCTCGACGAAAAACGAGATACCTTTTTCTTACTGTTAATGAAGTTCCAATGAAGTTGCGTCGTTTCTCGAGCACCATCAACACGGTATTATACCATGGCTCACGAAAGTCGGATTTATTATTGATAACCCGCGTCCCAATCGACCGAGCTGAGTAATTCGTTCAAGGATGCATAGTCGGCCGTTCTAAAATTAAAGTGAAAATCATTAGAAAAATAATTAGTTGTATATTTAGTATAAAAAATATTTATCATAATTGGTGTGTGATAAATGCTCTCACGTCCACTGAAGTCCAAGCACGGAGCAACATCGACATGCAAGACATCGTTGTGAAATAGCAGGTCCAGGAATTTCCCTCGACTGTTGCTGAAACGGTTAAGCTGCGTTGCTGATATGGAAGCGAAGTAATCGATGATAGTCACTGCTTTCTCATCAGTTGAGGATGAAGGGAACACACCGTCGACATCGTTCCAAGTTATACCGAGTAAGTTAAAGTCACCCAAGTCAAGATAATTTGATCGTAAAGACGAACTGAAGGTATAACGGCTGAGTCGATATAGTTAATAAACGTGTTGTAGACATCCCGGTCAGATCCGTAAGGAATGTTAACATGGCAGGCGATTACTTCATTGGAGGCTGAATTTTGTACAGCATTTAAAACACCACCGCCTCTACAACTTGTGTCAAAATCATATTTGTTCTTTCTATGAACGACAAAATCAGATGGAATGTACTCTTCGGATAACATATTGATCATAAGCCACGTCTCGCTAATTATTATAAAATCATTGTCAAATATGCTTAAGCGGAAATCGCTGGTTTTACCTCGGATACTGGAGGCATTGTGGATAGCGTTGATGGTATTAGATGAAGCGACGGTGGTTGATAAATTAAACTGATTGGTTAACGCAGTAGTTACTTTGGCTGTTGAAAAATAGTCACAGTCCGGTTTTTTGATATGCGTGAGTAATTTGTAAATGGGAGGAAACATCAGAATTATTAAGCAGGTCAAAATCAGCCTCCTTCAAACCAATTTTAAATGAAACGAACGTTAGTGAGCTATCCAAAACGCGGTCTCTAGGTAATAATAGCCTAGCCTAGTCCCCTGGCGAACAATTTTGAAGTTTGTCGCAGACATAGCTAACGATCTGATCGGTTAAGACGGATGGATCGATACGACTAATATATAAATGACGGGCACTGAGACAGTTTTGATTGAGTTAATGGAAGGCCCCGACCCTACAATAAATTACGGTGGCGTCGATACATCATGGATATTCGAGCTAGACTTGAGCACTTTAGCAGATGTTGTCGGGTTGGAATTATCATCAGCAAATTTATTTGTCAATACGTTGATTAATTTACGGTTTTCAGCCACCTCCGATTCAATTGTCAGCGGCTTTGTCCACTATCACATCAATTTTCCTCAAAATCTTGGGCATGTTATTGTTTGTGATCAAGGATATGCAGCAGATGCCGAAAAAGCAAATGCTCGTGTACTTTTTAATTGAGTTGATCGCAGCACGGTCAAGCCCACTACAATCGTAACAAAATTGGCAATCACCGAGATTACATGAAACGATGTCCGTAAATGTAGCGGAAATTTTTTTTTGCACAAGTTGCAAGACATTGTAAGTGAAAGAAACTAAATAAACAGCTATGCACACAATTTATCACAGGTTGTTTGAATTGTCAAAAATTACGAAAAAATATCACCTCGTTTGCATTATTTGATAGATGACACGTAATTATTCCGCTACACAAAGTAATTAACACTTTTAAATTATTTTTTTTTTTCTCTCAAATGTAGCTAGATGTCAGTACACGTTTATCTAGAGCTTCTTCAAGACGAAAACAGATGGCAATGTAGATGCATTAATGTTTTTTCTTGTGGTCTCACATTTTTTATATTTTTTTTATGTAATTTATGTTATTCACCAAAAAATGTGAAAACGTTTTTGTGGTTTTATTTACATCAGCTCAGCCCCATAAATTTCCTTACCTGGGAAAATTACTCCAGATACAAAAAATCGTAGATGCTTTATGTGCCCTTCAGCTCGGGCCGCAGAATAAACTGCAGCTTTGTAGCGGCTGAATATAGTCCACAATCTAAAAAATGGTAATCTGTCATAACTTTTCATAATTTTTCCAAATTTTATTCTGAAAATATTTGAAGTAAAAGGTTAAAGTCGAGTTCACGTATGCGATCAAAAAATGATTCGCGAATCAAGCCAATCTTTGAGCGTAATTATTTCGCATTATTACTCATAATTTGTTATTTTTTTTTATTATGTTGGATGCTTCCGATCAAAATTTTCCCAAAGTTAAAATTATTTCATCTCGGGCGGGGAAATTTGTATATGTTTTCAATGATTTAATTTTCCTTTGATTCGCGAATCATTTTTTGATCGCATACGTGAACTCGACATAAAGGAATATTTACGTTCTTTGAAATAATTCGAAGTGAGCAACGAAAAAATGTCGATGATGTTCAGCATTTACAAAGCACAATACACAGCAGACTAGCAACTTAACTGTTCCTATATAAAACAAAATGAAGAATTCTTCAGTTAAGTATTTTGGTAATACAGCAATACCCAAAATTCAAAAATATTGTCAATATGACATTATTTATTACATTTTACAAACTTGCAAATTTTATAACGCTAATCTGCCCCAAAGTTTGAAGTATACACTTTACAAATTGCGATTTATGGTTTTAAAACCTTTTTTAAAATTTTACAATCGATTATTATCGTTTGCGATCCTCATTACCTCATTTTTAACCTCGCATAAAAAAAAATTCGCAACATTCTTGTACCATATCCATATGCATTGTGTCTCCCATCCAAAAGTACAGGTGTCTTTTCGTAAATTACATATACATTCTCTTCAGAATACCAAATCATTTCCAGGTACAAAATTTTAAAAAAAAAAAAAAAAAACGTGTGTTTCAGGTTCAACTGTATACATGTCTTCTTGCTACGTATATATGTATTTGATATACAATAGTACTTCGTTTTGTTGTTTTTTAAATCGTTTACCTGTTTTTTTTTTGTATATTTTCTTACCTTGTTGTAAGATTTTGATATATACGTAGTGCTGCACATATCGCTCTGTCTCCGTCATACAAATTTTATGCAACCAGCGGTGATCACTTGCCAGAATGAGATCGATATATAAAATTTGATCTTTAAAAAATATTTTATACATTGTTTCTTGGTATTTTTCTTTAAGACATTTATTTTTGTGAGTGTTATTTAGTTTTAGCGAAGTTGTAACGATCGATGGATTGAATATTAATTTATAAAAGCGTTTTTTATTTAATTTTTTTTTTTAATTAATATATTTTAAGACAAATTTAATTACATGATCGCGCGAAAATGTTTATTTTTTTTTTTGAAATATGATCGTTAAAATGGCGTTGTGATAATCCTATTTTGCTGTACAGTGGATTTTACAAAATATATTTTTTCCGTGTAAATTGCAAAATCGTGTGTTACCTTTCTATAATTATGTTAAAATAAAATATTTAGTAATTATTGTTATATGTGTAATTTGTTGTTTAGTGTTTTGTGTCTGTGCTTAAACATAAGGAAAGAAGTGGTTTAGTTTTATTTATATATGTGTATCAAAAATATTGTTGTGTTGGATATGTAATAATATTATGTTTCGGAAGAGTTGTGATTATAGTGCGTGTTGTGATAACGTGTTGTGATAAACACGCACAAAACATAAAAATGGATATGATTAACATAAATTATTTATTAGTTAATTTATGAGCAACACCAGCGGCGGAGGAGCGCTCGCGCCTTAATATAATGAAAGGATTAAAAGTATCTAATATTAAATTGCTGTTGTTGTTATTATTTTTACTATTTGTAAGTAATGTGAATGGCCGGGAAAAACAGCGACAGGATAACAATAATAATCCGCAACGTATACAACTGAAATCTCATAACAATCAACATCAAAAAATAATTTTACCATCACAACAAGGTCAGCAAACGCAACAGCGACAACAGCAATTCGGTTCTCATGATGAAAAAGTTCAAGTGACCGAGTTTGGTAAAGGAAAAAGTAAGAAATTTAAATATTTTTTTTTTTTTAAATTAATTTTGATATAAAAGTCTTTATCATTTTTATAATATCATTCGAAATTTGTCATGTAAATAATAAAATTTATATTATTTACCTAAGATAGAGCTGTCTTTATTTACGCACATACGACGAGGTACCTATATCATACACGCTCAAACAACCAACGAACGAATATTATTTTCAGTTGAACAAATAATAAGAAAATATTAATTTTTATGTTTGAACGTGTGTTAAAAAAAATAATGTATATTACGTAATTTTAATTTACAGATGTGGTTTTTGATTTAAAAGGTTGTAAATTTACAAAAAAAAAAAAATTATAATAATAATAAGAACAGTGTGAGACATATAGGGTGAGAAAGAATAAGACAAAACACTTGATTTTAAAAAATGATTGATGATTTGAGAAATGTTCCCGCCTAAAAGAGATCAATCATTTGGTTTTACATTTTTAAAAAGTTAAATTAAATTAATGACCGCACGATCCGATATGGCCCCGAAATTTTTTTTATAGCTTTTAAAGATTTCTTTGCGTATAACATTTAAAAATTGCAATCGAGCGCGCACGGTTTTAAATTTTTTTCCCATGATCAATATCTCTGATCGCAATCTTATAACGTTCTTTTTTTTATTTACTTTTATCAATCAAATTATTTTTTTTTTTAGAATTTCGTGTATTATTTATTTAAATTAAATTCTTAAATAAATAGCTTGGAACTTACATAACTGGAATATCAATATATATATATATATTGTGAATTCTGCTTAACATTTTTTTTTGTGTGGAATACATAAAAAAACTCATTATCAGAGTGTCCAACTTGAAAATTTATCAATTGATTTTTATTTTGTATTTTGTTTATTGAAAAAAAAATCGTGACATTTTCTTAATACAAATCTTTTAATTTAATTTTGTATTTTATTATTATTATTTTTTATAATAACATTCTTTGTATGCATGTATAAGTAAATGAGAAACGAAGAAATGAAACTCAAAATTCCATCAATAATTATACATATACAGATGCGAACAACCTTTTTTCATATTGTATATATACAAACGCTAGGTGGTTGCAGAAATTATTTATTTATATATTTTAACACTAACTAATTATAAATTTGTTATTAAAAAATGATTAAACACGTTAAATCTAATTAGTTTTCGCGCACCAGTCTCCCGATATTGAACGATCGTATTACAAAATTGGAAATAATAAAGTTTCAATTCAACTCTGAAGAAATGGTACGAACGAACAACAACAAAAATCGTATTCTTAGTTTGTTACATGAGTTATGTCTTATGATAAACAATAAAATAAAAAAAATAATAAATAACTATAAGAATACTTATAAAGAATCTGTATCAAAAAGTCACGATATTTTTTTTTTTAGTTTCGTCTTAAGAAATATAACAATAATCTTCTACAAGAGTATATAATACAGTGTGTTGTACATACTCTTGTATACAAAATTTATTAGTTTTGAATTTCATTTTTTTTCTTCTGTGCGATCATATAAATGAAAATGATCGATAAATAATGATATTTGGTTGGGTTGAAAGTTGTGCGGTCGTTCGGTTAAACATACATAGTTGTATAAATAGTTATTGAAAAATTTATTGACCATGGCTTAACTCATAAAAAAAATGTATGCTAACTTGCATGGCCGTTAAATTTGTATCGGAATTTTATAAGCGTCAGTTAAAAACAAAATCGAAGTTCACTACGAAAAATGCAACAATACTATTAAGGAATTTCGATTTCGCCTAAATGTGGACATTTTTGGTGGAATTTGCCCCCAGCTTGTTTAAGTCTATTGGTATTCGTATATATGTATGTGAAGTTGGCCCAATATTTAACCCAAAAAAATACTATGGCAGCACCAAAATATACGGATTTTTCATCCCAAAAATAAAACTGTCGCTATACTATAAAAATGTCATGAAAGCAGGAATTTTACTGTCAGCCCAAAAAATATTCATTGAATTAGTTAAAACCAAATTGAACAATGTTCAAGAAATATTCAATAAATAAAGATTAATTTAAGAGTAATTTTCGGTTACAGTTTAATAATATTATAGCAAATTCACCAATAAAAAGATCTGTATTGAAATTGCTATTCCTTTTAATTTAATGTCAAAATCATTTGACTACTGTCGTAAGTGAGAGTGTCGAAATTATTCGAGTACTCCCGTTAACTTTGGGATTCTTTTCAATTAGAGGTTGCTCAGTGCCCTAATTTTCTAAAAACCAAGATAAATTGTAAAGTGTAACATTTATAACTTTTACACACGAAAAAAATTATCGTAGAAGTCTAGATTTATATTGGATATCGTGATGTTTTAGTAATTTAGCATTCACTAAATTTTTTTCAAGATAAAATGTAAAGTGGCAAGATAAGTTTATGTCAAAAAGTAACACAAGTAATTTATCGCGGAATAACTTTGCTTGATTAATGTGTAAACCGCTTTCGTTTGGATATTATTCATAATTAATTGCAATTTTTGATATTTTAGTTTATAGTTTTATTTTAGAATTAAATAAGATCAAGCTCTAACATTTTAATTAACTTAATTAAATAATTTACTAATTATTAATTAAATTTGTGTACTTATAAAAATGGACTATTATCGTTGGAATTAAAATATTCTTTCAGTAAAGTTAAACATTCGAATTTGTTCATCGACCGTCTTCACTATTACCTATACTTTTACTTAGGTTTATCTCCAGTATTTCCTCTAAAATAGCAAAACAAATAAATTTATTATTAATTTTATGTTTAAAGTAGAGAATAAATAATGTACCTATTTATATTAATAGAAGAAGATTTAAAGGGTAGTATATCCTAGGACAAGATGGTCTGTGGATTACAGCAAAAGCAATTTTAGTTGCTCAATTTTCAAATATAAATGTCAAGTGTCTGATTTGACAACATCTAAAATGGACCCGCTCTCCACATAGCAAGCAAAGTTTTCAAGTTGTGTGCACTTGCAATATTTTAGTTGATCATTACACTTGCACAATTAAAAAACTGACGAGCACAATAAATATGACGGCCTATAAAAAATCTAAATTAATTAACAAATTTCAGTTTGTTGTTGTTTAATATTTCATTTAGAGGCACTATAGGAGCTCTCAACAGTTTATAAGATCTTACAATGCTTTAATTCTAAACTATTTATTAACTTATGTTTGAGAAAAGTAACAATTAGGACAAATTTCGAAAAATAATGAACGAGAACAATATTTAATTATTATGCATCAAAACTAGCTTTTAACTAGCACTAAGGCAAATAAGATGTATATTGCATAAAATCGATTTCTACAGTGCAGGTAATTGATCAAAGTCTCACCTACTACTCGTTACCGATCCTTAAGATTAACCCAAACATTTTACAAAGATTAAAAATTAACTCATGGTAAAAAAACAAATCGTAACACTAAAACGTCCCTCCATAACTAGACCTACATCAAATACTAGAAATGGGTCCGATTAACAAATTTTCGGTGTTATTGGGGAGGCACATAAAAAAATTTTGGATGAGGAACTCGTGGAGTTTGGAAAGCTCGCAGTGACTAACCAAATTTGATGGTTAAATGAGTTTCGTTGCTTAAAACGCATAGCTTTTTGTAGTTTACTCGAAATTCTAAAATTTTAATAAGACAATCCCTGGCTTTCCGAGATCCGACTATTATACTTAGGTATTGTCAAGTCGCATATGCAGAAAGAACTAAATATGGCATCGAAAAGAGCTAAACATGTCTTCAACAACGAAATACACTGAAATTATGATCTACTTAAGACAGATTTGATTGAATTTCAAAAACATATCGCAAATAATAATTATATACATAATAATGCGATTTTGTATGTAGTATAAAGAATAACCTTTAAACAGATTAGAATACACAACATTAATCAAAATTCAACTGATCGATCAATTGTAAATAAGACTTATATTATACACGCCTTTACCATACGAAGTAAAGAAATGTTTGGCTGTTGTAATGTTCTTTTCAAACATTTGGTTTGTTTTATAAGTCTATCTAACCGTATCTTGATTTGAATTTCAAATAACTCCCGATTCCAATCATTTTTCAATATGATTTTGGGGGCTATGTGTGGTTCTAGATGGCTTTGATGTATATGCAACAATTTACGTTTCTAGAGATTATATTTTTTTGAGTTATTAAGGATATAAAATAATTAAAATTTCGTTTTGACGTTTAATATCTTGCTCGCTTGCTGTCAATAGGTTTATCTTGGGTAAAAAAACTGTTTACAGAATTCGATTTAAAAATACCAAGATAATATATTGTATAAAATGTTCACCTGTAAAATTACACTTACCACAACCCATAACAACTTGAACTATAGTTTGTGAACAGATGCTATTTAGAATAACTTATATTAATAAGATTAATGTTGAAATTTAAATCAGAACAGTAGTTATGGGCCTACAAAGACTAAATATGAACCTACATACATCGTAAGAGTGTGTTAAGTTTTGATATTTATTTATCGTCACCGTATTAAATTTTATCTTGGAGTGCAATTACGGAATGCGAATATTGTAAAACGGCAAGATAAATTATCGTTTACACGTTTACAAATTATCTTACTGCTTAGAGAATTAGAGCACAGGAGTATCGTTTGCAACAAAATTTGCATTCGTTTTACTTCCGTGTCGAAATTATTCGAGTATTGCCGTTGTTAACTTTGAGATGCTTTTTTTTGTTTAGAATGTGCCCAGTAGTCATACATGCTCGTAGCCATTTTTGAGGCAATTGGAAGTGTTAGTTTTAAATAAGACGGCCTTAGTTAATCTTACTTATTGCTTGATCCATTTAGTATTTTAACTGAGGAGCAGCGGAGGGAGGAGGTATAGATGTCGAACGTCATTTCAATTATTACTTTTCTGTGTAAAAAAATAGGTGAGGCTTTACTCTATGTATTTCATTTCGAATTTTGATTATCGTATTTTTTAAATCATCATAAAGTTCCTGTTTGCAATATGCCGTATAATGTCCGTTGACCATCATTGTAATTAACAAAGGAGTTTACAAAGTATGTTTTCTCGTCCAATGATATTTTTGGAGGAATTAAATTTTGCATGCCAGTTTTTTTTTTATCAAATAACTGCATATCAATCTGGACGTAAGGTCTTTTCTCTACACTTTTATTGAAACAAATTAAACAGTTGAACTCTGCTGTTAAACTGGGACACTCCTTACAAAAGAAGTCAGACACAAGAGTGATATGACACTCGCAATTAGTATTAAGGCCTGCATCATACCTTAATGATTTTTTATTTCAAACAAGGCTTCGTGTCTCAACTGCTCCAGTTGGTTGGTCGTATGCTCTCCGTTCATAGCACTAACCAATTTATGAATTGACTGTAATTCATTAGATTTAATTTTTATTTTTTCGAATCCTACTTGACTCAGTATCTTGAATAAACGAATCGAATGTACAAGTATTTTTGTACGTAGATCTGTTATCCAAAGATCCGTTTTTCAGAAATCCTTTTGAAAATGATGATTTTTCAATTTCCAATTTTTTTGTTAGAGTAGTTACAGTTACGGGCTCTGTATGATTTATTAGAAGTTTAGTTGATAGTTTTGTTTGTTCATTGACGGTGTTTTTATTAAATCTAAAATTTTATTTAATTTAAAATTTGTTGATTGCATTCGTTTACTATTGTTTTTTTTCCTCCAAATTTATTTTATTTTTAAACTGTCGACCAGTGACAGTGCTCTTGATTTTAAAGTTAAAGTTTTCAGAAATTTTTTGGGGATTTTCGATTTGTATTGATCGAATATATATTCATTTCTTTAGTGAATCTCTTTTAAAACCCTCAAGCATTTTGTAGGAAGCTTCCCTAAATTTGGTGCTTCTCGACACTGCCGCTTTAAAATTGCAAAATAATTTTCAATATGGCTATTACTAAGCCGATTATCTTCAAGAAGAATGGGCCACATTGGTTAATAAGTCACGTATTTTTTTATAAATTTTTCTAAAAACTGAGGGTTATAAAATGAATTGACTGGAGATTTTAAAATTTCTTCTTCTGGAATGTAATTGTTAGAAATCGCATTGAATTCTTGATAACATGGACTTTGTTCATATATTGATTTTGAAAATAATTCGCGATTGTCAGATTTATGCAATCCAGTTAAATCGATGACGGTCGAAAATGGTTATTTTTATCACTCATCATATTTTTCATTAAATATGCGCAACAAAGATGAATCCTTACGTATTGTGAAATATTCCTTCTGATTTATGTCGTGAGAGTTTTTTATTTTATGATTATAGCTTTAGTATTACCAGCATATAAAATCGTACTTTTTTGGGATACAATTTCGGGCCAACTTCACAAAGGTTTCGTACATAGTTTTTTTTAAATTTTTTTTTAATTAGTTTTTTTTTAATTAAACGTTACAAAAATTTTATAACTTTTGCACCCCATTTTGAGCGTTAAAAGCTCATTTATAATGATGTGTGCGGTGTTTCTTCTACCAAATTCTTCGTAATATTTCCTCTTGTCTCTGATATCATGATTGGCCTCCATTGGGAATTCACCAGACAAATTTATACATTTCCATGGTTTTGTTACAGGGTGTCTGGGTTGAAGGCTAATCCGTTAAGGGGTGATTCCTTGGTTCATTCTGTGTAAAAATCGTATGGGGAAGGGGGACGCCAATTTTTAATATCCTCTGAGATACAGGAAATATTCATCGGAGAGCAACCAACTTTGTCTTATTTGATTGGTAATTGTATAGGCTTATTTCTTAGACAATTTCTCAAAACTTATGAAAATATTTAATTTTAAACATTTCAACAAAGAAGCTGGTAATCATGGACTACCGTATCAAGGATGATATTATCGATACTCGAGTACTTTTTTTACGAGAGCTTTATGTAAAAAGTACTTCGATACTAGACAACTTTTGTAGAAGAAAAGAATAACAATAACGCAAATCCAATAGGTTTTATCTAGAGATCAGGGTGTCTCTCACACTCCACACCTCTCACACTCCACAAGCTTCTAATGTAGTTTCATATTTTGAGCCAAATTTTGCAAAGGATCCATGCGAAATGCAACTCTTTGCCATAAGAAAGCATAAGTCTTATTGGTTTAAATTAAAGGTCAAAAATACCGATCCCGATTCTCGAGTAATTGATTAATTACTTAATACAGACAGCGCATACAGTGCCAATACAAAATAGCGAAAATCTTCAATGCTAACCATCAGTTTTTTTTTATGGGATATTCACATTAAAATTTGGGTCTCTTGAATTGGATGTTAGGGTGACGGAGGCTTGCCTTCTAAAAGATCAACTCTAACCAAAGTTTTATTTTAAAGCGGCATAGCACTGCAAAACTCATTACATAAAAAAATTACAAATCTTGTCAGTAGTCCCTAAACAAACATAAATTCCAAATATTTTGGTATCGTTGTTTTTCGGAAAATTCAAAAGTATAAATAACTTTGCTCGATCCTATTCTTTAATTGCGATAGTCGAGTAATAATTTTTAGACACCGAAAATTAACGCCCCTAGTCCATATGTCTATGATTCCAGAACACTAGAATTTGTTTGCTTTTAACAACGGTAATTTGTGGGTTAATGTCTTAGAAGAGATTATATTCCATTGCGTCAGCTGATTTTCGATTTTGTCATTAAAATAAGTACCCAGTATTAATGGTTTTTCTGAATTATTTTGAATAGCAGCACCAGAGGCACTCAACAATTGCTTGCCAAACAAAAAATGATAGATCATTAAATACTTATTTTAAAATGGGGTTAAATGGGTTTTTTTAGAATCCAAATTACCTAACATTATGATAGATTTGCAAGAACTGCTTGACGCGAACATGGTGAAGATTATTATTATTGATTTAAATCTCAGTATGCCTATCGCTGTTGCAAGATTAAAATTATGATTTGGACCCTGCAAAATGCTATTTTGATGTGTGTCCAGTGCAAAGTTCTGCCCCTTAAAAATTCAGTACATTTGAGTTTTTGCCAATATCATCCCAGAACCGTATACGTTAAAATTTATGGTACATGAGTACAAATAATGTATTGGGGGATTGTAGGGAAGATCATGGTGAATTAAATTAAATAAAAAAAAATTATAACTGTTTTTTTAGAAAAACTGAATATTATAAAAAAAAAATATTTTTTTTTACTTCAAAGCATCAAAGATAATTAAAAAGCATCAAATCATCAAGATAACCACTTCGATCTTACCTAAGCCTGTACATATACAATTACCAGTCAAATAAGACTAAGTTGGTTGCCCTCAGATAAATATTTTGGAAGTTACAGTTTATAATTGTTTGTACTTTTTTTCTGAATCTAACTTTTTAAACAACCGCATACGATTTGTTTCACAAATTGAACCAACGAATTATCCTTAAACGGCTGACCCAGAGCCAAATTTTGCTAAATTGACAGTGTACGGATTTATTTTAATTAGCTTAAAATGAAGCACGAGTGAAACCTTTTCTAAACCATAAATCCTCAATCTGACCAATTTCGCTAAACTTAAAAGCTACGAAATTCGACCAGTGTCGTGCTATATTGTCTACATCGCGTAGAATTAATATTCTACACGTGTAGTAAATTAAAAGAATGGCGTCATTGTCAACGCCATTGTTTTAATATTCCAAATACATTGGCTACACGTGTCTACATCATTTTAACTTGAATCCAAGATTTTATATGGTAATGAAGCACATTTTTGTAAATGTTACGTTTAAAAAGCGAATTCGTTAAATTAAACGATTAAAAATCCGTTATAATTGGGGTTTGTAGGACCGTTGTAATTGGGGGCAGGAGATGGTCAATAAATGTATCTTTTTCCTAGCATTGCCAAGTTTTAAGTCTTACGACCAGTTATACATGGTGGTTGTTGCTGTATATTTACGTGGTGCGGTAGATCATGAGCATATGCCCATCTGGCTTTCCAGGATGAAGTTCGCTTTAGCGATTCATAGCTGAATGAGATTTGTAGAGTGAAAGTACTACCTGAAAAAGTTCATCATGTATCTTACAGTCTTGTGTAACAGGGCTGGCTTTCCCGTGAATTGATAGACATTTACGTTTTTCAATGTTGAGATTCAGAGAACTAAACTCGCACCATATGGCTAGATCGTATTTTTTTTTTAAATAAAACCTAATATTAAATTATTAAACATTAAATCTAATAAATGCTAAAATAAGGCCGAAGGGTTACTAGATATTTGAAGCAATATTTTTTTTTTTTTTTTATTTAGCAGCATATAGCGCCTACTATAGGCTGGATCACCTAACTCTGTTGGGTGCTATTGCTTTGATTTCCAGTCATGACTTTCCGAGTGGCTTCGCTTCTGTAAGCATCATTTCGATGTTACAGCTGGTCGTCCGACTTTCCATTCCAGATACCTTGTTATGTCATTCTGGGCCTTGCTCAGTATGTAACCAATCCATCTTCAATCGTGCTTTCGTATTTCGATGCCAATAAATTTAATTGATTATGGGATAGGGTAAATGTGTTTGCAGTTTGTGTCTTTGTTGAGTCATTTCTTTAAATCTTTATCTGATCCATCTCTTTGCACTAGCGTTCAACTAAGGTATACAAACTTATTGATCTCTTCTACTTCTTCTTGGTTGATATAAATAAATATTTATTTTGAAGCCAATTACTTTTACTAGGTCTGATAACTTCTGTACTTTGTATTGCATTCCAGTGTGTTTGTGTGTTAGTATACGCATCCGCCACCTGACATGACATTGTCTAATGTATACTTGTAGTAGGAACAGAAGTATAAAGTATATCTAGTTCAGGTCACTTTTTTAGGTAATCATTATAGTCCAGTTTACGTTCCATTTTTGCGGTATTATAGCGCCGTACGTCCATACTTCTATTATTACTGGTGTTATAGAGTTGTTGTAGTTGTCATTATGGCTCGTTCGAATATTACAGCTCTAAAATATTGTTGTCTTCGAAATATTTCTTCCATCTCTTCAATTGAGCTTTATTTGTTGTTAAGATTTCACCTTATTATTTGGATATTGATAAATTTTCCACCTACCCGTAGTACGCCTGCCTGCGGTAACTCCTTTCCATTTCCTTGATTTCTCGTGCAAAATAATCTGCGTGTTGATATTTCAGCTCCGATTTTTTAATCGGATTAACTTTGTTGACCCATTTGCAACTTAAGATGCGGTTATTCGTCAATTTTGTCGGTGTTAAATTTCTTCCGATTTGAATTGATGCATTGTACAGGCTTAATTTTGAATTGTAATATTACCAGTTTCTGGTCACTATGTGAATGTCAGCACCTCCAATTTTCTTTATATCTTGTAATGGCATGAGCATGCCACTTGTCCCCCTTTTCAAGCTCCAATGAAAACAACCAGGAACAAGAAACGTCGATTGATAATCGACGATAACTTGATTGATAACTGGTAAATCTCTCAAGAAACTGTAATTCTCAGCTAACCTTAACTAAATTGATATGGCTTACATTAAAAGACCCCATCCGTATTCTTGTTCAAAAAAATTTTAATTTAGCAAAACCGCACAAAACAATCTGTTGTGCACAAACTCGTCATGTGGCCGCCATATCAGTACGACGCCTGTATTGCAGGAGAAGCGGACGTTAAAATTGGCAATGAAAATGGATACAGTATTCGTTCGCACAATGAATTTGTACAGTGCTATTATGATTGTTAATTAAGTCCATGAAAGCACATTATATACTGACATTTTATTCGATATGGTTACGGTTGTAACTCAATTTCAACTAGAACGAAAATTATTAATTTCGATAGAGCACCGTTGAGTTCACAAAAAATTCTTTGTGGCTGTTTCAATTTTCCTTATTCCTTGTTGAAAGAATACAGCGATACCTGTGTATCATCAACATTACAATTCAGCGAACTACTGGTATACGCTAATTTATCGAATGATAAGCGGGTCTCCTCCGAGTTCGTGAAAAATTACGTTAACCAAAATAACGCTACAGCAATACCAAAACAAAATAATTGTATTTCACGAACGAGATTGGAACCTTTTTTGATTGTACTAATAGTGAAAATATCGATTGGGCAAAGGACCGGTCCAGCCTGTACCAGAAAGTGGCGACCTCGTCATGAAAAGCCATTGATAAAACAATAAGAATAATTAATAATTTACATTTTTTACGAGTTGTCTACGCAAAAATCAATTCTCTGTACGCTATTTTCGACACCGTATTGTAGTCATTTGCACGCTTTTTAAAATCCCAAAATCAAAATCCCTCTTTTTTAAATCCTGAATTTCTTGATTATCAATATTCCCCTTCAAAAAAAAATTATAAACTCGCGAGCGTCCAAATTCATAAAAAAATGTAATCCACTATAACGCGGGTGCATAAAATATAGAATCCATCTTTGTTAAATTCCTAAATCAAATCTGCTTAACAAATTTCACAGTATTATGGTACGAAATGACATAGTTCCAATCAGTATTGCCAAAAACTAATTCTGCAACTAAAATGTATGTGAAAATCCCAATCCAGCTCTTGTATTAATACGTTAAGATATGACCTAGTTCAAACATCATGGATGAATTCCAGGAAAACCTTTATGGAATTCCATTCTATAGATCGATATATCAAATTTAACTATATGGTTAAGAAATGGTCGACATCCATGTAACGATCCCAAACCAACACTACAAATCTAAATTTAACCATGATTGATGAATAAATGGCCAAGTTCTACCCAATATGGCCAAACCCCAAGATTTATGTAAGAATCCCAAACCAGCTCTTCAACATAAAGTTGACTGATTGATTAAGAAATGGTTAATTTCCATTAAGAGTAAATGGAACTGTGTCAAACGATTATAAACATTACCATATGTACTCTAAGATGATTACTTCATTTTTATGAATTACTTCATAATTAACGTTAACCAGTATTACTCATACTAATACAAACGGCTGTGTATAAAGGAACGCGTCTCCTAACAATTAATATTAAGCGCAATTCATTTAAACAATAAATTAACATTAAAGCCCAACTTAATTTAGTTTGGATTAATTTCGCCTTATTAGAGAGATTATTATTTTTGGGATTAAGTTTGTCTGGCTTATTTTAATTTAATATTTTTTTAGGGGATTGGTTTTTGCTGTTTTACTTTTTGATTATAAATTATTTGGGATATTGA
Source organism: Nephrotoma appendiculata (assembly GCA_947310385.1). Taxonomy (NCBI): domain Eukaryota; kingdom Metazoa; phylum Arthropoda; class Insecta; order Diptera; family Tipulidae; genus Nephrotoma; species Nephrotoma appendiculata. Next base: position 172,519,617 of record OX371224.1, read on the forward strand.
AGTTAATCCTTCGTTAAAATTCAAGTAGAGATCCAAATCCAGTTCTGTATATGTATCAAATTTGACCATTATTGGTTAAGGAATAGACAAGCTCCACTGAGCATGGCCAAATTCTAAAATTTTTTGAAAGATTCATGTTACATTGCATATCACATTCCATAAATATTTTGACCAAGACCAATTAATTACTCTGGCCAAGTGCAAACTTAGAACTTTCTTAATAAAAATTTAGATAAAAAAATATTTTAATTTGTCTTAAAAAATCCCTGAAATTTTGTTGTTTTTTAAGATTTCAGCAAAATAGAGACGATAAAAAGCGAAATTTTGAAAAACGTCATTTTGAAAAGCAAAGTTTTTAAAACAGAGGTATTTTGATAATTCGGGATTTTGTAATTCGGGCTTTTATACCTATCCCTGGGCTAACTTTACCAATAACTACAGAGTGCGCCATCTTTTATGTCGGTATGTAAACCTTGAATAACTGTGACATTTGTCCCGATTGACTTGATTTTGATTTGATCTGAAACGTCAATTCGGTACATTTTGTACCGTGAATCAGTATAGTAAAAAATAGTCGTTCAGTTGTGTTAACGTGCATATCGTCGAAAATATCGTGGCCGTCTGACATTCGTCGTTTGGTGTCGAATTTTGCTGAGCACGGGACAGTGCACATCAACGATCAAGTTGTTCTATTGAACTGATTGATGCGGTCAGAGAGAGCGTTGCCCAGGACCCACAAATGTCATATCGTCGCTGCGCTCAGCATATTGGCGTCAGTGGGACCACTTTGTGGTGCATTTTGAAGGAAGATTTGCATTTGTTTTCGCGTATAAAGTTCAATTAACACAAAGTTCAATTAACACAGTCGCTCGAATGATTGATACTGAACCTCATTTTTGGAAGCAAATGTTGATGACCGACGAGGTCCATTTCACACTCTCTGGCGATGTTAATATGCAAAATTGCTGCCTTTAAAGAACAGAGAATCCACACGAGTTCCATGAAACGCTATTCCATGGCCAAAAAGTGACTTTTTGGGCCAGCGTTTGCGCCAAAACCATCATTAGGCCATATTTTTTCAGAGAAAACAAAACAGTCAAATGAAATCGATATCGGTGGATGTTGGCTCAATGTGTCTGCCCGCAAATGCGTGAAGGAGGTCTTGCCGATTACTGGTTTCACACTGCAAATCAAACAATTCAGTTTCTGCAACGAATATTCCCTGGACGTCTGATGTCAAAAAGAGGCGACATTGACTTGACCGCTCCGGACTTTTTTTTTGTGTGCTTATTTGAAAAAAAAAGTGTACGCCAGCAAGCCTCAGACCATTGACGAGCTCAAGGCAAACATTCGTGCCAAAATCATCGCTATACCGCCCGAGATGCTCGGGATGCTTTTATATGATAAGCATCCATAATCAGTTGTCTTGTCCGGCTTTCACGTCAATACGACTGCGCCAATTTTACTGCTGCTTAAATATCTTTGTAGTTGTCAATCACCGGACGGATCTTTAGTGATAAGTAAGATAAAACATAAATGTGTCAGTCATGGGCATTGTACAGGGCATTGTATCAATTTAAAACATTTGAGACTACACTGCTTAATTTTTTGATCATATTTCTTGTTATATGCATGACTTTACCAATTTGAGAACGAGGCTTTATTTATCAAATTGTTAAAAAAGATCATTTGCTGCTCCGTATATTTAACAGATTGAGTGTCGAACAACAAGTATTTAATATCGATTCTTCAAAAAATTGACAATGAGCGATGATGCACATTTTCACCTAACCAGTTACGTTAACAAGCAAAGTACCTTCGTTTGTGATACTGAAAGGTGGGCGGTATCGTGATAAAATACAAAATGGCTTTGTATAGTCTTAATTAGATGTTATATAGACTGGTTAATGAGTGGTTTCAGCACGACGCCGAGATCATGTGATTTGACCGATTTTTACCGAAAAAAAGTTGGAGTTTTATTTGAATCGCCCAATATATTTGCAAGTCTATTGCATTCGGCTCGGTTTAAATGCTCGCGAAAACTAAAAGTCGAAGTTTTCCGGAAAAAAATCATCCGGAAATCATAGGAAGATTACGCTAGGTCCCAGGGCTGCTCCTTGGAGCATACTACTATTGGATGAGACATTTCATTTTTGTTAATTAATTGTGATTAAAAATCATATTATATTGGTGGTAAATATTTTGCACTTACCAGAGTTTATGTCCCAAAGATTATTTCAGGTAAAACCGGCTCATTTTTTTGAAGTTCTCACATAACAACTAAGCTCTTCGGTGGAAAATAACCATCTTAAGATTTTTGCTAATTATGAGTTTATAATTGGGGGCTTGTAATTGGAAAGTAAAATAATTTGAAACGTGAGCCATTTCTGAGAAAACTATACTACAATACATTCGATTAATTTCGTTATCAAGGGGTCCGTGAGACTTATTGAAGTCGTTCATCTCTACTATTTAGACGGCTTTATTACAATACCATAAAAAATAGTCCATTGTATGCGGGGATAACCATTTTTGGAAAATACCTACCATTTCATAGATATCGAAGCAATGTTATTTCTCTAATAAGTTTATTTGTAATTTTGAATAGGGACAAATTATAACTGAGTTCTTAAATATACTGCCGTCATTTATGACGGGTTGAGACTCCGAACAATTAGTGTTTTAATCTATTTCTACGAGGTTAACACAAATATCATTGCTTATGTATTGTTTTAGTACTAATTACCATTGCTAATATACCATGAAATAAACGCAGCGAATGATAGTTGATTTAATTATAAAATAATCGCCTGCTTGGTTGATTAAAAAAGTAAACTAAAATGCCGGTGGCATTAAAATCATCACTGTTTGATATACAGGGTTCCCTGAAAGATAGTATATTCATCACAACAGAGTGTGTAAGGAAGCCCGCGTCCGTTGTCGTTCTAATCGCTGTATTTAAATAAATTTCTTTTTCACGTTGTTTTAAATTTTATTGGTATCGACCGACGAGACAAATTTGCAGTTTGTAATTTTGGCAAAAATGATATTAAAACTTTAATTAATCATTTTTATTAGGTTTCACCTTCTAAAGAATCCCTTTATTTAAAATATGCGCGTGCGTATCGCGTTATGTGAAACCGTTAGAATCTGTGCTCTTAAGAACAACAAATTATTGTGAAATCTTAATTTTTTTATTTAAATTATATACTAAATATGACTTTAAGGCAGCATGCGCCCTGTATTTTAAATGGTCAAATGATACTCGTAAAAAATTAAATTAAACAAAAATCGAATGAAAGATTGAAAATGGTTTTCAACATGAAGATAAATTCTAAAATTTAAGTACATATGTAACAAAACAATAAAGCCTACGTCAATTGGAGCCGCACTGTTAATATTTGGTACAGTGTTTGTTGTTGTAAATATGCTATAAGCATTTAATTTATACAAAAAAATCTGAATCCGCCGTTCCACACTTTGATTCTGTCGTCGTGATTCTTTCCTCGTTTTCTTCCCCTTAATCTACAAACTGTTACTACGAAACGAGGAAAGAATCAAAGTGTAATCATTATCTACGATTTCAATTCTGATGTTCCCGTATCTATTACACCTAGCCGACGAATGGTGTGAGCTCAATGAATCACTCGTTTGCAATTTAAATATCTATATATTATACAAATTCTGTTTAATTATATACTGTAAATTAATACAATTATATTATTATTTGTAATAATTGTTTTAATTGTAACTGACTACGTTTGAATTTAAATTTGTCTTATTTAAATAAATATAATTCGTTCTCGGTATTATTAAATTATTCAACTTGAAGAATGTTTTATTTTAATTTTTTTTTATTTATTTTAATGTTAGTTAAATTATACAAATTAGATTTATACTTTGTGTATGTAAGAAACTAAATGTCTGGACTCTTCTTAGAGAAGATTGTTGTTAGTTGCTAATTTTTCGATTTATTCATCAATTTATGACGATTTATTTTGGGTTTTCTAAAATTTTACATAATTTCTTGTTTATGAAATACATGTTGTTCTGAACGACATCCAACACTGAGCTCTTGCCGGCTATAATCACCGCATAGAAGCCGCTGCATAATCAATTCTGCTAATGGGATTTGAAAATTATTTTCAAATTTTGTTACAGTGGCGACCAACAGTGATAAATGGATATTTTTTCAATTCCCTTCCAATCCGTTTTATAAGGGTGTGTAACGAAATCTCGGTTTTCAAAAACGCGGTTTGTCAAAATCTCGGTTTTTTTTCTAAATCTTGGTTTTCAAATTCTCGGTTTTCAAAATCTCGGTTTAAAAATCCTGGTTTTCAAAATTCGCGGTTTTTAAAATCCCAGGTTTGTATAAAAAAAACGATTTTTAGGAAATCCTGGTTTGAATTTTTAAAATTTGACATGTGGGAAAATGGGTCATTTAAATGATTTTTTGACCAAATTCAAAAATCGAGTTTGCATTCTAAAGTTCTAGAAAATGGCTAATAGAAATGTAATTTTGATGGAGGGCTAAGTGCCCGTGAGAGTTATCGAAGCCGTCAGCCTCTACAATTGTTGCATTTTTAAATGTTGCATTAACAAAATATTGATTTTTTTTATTAATCTTGCAACTACAAAATGTTGCAATTACAAAATGTTGCAAGTACAAAATATTTCAATTAAAAAACTTTATTAATTATTTTGTGCAATTAGAACTAGAAGAAAAGAAAACAGGGATTTTGAAAACTGTGATTTTGAAAACCGGAATTTTGAAAACCGGGATTTTGAAAACTGAGATTTTGAAAGCCGAGATTTTGAAAACTGGGATTTCGTAGTACACCCTTTTATCGATTCTTTTATTTATTTTTGTTTGTTTCATTTTCGTTATTTTTAGCTTATTTATTTCACAATGTTTCCAGCCATGTTCGCGTTTTGAATAAATAAACTGAGAGTTCACTAATTTTGTTCGGTTCATTTTTTTGATTTTGTTTAAGTTTTCTGTTTGTTTCGCTACAATCGGCGTGTTCAGTCCGATCAAAATGATAAAAATTATTATGCTATTTCTTCTGATTCATAATTCACTCCGTACAATTTTATATCACAGCTGGGTGAATAACTTATAATCGAGAATTAAAAAAAATAATTCTAAAGTAAAATTTATTACACACCAGGATAAGGTTGACCTACCCTCGATAAGAATTCTAGAGTAGCATTTGACCCAAAATAGATGGCCGTCATGTGTAAAAAAATTTATTTAATTTGGTTAAATTGATGTTTTAGACGGCGGGTTAATTTTGTCGGTTCAGGTTAAAAGCACTACGTTTAGTGGTGATCTTGAATTTAGTGACGACCCTGAAATTCATAAACTTTAGAGATACTGGCGAAAATTATTTTTTTTAAACTAACCTATAATTTGAGTGTACATTTTGATTAAGCAATTAAAAATAAATAAATAAATTCCTTTTGCACATACTAAATATTTCCTTAAGTATGTGGTTTCAGAGATATGAGCAGAAATATTTACATTAAAGCAAAACATTTGTCTCTAAGGTCAAAAACTGTTTTGCTGTAACGAGAAATAAAAATAGATAAAATCAATTCTTCTTTGACTTATAAAGCAAATTTTTATTCCGCATACGTTTCAATTTAAAATAAACTAATTTTCGCAAATATCTCCAAAATTAATGAACTAATAGGGCATTCAAGATCACTCCTAAACGTCCTCCTTGACATTGTACAATTTTCATACGAATTAATTTTCTCCTACCCTGCACAGTTTCCGACATAAAAGCCCGGTATTTATCAAAGAACACCCAGTACACTCTACCTTATACTTGATTGATACCATAAAATGGTCTGTAAGGGCATTTACCACGGTGGAGCACAAGACTTCAAGCGTTTCATTTCAAAATTCGATAAAGAAAGGGGTCTATTAATATAGTACCGGACGCATTGTTTGCGACGGTGCTAAGTGATGCTATAGTCTGCACAATGCAATCAAAGCCTTTATTTTGCACGTCGACCTAAATCTCTTACTCTTCAGGACACCGTATATGTCAACCAGATAGTTAAGTTTCAACAGCTAAATGAGTGCGAAGCTACTATTACCGTACAAGACAATAAAATCGTAATCGCGGCGCGTCTTCTGCCATTCGTTACTCATGCAATGCACAGATTTGCCTGATTAGAAATTGGCGGGAATAGTGGTGCAGCAAAAATTGTATTGGCCTCAATATAAAGTCAATGTAATCAGTGAAAATAAACAAAGCGGCAAACTTCTTTACTAGACCCATACAATGGATTCTCTAGTTGAGTCAACCAGACTCTTTCACCCTTTCAATGTTTCTATGTTGGCGCAAAGCGTCTGCGTCTATTATCTTTTAATTCTTTTTTGAAAATGAGGTGTTTATAATATTTTCCGTTCCAGGGCGCGTATTCTTGAAATCGGTGGAAATTTCCGTCTGCGGAATATGATTTGCTTTAAAATTCTTTATATTTTTCTAACTTTAAGCCGGTTACTTTAATCGTGTTTTCGCATTTGTTTGCAAGTAGTCTATTGTTTATTTCTCCACTAAGGGAAACTTTCCGATTGTTTAAATCGATGCGGATTTATTCCCTTTAGTAGGGAAAGTTAAATAAATAACAGAAAACTTGCAAACAAATTTGAAAAAACGATTAAAGTAGCCGGCTAAAAATTCGAAAAATATAAAGTATTCTAAAGCAAATCATTTTTCGCATTATTTAGGAGTGTAGTGGTAAATCTCAGTTAGCGAGACCAAAATTAATATCGACGATATTTAAAAAGTCACATCTTGTATTGTCATACAATACTATATTTTGATTTGATAAAACCACACAAGCAATCCATTTAATATTGGGGAATCTGTGTGGTTGATTGGTTGATGCGTAAACTTAAATTTACAATAGGTAAAACGATGATCGATGAACCCCATGAAAGGACGTGGAATAGAACGAAGTCACGAAAACTAATGATGGCTAATTTTCCGTATGTAATACAAATTACGCAAAATGCGTAAAAGTTATATGCGAGAAATAAATTACAACTCAACCAACATTAATAACTATTGATAATATTTGAAAACTAAACAATTTGATTATAAGAATGGGAATTCGATCATTTATTGTTATCTCTGTATCGGTTACCCAAAGGCCTGGTCTAACCGGTGGACTGCACTTCACAATGTTTTACATTGTATACTATTGCAAGGACTTATATAAACATGAATTGAGATGATAAATCAATTGCAGAAATGCGACGTTCGGGCTATGTAATTGTCGGGATAGCCGTAAACGGACATCGCCCGATAGCTTTAACCACGTCAGCGGTGGTTTTAATCACAATATAATGGACGTTATCAAATTATAATTCATAGTGCAGGACATTTCGCAGGAAATTTCCAGATGGGAATTTTTTGGTTGGGTTAATTTAAAATTTGCTGCAGAATTTGTTTTTAAACGTTACCTTCAGTTGGGCCCAAAGAATATAAATTAAACATATAGAATGAATGACAGCAGCTGTCAAACGAGTCAAATTCGGAGGGTAAAAGAGAAAGCATCTAAATCAATGGGATTACAAAAACAAGAAACCAATATAAGAACCCCACGCCAACAACCAAAATTGTTTTCTTAATTTTTTCTGATTTATAACATAAAGTAAGGATAAATTTATCACAAATCACTAGTTTCTTAACACAATTTACATTTTACTTTATACAAACACTTATAGATGGTAAAATATTCTTTTTCGAATTTTTCGATGCGCATTTAGCAACATTTCACAAGACGCACTACTACATAAACCACTAATTATTTTATAATTTTTTTTATTATTTTAATGAATTTTAATTAACAATTTTAAAACCACAAAATTAAGCCGTCAACATAGGTTGTCACTGCGCACATAAATAAACAGATGATTTGGGGTTCTTATGTTGAGATATGAGTAAGCCATATGCATTTTTTATGTAACCATCCTGTTCCCACATGACTCAAAAGAGATAGCAAATATTATATTGAATTTATATGGGGAAAAAACAGTTGCTGCTCTGGTTAATGTAACTCTATTGTTGGGCCTGCACAAGCTCGGATCATGTACGTATTCAGTCAATCAGCAATGACATCTCCGAATCCTGTGAGGATTCCCAAGTGATTAGTATACTGTTTTACCCAAACGACGTACAAGCACGAGACCAAATATTTGAAAAATCCCCATCTTTCGTAAACTCTCCACGAAGTGATTCGTTTACAGTATTCTACAATATCTTTTTGTGATGGCCGTCGCTTTATTTTAGATCTCACTGCTGCAGCGAGAGTATTGTTGGCCAAAATACGAATTGCATCTTCTTGAGATTCAAAAGTTTATATGCCGATTGACATAAACATCATGTTACCATGTCATGGCACAACGATTTTTATACGGGATGAATAATATTTCCACACTTGCTTATAGTAGTTAGCCTATTAAAAATACTTTTTGCTTCAAATTTCTGCCAAGGAACCAATTTAAAAAACGGTTGATAATATTAACGTACTGTGTCAAAAGCTCAGTATTTGGAAAATGTGAGATGCTTCTAGCATAACTGGAATTATTTTTCCATCAATAATGAACTCTTGAGCAATGGTTGATCGTTTTAATCGATCAATGCAGAGCGACGAACATTTAATTGCATTAAATTTTAGTCGGACCGGCTTACCGGACAGTGAGCTCTAGCATTCTTTGAGATCGTCCGGGTTATCGCCAATCAGCAAAAGGTCATCCCCATATGCGCGAATTTTGTGAGTTTGGTTATGGATGTTATAGCACCATTTCAAGAGAGTGCAGCACGCAAGATATGTTCAGTTGCCAAGTTAAATAGTATTGGACTTAGCGGTAGAATGGAATAGTAGTTCTGCTATTTTTATTGATTTGCATGAATCATTTCTGCGCTGGCGAAAATAATGTTGTGTGTTTTTGCCCATGAAGTAATTCGAGCAGCTATACATTATACGGGGATAGAGCCCGTGCTTTTAACTTTATTAAACAGAGTTAAATGGTACCTACATTTTAAATTGAACTGCATCAATTTTTTATTTAGGATTCGGGCCCCATTTGTGTTTGGTCATCACGTATTGACATAACCATAGTTGTACTTGTATTGGACCTAGAATCATCAGCTGTAGTAGAACTAGACACTAATGTTTCACGTATATTTCGCACTCGTGTACACGTACTAATCGGAGATGATCTAGGGGATTCTCCTAGTAGCGCCAGTGGATAAATTCATATTTTAAGTCTCGTTATCAATCATACCATTTCAAGCACTACATGCTCTTAAGAGACCTCGTCGAATATTTGCTGTACCTCCAGTTGTTGTATTGGATGCACTCCTCATTAATCATTGTACCATGCGGATGCCCCGTGTTGCTTTGATGTGTTTTGCACCGCTTTGTAGTATCAAACTCCTCACTGCATTCTTGACATTGGAAAGCTACTTGCCGTTTATGATGCCTCTTTAAATGCTTGTTTAGATCCAAATGTCTTCGGCACGCTTTCGGTGTTGGTTCGCATAACGTATATACATGCTAAGTGTTTAGCAAATGGGTATGGGGATTAAATATTGCTTGTATTCCATCCAGGAGACATTCATCATATTTAGCATCGTTTATAAATTACTAACTGCGTTTTAATCACTTGTTTATATATTTTTTTACAAACGACTTGGAATCACTAATACAGAACTAATTAGCACTTTGAACTTAGTCTTTAGACGGAGAAGCGATACACTAGAAATTAAACATTTCATTTTTATGAATTTTTAACTGATAAGTTTAACTTTTGACGGTAATTTTAAATTAATGCGCGCAATATTTATGATATCCACGGTTTATCAAAACCGCTTGAATTACGATAAAAATTTGATTGAACCTTAATAATAGAGAAAAATTCCTAATATACGTTTTAATTTTTACATTGGAATTTAGTAAGAAATCGATAAAGAACTTGTGAGAATATGTTATATATTATCAACATACATGTTTTACAAATTTTAAATATTTTATTTATTTTTGTTAAATGCCAGCTGCACACATTTATTTGTATTTCGTAGAATTTATATATAAAAAAAATTCGTTTTCGATAAATGCGCGATATCTGTCTCTAAACCTTTATATAGTTTATACCTATCAATTTTTTTTTTTTGCATAACGATACAAATTATATATATAAAGTTTTAATCGTATGTGACCACATACTTTATATTCTGGAACCGCACTTAATATGTTTAATAAATTTTAGGTTTATACATACTCGTCTATATATGAGCTGTCTATGTTTATTGTTTTGATTGACATTCAGTCAATTTAGTTGTTTAGTTCTTAAGGATTATAAATTAAATTTTTTTTGTTAAAGTCATCTTTGGCTTAAAACATGCATCCACCCATCCTTTTAATATATATTTGTAACTTAACCCAGCCCTTGCATCCATACCTGAGTCCTTTTGTTTTCTATTTAAAGATTTATATTATAGATTCTCAAGTACCATATCAATAAATGTTATCTAATATTTTTTTTTTTTTTTTTTTTTTTGTTTATTGTATACATATGTGAAGAGGGTGACTTTATGACAAGATTTCTTCTAACTGTGCGAGCTCTCCGTTTCTAATTCTAGTTTTCTTATACCTGCGCACCTATCTATGATGGATATTTTTGATTTATTTCGTTTCATCTAAAATTTATATTCTTTATAAAATTTATTGTTATATTTCATCTTTTCATGTTTAAACAAAATACAAAAAATGTCTTAAGGTTGTGTATGTGTGTGTGTGTGTAAAATATATTTATATTTGTATTGTTATTGTTCGAAACGAAGAAAATATTTCTCAAGAATTTTTTGTTAAGATGAAAACTTTATTGTTGTGTTTTATGTAGGTATAAGATGAAAGTTATTGAGAATTAGGTGTAACAAGGTGCTATTTCAAAAAATTGGTAATTAATTTTACTTGTTTTCTGTTGCACATGTATATGGATGCCTAAGTGCGCTTACAGTCCATAAAATTCTAAAGGGTGGCGCCTCATGGCTGCGCGAATCACATTTTAAATATTTTGCTACCTGATGTAATATAAACTATTATACATCTACTTTTGTACATGTTTTACAATGTATCCAATAAAATGAGATCAGTGCGCTGCAATACCACACAAAAAATGCATATTTTTATTCGAATGTGTTACATTAAATCGCGTTTTTTTTTTTTTAGATATTTTTGGGTTTCTTGCGGTTGGTTATTTTTTTGCTGTTATCTTTATATAAAAATCGTGGTTGTCTTTCGCGTATATAAGTTCATGTTTACATTGGCAATTAATTTTTTTTTGTATGCTCTTGTTGTTCATTGTTGCTTGTTTGTTATACTCGCTTTTGTGATTCCTGTGAAATGCCTCAAGTATTTTTCCAATGCAGTTTATAATTTTTTTTTGTATTTAACTCTTTGATTTTGTGAGATTTATCTTTGGTTGGAACGAAAATAGTTTTTTTTATGTATGTTTAATAGTTAGGTTCGAATGATTGTTTTTTTTTTGTTAGCTGTTGGCAGAAAGTTTAGTCTGCGCGATAACATTGTGTTCTCAAAAACATTTATGCATCTCTCTATAATATATATAAGGCCGACATTGTTTCAGGGGGTTATATAATGATTTGTAAACTCAGATCACGACCAATCCCAATACTTCATTATACCAAATCAACAATCACTTAAATTCTATGAAATAAAGAAAAAATATCTTCTACCTTAATCAAAATTCAAAACATATCAAATAGTATATATGAAATACTAATCCAACCTTCAATCTTCTTCTTTATATATAAACAAAAAATACATTTACAAAGAGCTTAATACATTACGACAGCAACAAAAAGAAACCAATCTAACATATGTAACACATGTTATCATTTATCTTTGATTACATATCCATTTTTTCTTTAATAAAATAAAAATATATAATCAATTAATCGAAAGACTTCTATGAACGATGAAAAATATGTAAGCGACGAACCTGATTTCGTCTTTTTTCTTATCAATCATTTTATATCAATTTTTTTTTTGTAAAATATATAAAATATTTAATTACTACTCAAGACGATCATAATTTATTTTTATTGGCGATCAGTACATATTGCACACAGCAGATTCATTACACTTAGGCCGCATCATATTCGTTTGTAATTTTTCTAAAGAAATTGATTTTTTTATTTTTCGTCTTTAAACGTCCATGCGGCGCCATGAACAAGTTTATATATAAGACTTATTTTTTTTCTTATTCTTTTATTAATTTTTTTTTATGTATTTTCTCGCGTTTGATTCGCTGGCCATAAATGAATATTTCTTTTTATCTTAATATAATTTCATTACACTCTTATATTTATTTCGGTTTTAAGGCAATCATTTAAATCGACGTGATTTTTCATTTTGAATTTAACCCTCTCAGCTGTTTTGCGGTGAAATGATTTTGGTTAACGTATAATAACCAAAGATTGCAAGGTTAAGATATTGTTAACATAAAAAGAAATTTAATTATGATTATTGTTGGATGCAATTGTGTTGCAAAATATATGCGCGTCTCTATAGATGATGTGTAAAATTTAATTTTTTTGAAATTGATTTTTTTTGTTGTTTTAATTCAATTTTTGTGTTTAACGTAAATGGTAATAATAATGAGTACTTTTGAATATATTTGGACAGGACATATTTGTCGGCGTGCAAATTGAGGAAATATTAAATGTAATTTTGTAAACTGATATAACTTAATGCCAATTTTCGTTGGCCTAAATGTAAAAAATAATTTTTATTTATTTTTACTTTATTTTAATCGATTTATTCTTTTTCTGTCATTTCAGGTAAGTTGCCGTGCAATTATCAACCATAATGTTTAGTACTATATATGTGTAAGGTATTTATTATAATTTGTAAATCAATCATGTTTATTCAATGTTTCTATTAATAAACTAGCGGGCCCGACATACGTTGTTCTGCCCGAACGTTGGCTTGCCTGTAATATTCGAATTTTCCATTAACTATGTACCAACTACCAAGTGATATTTGACATTGGGTTTCAAATTTCAATGTTTACGATTTGTCATTGTGTGATTTGTTGTTGCCCAAAACAAAATGAAAAAATAAGTTAAGTTATAGGCAATGGCGTACCGAAATGAATGCGTGGCATATTCGAAATGAGAATGCAAGTATCCTCAATCTTTATTAACGTCTTGGTTGTATATTTTTGATACTAAGATCTTGCAATGCAGAGTGCAATGCAATACATTAATGTCTTTGCGAATTGTCCGAAAATACCTGGTCGGTTACATAGTTCAAAAACTCAGTTAGTGTGTGTTTTGGGTCAGTTAATGCGCTTGTTGTAGAGCAGTCTCTTCAGTGAAATAAACACGCTCTCCATTTTCAAGGTGCACGGCCAAATGTATAACAGCGTATTATTTTCTCGTTATCATTTACGCATTAGAACTCAACGTTTATGTGTGGTCAGTTGTCGGTTTTGCACAGCAATGGCGAATACGGAACCACCCAGCGGTTGTCAATGTCAACCGTTTCACCATTGGACATGCGTAATTGATACGATTGGCAGAACAACGCTAAGGTAGAAGCGCATGTATTAATGCGTACGCCAAATACCACAGATTTTGACATCAGCGCCACCTATGGTACACAAACATAACTATATGAATTATTCGTAGGGTTTGAGGCTTGCAGGGCTCCTGGCTTACACCGTGATTACAGAGATTTTAATAAAATAAAAAAAAAAGCAAATTATAAATAATCATAAACCGAATGTTCCGCCGAAATTCGTCGGCCGGAACTTGAGGAACGAACGAGATAATTACAACCGGATGCCTTGATGCGCGCATCCGTTCGAACTCAAACAGCGCAAACGCTGGTTCCGAAACCGGATGCGGGCACCAAGGGACCGAAAAAGAACCCCGACACGCAGAATGAAGTCTTTCCTCCCATCATACCGATTCGAAAATGGAATTAGTAATTCATTTTATTCAATAAATACAACATAAGAAACCCAGAGAGGGCATGAGAAATTGAATAAATCCAACACAAACACAGGTCGTACACAATACTTGCTTTCCAATCGCACACCGCAAGCACTTAGAAGTACTATAGTAATGTGTCTCGGCTAAATGGTCGAACATAAAAAAAATTGACATGAGTAAATCATAATCTATAAATAAATATTCAATACGATTTCTTCAAATATTTTTTTTGGCACAGATGAATTGATAAAATTTTTTAATTTATTTAAATTTAAATTAAATAAAGACAAAATACAATCACTCATATAGCAAAACAAAAATTCAGTTTTCACATATTTTAAAAAATTAACCCTAGCGGATAAATTTATCGTAACTGTTTGTAGCTACTCATCAAAAATAGGTAGAGCAGCTGCGAGTAGTTAATTTATCGGAGACAAAAACCATTAGTGCTTACAAGTACTTGCGGTGTGCGATTGGAAAGCAACTAATATTTATTTATTAGCGCGTTCAACTGCGACTCTCAAGGTCCCGTTCCGCAAAAATTTAAACGGAATTCAAATAAAATAAAAGGAAGAAAGAAACAACAAAATGGTGAAAAGAAAAAAATAACAGTTTTTCACAGCTGTATTTACAACTCACGCGACCGAAACCACATGTACTTCCAAAAAAAAAAGAAAAAACTATGATCGGGGTAATCGTTCAACTGGGTTATGGACATGCGATTACATCGACAATTTAATTTAAAATTTCGAACAAAATATTTAAAATAAAAATTAACTACAATCTAAAAAAAACTTGTACCTTAACAGTTGCAGCTTAGCAGCCGTCATACCACAGGTGATACCACAGGTGAGCCGTCATACCACACTTGGACCGTTGCGGCCTTGTAACGGTAACCGATACCCGGCCCTACCGCCGTTATCCCCAAAATTCGCCCGTTTGTACGGCCTCGACTGACCACCGATAAAATATGAGGCCAGCTTCAATTAGCCGCCCGTTACACTCGCCGATGAATTAGACTAGCCTCAACTGTCCGCCCGTTAGGTGCGGTTCACACTCGAAGAAAACGCGGCACCAGTTAAATAATTTTTATCCACCAACAAAATAAATTCAATTTATTCGACTTTACAGGCGTGTAAATTACTTGTCTTGTTAAAATTTCTTTATCACTTGCCGATTATTTTTCTGGCTCTATATTATTTCCCCCTCTTGCATCATCAATAGAAATGTTTTTAAAATGAACACTTCACTGTATTATTCCATCAAAACTATTTGGTTATAAACATTCAATTTATACTTATTTTTATTATCAAGTTACACTACTTGTTAACATTATTCAGTATTATTCGTACATATCAAGAATTTCATACTTTAGAAATAATATTTAACATTAATACTAAGTTCTAACCAAAAACTAGTGCGCAGCATATGGGCGGCTTCAAAAATCAAACTTAAAACTCTCAACAACAAAAATTTCGCATGCCCATTTCCTACGTACACGAATATTCCCTCTTGTTGTCTCCATTTTCCCTTTCATCATTTTTTTTTAATTTTCATTTATCATGGTGCGAGGCATTTTATTCAAGGTTATATAGGGGAAAATGAGACAACAAGAGGAAAAACTCGATATTACAAACAATTTCCATAACGTTGAAAACGCAGACGAAATTATACCAATTGTGTACATGGTGGCGTGGTTTGTAAATACGGTGTAATACCGAAACATTTAGCTTTAGTACTTCTATTACAAAATAGATGAGAATGCCATCAGTGAAAATACTTTAATTGTAAGATTTTAATAAAATTTTCTCATATTACGCCAGGTTATGACCCCAAGGAGTCGTAACAATATTAAGATCCGATTGAAGATGTACAAATAGAAAAAAAATATTTTACTAATCAGAATGTATTATTATTTACTTTTGAAAAACGCCGTTTTTACACTCAATTTTGAGTGATATTTTCAAATAGCTCTACTGAAAAATTAAAAATTTTGAGTTGTGTCACTGTTGCACCAAACTAAAATTATCCATACTATACTATTTTCATCGTAATTCGTAATTCGTTTAGAAATGGCGGAAAGACGGAATATTGTTAAATTTCAAGATTTCATTTACCGAGTTCCTCTACTTCGGAGACCAATCAATTTACCATTTTAAGAGTGTTCTTTACTAAAGTGAGAGTAGGTTGTGCAGGAACGATAAGCATCTGTGGGAACATTTTCTTCTAGAATATTTTGATATTCAATAGCTATTACGGAAAACACTTGCTTAGTTTTTTCATTTTCCCGAAATTTTCTTTTAATATTTTGTTATTAGCTCTCAAACTTAGAGAAGTTGTGCAAGTTCGATCGGAATATACAACAACAATAGGCTCAAATTTTTTTCGCAATAATAAAGTTAAATCTTTAATCTCGTGCTTAGTTTTGTTTGTTTTTAAATATTTTAATTTTGTATTATAGAAAAAATTTAAATAAAAACAGACTACCCATAATTTCCAAAAAAAATTATGAAAACTATTTCATAAAATTGTCTTGAAGGCCAGGGATTGTTTGGTATGCAAATAAGGAGTTTTTCTTTTAATTAGGTTCGAATGGTAAAGAAAAAATGTATAAATATACACATTGAAATTTAATTTTTAGGTTAGGTCCAACAACAAATTAAATTTAGTAAAGAACGCTCTTAACGATCTTAGTTACAGGATGGCTTCCGCTGTCCTGCAGATGTCATCTAAGCGCATGCAGAGGTCTCCACGGTAATTTTTTGCCGGCTACAACTCAGGGAGAAGTGCTATGAGTCGTAGTGATTGAGGCTTGCATGGCTCCTGGCGTACACCGTGATTACAGAGATTTTAAATAAAATGAAAAAAAAAAACTCAAATTATAAATAATCATAAATCGAACGTTCCGCCAAAATTCGTCGGCTAGAACTTGAGGAACGAACAACACAATAATTATAACAGAGTGAGGTGCCTTGGTGTGCGCATGCGTTCGAATTCAAACGGAGCAAAGCCTTGGTTTCGAAATCGGATGCGGGCACTAAGGGACAGCAAACACTACACCGACACAAACGGGTCTCTCCGCTCCGAACATCATACCATACCGAAAAAGTTAGCAATTAATTTTTTTTTTACTAGTTTACGGCCGAGGAAGTGCAAAACAAAAACCCCATAAGATTAAAGGAAGAGAAAAAAAAATAACAAAATAACCGCCTCAACAAATTTTAGAGACGAGACCAATGTGTACTCCGGGCATGCGCACGACCAGCGCACGTCGGTGCGAGATTACAAAAAATTTTCGAAAATAAGGAATTTAAAATATTTAAAATTGATAAGCAAAAATAGAAATTAAAATTAAAAAAATGAAATAAAAAAATCGTACCGGACCTTCACCAAGGTCAACCAGTAAGGTGATGGTGGCAGCGTCCTTGTCCGCCAAAATGGGTTGCGGTGTCTCACCGAAAAAAATCGCGAATAGCCGGCTTGCTACCCGTCGTCGCTGTGGGGCCTCTCCCCGATACCAATAAAACAAATAATTTAGGCCACGTGATTGGCCACCCTGTACTTTACCGTTGCGGCCTTGTCTCGCCTTTAACCGAAAGCAGCTGGCTTCCTCTGGCCGTCGATCAATTGATGCAGTGCTGTTCACCGATACCGAACAAAATTTGCGGTGGCCATGTTGTGGTGGGTTACTACCCGTAATAATTTTATATACCGTTGGGCATTTCTCGCCTTCGTGCTCGAGCGCTTGCCTGGTTGGGCACTATCACGTTGCGGCTCTCCCCGGTACCAAATAAAACAAAAATCGAACAGGTGAATAGCCACTCCGGGATAGTGTTTTGGGCGTTTCCTCGCCGCAACCGTAAAATATTCCGAAACCGTAAAACAATACCAATTTTGAATTTTGAATGGCTTTAACCACTCCTCCGTATGTTGCGACACGCCTAGGCTGTTATAATGTGAAGGGCCGCGTTAGACCGCCTGTAAGATATATGACGATAACACTGAACGGTAGCGTATCGTTTCGCTATTCAGCGTCACAACAACCCGCACCCAAAAACGGTATGTAAATTAAATGTTGAATTAATGATTAAATGGTGCAGAATTTGTTTGTTTTAACCTTCACTATCAAATTTATTATTTTTTTTGTTCACTAACAAATTTTAAAATTTATTAATTTTTCACCGAATCAAAATAATCGAAATTTATATTGTTTATGAAAAATCACTTCTTATGAAAATAAATTTCCAAAAAAGCAATAATTTTAAAGTTTAATCGATCCCAATGAAATTTCAAACACTTCTTAATCACAAAATATGACTCTAATATTGAATACAATTAAAAAAAAAACCGTCTTATTTTACTTAATTCCAAAACTAGACTGCCCCATAAAAAAAATTCTCGCACCACTGACCAGGACCACATAGCGACACGTAAAACGTTCTAAAAGAAACTTCTTTCTTCTCTGTTTTTCGTTTACATCAATTCGCATTGATGAAAACGAGAAGCATATAAGAAAAAATATTCTTCTAGTGCGCATTGCTTTGCACACACCCGATGCACATTGGTCTCGCTCTCCAATTTATTTTGAAGTTTGGTTTACATAATAATTTTTGAGCAACTTCCCCAAACTTAAACCGTTGTTCTTTTGCTTTGTTAAAAAATTTAGAATAGGTTTTCTAGGGGGTGTCATCGGCAAAATGATCTCAATTATTCTGTCACACAATTATCCACCAGCAAAAGTTATTGTTATGACAAAAAAAAAGAAGTCCTAACAAGATGCTTTATTTAGTGAGAAAAGAGATGCATAATGAATAAAAAAATTCCGCATTACAAAAATAATTCTCTTTAGTGATAGTGCTGCCACTTGCGGCGAGTAGCATAATCTCTTATTTTCCGCTTTGGAATTTCCGCTATCTTTTACAGCATCTAAATTTCTGAATCAGTTGCAATATTAAATGAAAATAAAAAAGTTCTTGAAGTAAATTTGGTTCCATTAAAATGATTGATTTTACTTTTAAACATATCTGATACCGCCTGTTTGAATTGCGCCAGATAATAGCATGGTTGATTAAATAGGAAAACATTCTCGCGTTCTTCAGACTACTACACATATTTACTCAAACTGTTATAACCGGAAAACTTTAAAATATGCAAGTATCTTCTGGTGGTCACTTGCCAAATAGCGAACGAGAAGCTCTTCAATGGGTAACTCAGAACTTCTTTGATAGTTCATGTATAGATGATGCCCTGAGGGCCTAACTTAGAAATTTATGGCCTCTATATCAAACAATTTTTCGAGCCCCTTTGATTTTTATATTCTGGTAACATTCCAGTACCAATTTTTTAAAGAAAATTATATCCAAAACAAAATGTTTATAAACCATTCTTAACATAATTTTATTAAAAAAAACAATATTCGTGAACGTAAAAGTTAAAATAATCGTGAGCCGTGGTGTGTAAACGTTTTTAAAAAATTGTCAACGAATGTACAAGTTGACTGTGATTTAAGTACTACAACGTCATGAAACGTTTAGTCTAAAGGCGCGTTTGGCGAAAACATTTTCGGCGCAAATTAAGAAGTGTGGACATGTGCGGCGTACGAATACGACACAAAAATGTATGCCACACCCAACACACACGATCCAGCACTTGTCGGTTTAAACATTTGCGGTGAAAATATTTTTTCCAAATGCGATCGGCATAATTTTTTGTAAATGTGAACCCACCTTAAAGAGAATCAAAGTACAATTAATAGTTTAATTTTGTCAGCAGGGATGTGCGACCACCAAGAAAA
Source organism: Nephrotoma appendiculata (assembly GCA_947310385.1). Taxonomy (NCBI): domain Eukaryota; kingdom Metazoa; phylum Arthropoda; class Insecta; order Diptera; family Tipulidae; genus Nephrotoma; species Nephrotoma appendiculata. The sequence goes on from OX371224.1 coordinate 172,539,459, forward strand.
TAACATCATAAAATCAATTCTCTTATTATTTTATCTTTATTTTATGTGAAGCAGTCTACGAGTGGTTGTAATCTGGATTGCCAGGCTTACGTACATTCATTTTTCCAAATCGAGAATGCTTTACCAACTCTAACGATAGTGACCGTGCAATTTCGAAAATAATTGTTGATTTATATAAACCAAGAGATCGAAAGCAAAAGTACAGAATACATGGGGTAACTAGCGGACTTATAGGTTCATTTGTAAGATGGGCCTAGAATGTAGCTGCCTTTAAATATTATCGTTATTTGAGCCATATTGTATTTATTGCTGGAGGTATGTATATGGTAAACCGTACCACGCAGAAAGAAATATAATGAAGCTGCTCTTAAAAGACGGCCATCAATTGCTCCGAGCACCAAATTGAATTCTCATTTGGGTATAAAAGAACGAAATATATATAAAAAAAACCGTTAAGCGTGTCATTATAGTGAGTACATAACTGTAACTGGTCAATTCAGTCTTATCCCTAATGAACCTGGTTCAAATTTAATTAGCTCACCATCAGCAGGAGTACCTCAGCTGCCGTACAACAAATTCGCTAAAAACACGTTTTTTTGTGAATGATTCGACATTTTTAACTAACTGATAAATAAATGTATGCGTCAAAGATACTTATATGTAAGTTCAGTGAACAAAATATTTATAGTTGAATTCAATTTGGATGATGGCACTGTGAATTCTTAATTATGGGTTTCAAACGAACATTTGTTTTTGCTGCGTGCCTGACACATATTTGTTTGTCTACATTTCCGCGATTGACAAATCTGAACTAAATTTGCAGTTTAGATCTATTACATCTAAATGTTATACAAATTTTGTTACATACACATTAGTGACCTCTATCAATAACAGATTTGAACGAACCATTATTTTAGCTTATTTAGTTCTCGTACCAGATGAAAGATGTCTCTGTTTTAGAACAAAACCAAAATGATTCTGATATTTAAATGATAAGTTCTAATTTATTTAACAAAATTTAGTTAAACTTCAGACGCGGTGTGTTTTGTGCCATTTATAAACAACTGGTATGAACAATAACCGTCAATTGAGTTAGTCAGAAATTGACACAAAATCAACGTCAAGCGCACAACGATCAGTAAAATCTGATTAATGCTATATAATTACCAGACAAAAACCAAATTAGGCTATTGGACTCTTTCCGGGCTATATCAAAATCTGATAGACAAGGGTGGCGGGCTACCACATCAATAGATATTGAAATAATTTGGGCACTTCCCCTTGTTGGTTCAATATGGCCCAAATGACGCTGATAAAAATTGTTATAGTTATCTGATAGTGTGTGGCAAGGTACATAATTTTCTCGCCTTCTACTTTTGCTCATTTGTGCAAATCGAAAAATAACTGTCGGATAAAATTAAAAGGCGAGAAATCGGTAATAAAACTTGTTTTTCGTCTTTTGTGAAAAAATCCGGGCCCAGATTTACTTTATGAATTGCGAAAGCATTGTAGTTCATAACTCAATCGTTTCGAGGCTATATTTAATATTACCATGAATCACGACAAAATTTGAAAATCCTCATTGATTTTGGCGGAGAACTTATCAAAATCTTGATTATGCCGGAACACTGACAAAATTCGGAAAAACATCAAGAACATTTGAAAGATAGAAAATAAAAACATAGTGAGATCGATGACCACTTTAAAAAATCGAGACTTGTTGAAAAATTTTACGTCAAGTTTATTTTTATCTCATAGTCCGATGCAAAAATATTTATATTTAAAATAAGAAATTATTTCCAATCACTAATACACAATACAGTTCACGCGTACAATACAGTTCAACAATTTAAAATAAGGAAAGCAAAACATTTATTTAATTTGATGGGTTGATGTAGTGGTTGTCCAAATTATAACGTTCGAGTATCTGGTTAAAATACACCCGACCAAATTGGAAGGTGGTAAATTAAAAGAACGCACAAACAATATTGAAAAATCGAAGATTTACATCCACTACGACAGCAAATCACTGAAGAAGAAAGGCGTGAACAGTTGTTCCAAAATATTATCAAATGATCAACAGATGGCAAGTACTTCGTAAGAATACCACCATGTCGTCAGGAGCTGGCGAAAGCACAAATAAGTATTTACCGTAGACATTGAAAAGATGATTATGGTGAAAATGAACTTCGATCGACTAAAAGAGACTGACAACCGTTGTAATAGCGTTACGTCATCGTTTGGCATAACTCACCAGTTGACTGAGAAAGTTCAGGAATACCAGTTCAAAACAATCACACACGCAATTTCAGTGGCCACTTAGCTCTCGATTAAAACTTAACAACAACTGACGAAGGACGAAAAAAGTACCTTTCCATCTGAATGATTGTAATATCTTTTTGGTTGCTTGTCCATTTGGAGTGCTGCTAAATCACGTCACCGAGATCGAAAGCACATTTAATATTTATTTGGCTTTTCGGACAAAATATTACTTTTTTATGGCATTTATATAATGTTTACGACTTGTCTAGTCATATAGAGAACAAAGAGGCCATCTGCTCATAATATCTCATCACGGACGATTTAAAAAAAATCTTCTTAATTTTATCTGTCTCACTTAGTGTACACAATCATAGTGAGAAGTTTCTGATTTTTTGATATAATTCGCTAAATCGATAATTTCTTGTTTTTGTACTATAGGTACAGAGCAAGAGTTGGATTTTTGCATTTTGGTCGTTGCAAGTTGCAACCTGATGAGTAGTTTTTATTTTATAATGGTTTAGATATCTTTGCACAAGTATTTTAGGGTTAAAAATGGGGGGGGGGAGTGAATTTTTCTACATTTTGTGGTAGATATATTATGAGTAGATGACCGGTTTGTTTTTTATGACTAGATAAGTCGTAAACATTGTAAAATTGCCATTAAAAGTAATATTTTGACCGAAAATCCGAAAAATCTTAATTAAATTAATATGACGGACGATATGATATGATATGATTGTTACAACGCAGGGCAGCTGAATTACTTGAGCACTTGCATACTACCACTACTGAATTCGATTATCACCTAATTATATAGAACTACAGGATTAGGAAATGTTAAAGGTTCAAACTTTAAAGGACTAATAGAGCGAACTGTCTTTTACAACGGTACAATCCGGAGTTTTCCTATCAAGCTGCCATCACCAATTCAAATTTCATTAAATTGGTTTTTGGAATTTGTTAGTAATTTATTATTATAGGATTAGCTTTTCTCGTCCCTTCAACCCACCATAAAGATGAGGAGGAGTATATGTGATGAAAATACTTGCTTTGTTTGTGTAATTCCATGTGTTCCCGCTCTCACTTAAATACAATAATTTCAAACAATTCATCTACGCCTTGGTTTATTATTATCTTCATCTATCTTTAAAGTTGATACTTACTTGCACACCTTTTATTATTTTTATTAGTTCTTTAAAAATTGACTCGAAAACATATAATATTTATACTCCATTACATGCTTTGCGTCTGTCTCTAGTTAATCGATCCTTGAACGAAATTTTAATTGGCATCAATACCGAATAAAGACCTTAAAAGACTAACTAGACGACCGAGAAAACTGTTCTGATCCGGTATGGTCTGGGGAAACTACAGAAAACCCATGTCCTGAAAATAATATTATCATAATTATAATCGAATTACTCATACCATGCAAAATTAAATCTAGTTCTTATTAACCTAATTTATAATTTATTTAATTTACTCATTGTTAACACTCTTTAAAAATATGTAATGAGTTTAATATCCTAAATGCGTATGCGACCATTCTTCCATCGAAGTACCTCCTGACGACTCGGTTACCTCAAATAACTATCTCGCCTTATCTTTTAACCTCTTTTTGTCTTTAGCCAAGATATCCCATTCCTCCTGTGTCATATTAAATTTTTGGAAAACCCTGTTTAGTGATGTGTGCCACGTAAAACACGGTATTCCTACTTTTATGTCCACATGTGAATACCGTATGACTGAATTTAATAAATGTCCTCTGCTTCTTCTTTTTACATGTCCCCAGTAGCAAATTCTATACACCGTCACCCTTCTCGTTATAGTCTTCTCTGCAAATGCTTTTCTTGCGCTTCTAGTAGGCGGTTAAGCCGAAGAAAATTTCAACATTTCCGAAATAATTCTTCTTTGTTCATTTTTATGACTGCATCCCCAGGAATTTTGTTCTTTCTAATGAAGGAGGAAAGCATTTTACTTACTCCTATTGCTTTTCCATATCTCACTTTAATTGTTTCTTTTCTGTTCAGTTCGCTTGTTAAGGGGACATAGCACCTTCAAAATTGAAAAAAAAAGTTTTTCAAAGATTTTTTTTTTTAATGGAATAAAAAAAATATCTTTTAATGAAACTTTCCATTGACATTTTATTTAACTGAAAGTACAAAAAATATTTCTTTAGATTTTTTTGGCCCAAGGTCATCTGCTACACGGGTTTTCCAAAAACACTGAAAATTCGCGGCGTACATCATAACTACTCTTAGAAACGTCTGATTAAAAAAAACCGGGGTTTTATTTAGCATTAAATCGCCCTTGGAATGAACTAAAAGGAAAAAAATTGGTTGAAAAATAAAAAAATGGCGGCATTTTTTCGAAAAATTTTCGAATTTTTCTTTTTTTGTCCCCCCCCAATTAGTTGTAAGTTGTAACTCAAAAAATTGAAAGCCGATTATTCCTCCCGTAGTTCATTCTGAGCAGAAATATATGTAGATCAACGTGTTAAAATTTTAGAACGATTTATTTATTTATTTATTTATATAATTTACCTACAGGGTTACAATCGGTATTTATTACAATTATTAAAAATAAGCGACATGACAAAATTGAAAAAGTTATTTAATTTAAGAACGGTTATTATAAAATTTAAATAGTTCGTTCCTCAATGAATTTCTTGACATGTTAAAATCAAACCTATGAAAAACAAGATAAAAAACACGCGATAAGTTCAAGACTGGTTCAGATGAACAATAATTTGTGGCCACCGCTCTCGTAAATATGAATTCGTCCCGCCGACACAAGCACCGTTCTGGAACATAAAAGCCGAAGCTGGTGAGTATCTCGGCACAATCTAAACGTGAACATAATACGTCACGGACAAATATTGCGGATGAAATATCACGTCGGTGATCTAACCGTTGTAATCCTCAGAGAGCACAACGATCGCGATAAAGCGGAAGTACGTGCTCATGTGCCCGCATTGAAGGTAAACCTTTAAGCGCGTAGATAAGAAACTGTTTTTGAACACTCTCAATTCTCTCGGAATGGCATCGGTAAGAAGGTGACCAAATCTGTGAGGCATACTCCAAAATTGATCGATCAAATGAGACAAACAGAGATTTCAAGGTTATCGGATCACAGAAATTCTTACAATTCCGTTTAATAAAACCAAGCATCATATATGCTCGGCTTATTATCGAATCAATATGCCTTGTAAATGTGAGATCTCGAGTGAAAATAACACCCAAATCGGATATAAACTTAACTCTAACGACTTCTTCATTATAAAGCGAATACTGATGTATAATCTGAAAGCGGGTACGCCAGAAAGACATTGCCTTACATTTACTCACGTTCAGCAACGGTTTGTTTTCAACCGACCAATCACAAAATCTGATTAAATCCGCTTGGAAATTTATACAGTCGGATACGTTTGATATTCGTGCAAATATTTTCATATCATCTGCGTAAAGCGCAGGCAATCTGCAGAGACAAAACAGTTAACCATGTCGTTGACGAATATTGAAAATAGAAGTGGCCCAATGTGGCTACCTTGTGGCACTCCAGAAGTAACCCGAAATAGACGAGAAGATGACTCACCAATTTTAACAAACTGCCACCTATCTGAGAGGTAGGACAGCAACCACTTAGTAGGGATGGCTTGACAATTCAGCCGATGTAGCTTTTTGATTAGAATTAAATGATTAATTTTATCGAACGCTTTAGAAAAGTCGGTATAAATAACATCCAGTTGCACTTTCGAATCAATACTGCTGAATAAGTGTCTGCAAAATGTCATCAAATTGGTAACGATGGATCTCCCGGCAAAAAAACCATGTTGTGCGAGTGAAATAACCGTTTTAACATGGAAGAATAAAAACCTTTGTACCATAAGCTCAAAGAGTTTAGGAATGGCGGAGAGAATAGCTATCCCACGATAATTACAGATATCACTTCTTTTACCGCACTTGAAAATTGGCTGTATATACAAAGTTTTCCAGGGATCTGGAAAAATTTGAGTTCGAATGCTTTCGTTAAAGATAAAGGAGATGGGAGCAGCCAGACTCGCAGCACAATTCTTAATAAGAATCGGCGGAAATCCATCATGCCCAGCACCCTTATTAACATCATTTTAAGACGAGCTGTCATGAACGTCATCTTCGGTGAACCGTAATTGGGTAAATTCCCCTCCATTGCAAGAATTAACTGCTGGATCGATGGATGGCGATTCGCGGTAAACGGATTCAAAAAAGTTGGCAAATAAATTGCAGACTTCCGAGGAATGACTTGCAGAAGGTGCGGGCTCGAATTCATGATAATATTTGGAACCGTGTATTTTATATAGGGAGTGTAGTTTATTACGGCGTGTCTCTATGTCCTTTAATTGCTTGTTTTCCCACTGTTCGCGGAAGCAAGGCTTAGTTTTTTTCCGCGGGATATGTTTTTCTACACCAGTCTTGACAAGTTTGTTAAAAGACAAAACTATTGTATTTAGATTTCCTCTTTAGATTGGATAAGTAGTTTTTTCTCAATCTTGCACGCCAACATGAAAAACGTCATTTTGAGATAATCGCGTTTAAAGTTCGTCATTTCGAGATAACCGCGTAAAAAAACGACTTTGGCGCGCTTCGCAATAAATAAAATAATTTTATTTTTTTTGAGATTTTCATGTTTATATCATTAAAATCATGTTTTTAAACGTTCATTCTAACATTTTCTATCATAAAAAAAAATCGATTTTTTGAAAATTTAAAGGTGCTATGTCGCCTTAAGTAGGTACCAAGGTATTTGATAAACTCTTTTACTGTGATTCTCATTCCTCCAATGATTAAGGTTAATGGTTGTGCAAGATTATTTAACGGTTCTCTGATTAACATCTCCGATTTCTGTTCATTTATTTGCATTTTTACTGTTAAAGTTTACTGCTAAAAGCGATGCTAGCTCTTTAACAATGTTCGACAACAATGTTCGACATTTTTTCTCTTTCTGTATGCAATGTAATTATATCATCAGCTTATGCCAATATTAAAGGTAGTTTTATGCCTTCGTGTTGGTTTAAGCGAATACTTGGAAATAGCTCAGCCAGGGATTTTAAAAGGTTATCCAGTACAATATTAAATTATCTTGGAGATAGTGGACATCCTTGTTTTATTCCAATGCACTTCTTCATCATCATAGTCCTTTGTTGATACCACAAAACAAATGTTCTTTCTCGGAGACAAGTTTTAATCATTCTGTTGATCAAATGACGTGGTATATTTTCGTATTTAAGCGTACTCGTCACTGATAGTAGATTAGCACTTTTGGATTCGATATCTTTTTAATTGGTATTTGTACCGTTTCTATCCATTCATCTGGAATACAATTCGAAATCCAAATAGATTTAAAAATGTTTTCTAAAAATGCCCACCCTTCCTCAGTTAAAGTTTCTATGAGTTGTATAGGAACCTGATCTAAACCAGCAGCTGTTCCCTTTATAATTCCATTCACAATACTCTGTATCTCTGCTCTACTGGGCGGCTTCTCCATGGGCCAGTGGTCTTTTTCGATTATTAAATAAATATCACGGACGATTTTAAAAAACTTCTTAATTTAAACTTAGTTCGTGCTAGTTATTAATATATGGCGTATAACACAATACACTAAAATGTGGATCATATAAAATCACTACTGGCGTGAATTTCAAGTTAGTTAGAAATTTAGATGGCTCGTAAACACCCATCTTTGATCAAGCAACAAAATACTGTCCACGACAGAGTGAAAAATTAGTAACATTTTTTGTTGCTTCTTTTGGTTTTAAAATATAATCAAAAAAATATATTTTTGTGGTAGTGTTGCTCTTAGACTAGAATCGGTGCACATACATATTTGGTTTAGTACCAGTGTTCAACACTAATGACCAAATTTGGTTCAAAAAATATGCAATGGAAGTTTTTAAGTCATACACATATTTAAATCAATTATTGTCATAATGCGGTCAAAATAACAAACACCAAAGACTTGACTTGACGGTAAGTTTATATTTAGCTACAAGACAAATCAACACACGTAGGTGTTTGTTATGAACTTTTCGTAGTAATTCGCTATTCCACTTTAAGCGTGCGTATACATAATACACTAATTTATTTGTTACTCAACTTCTACGAATTTCATTCAAAAAACAAAAAGCAGTTTTCTAGTTTCATCTTCACCATCTCGCCTCCATTTTGATTAATAAAATAAAATAAAAAAACAACTTTAACATCGTCTTCTTTATTTACCGTCAATTATATGTTATATTTTAGTATACCACAAGAATTTCCGGAATAATCAACATGAAATGTAAATACGTTCGCCGTGCACATAAACAATAGATTTTTTTTGGTGTACAAAGATGAGATGAGACAATAGGTCTGTATCATAGGAAATGTATTCAAATTTTGATTTCCATTAATGTGGCGCGCGCACCCACGTGGAAGTACCAAGGTATACACCACCATATAAAAATATGTAATGCATTCATCGATCACCTCACAAATACAACGTTACAATATATATTGTTGTTACTGTAAATTTTAATATTTCTAAGTAGGTGTCTTATATCGTTTTCTTCTTAATAATCATTCAAATTTCATAAGAAATTTGATTTGGCATATTAAAATAAAAACAAAAAAAATTAAGAAAATCAACCACTAACACTACGATACAGTGGTAAACGAGTGGTTTTATTTAATTTTTTGAAGGTTTTTTTGTTTAATTTAAATTATTTTGTAATTAAGAGGCGAGTACAGTTTACTAACAAAATACCGATATATGCGACGATCCCGAGTTTTTTGACCAACAATTTTCTAAGACAAAAGTGAAATCGTTTTAAGTAAATATACATATCGGATATGTAACTAAAATCAACAAAACCAACACCCTCTACACATGCGATCGTATATATATGTTTATATAGCGTATAGAGGTTGTGTTCTTATGCGTGTGGGTGGCTCATATATTTTCTTAATTTATTTTAATTATACGTCACTTTCAATGATTTTGTACCCGTAGAATTCTAATTTAAGAATATACCGTAACGTGTTAACCCAATTTGGAATTCTGTGTTTGTATTTTTTTTTTATTTTAAATACCCGATTACGGGTTAAAATTTAAATCGCGCATTTTATCACGAGCAAACTTTTTAAACGTTAGATAATTATTTCGCGCGAGTAATTCGTCTAAATTAATGTATATCGCGCAGATTACGTAAATTAACGGTGACTTTTGCTTATAATTGTTATAGTGATTTACCTTGAAGATGGCCTTAATATTTGTTTTTGCGATTATCTTTTTTTGCACTATAATATCCGGTATAAATATTATATACGCAGTTACAGGGTTGAAACAATATATACGGAGTACAGTGTTTGTACTTTTGAAGTAAGATGTTAATGAAGCGCGCGTGCTTGCACCTCCATCATTTTTGTTTTTGTTTTAAGATGTAGCAGTTACCAACAATGTTATTACTCAACGCTTTCTTGTATCGTAAATGCGTATCATTTTACTTTGTGTGCCTTTTGTTTTTCGTGGGCTGTATTGTTTTTTGGGGGAAATTTTAATATAAACATTTAAATTTTCTACTGCGTTCATTTGATTAAATTTTCGTAATAATTTTATAATTACGCCGGCGATAATTACCGCAGGTCTTGCAATAGTGTAGCACTTGGACCAGAAACCTATAGAATGTTATCAAATGCTGCTCAAACCATCGGTCAAAACAAAACCAATTAAAGTCATGCCCAGTGGATTACATCATACATGCCCAAATGAAGAAATAATTGAGGATCTAAGCCAGGCGAGCTACTGAAAAAACAAAAACAAAGAATATAGAAACACTGGAAAATACGAAGTATTAAGTAAAATTAGAAGTATGTATGTATTTTTAAACACAAAAAAATGATATTTGCCTAATCTCATAAAGTCATTTTACCAGAACCTCGTATGCCAAAATACGTGAGTGCTTTTAAGCTGTATATCCAGCAGAAATAGCTAGAGGCGGCATAGGCCTCACACCGTGAAATTTTGCCGACTAGATCTCAGGGAGAAATGCTATGGGTCGTGAGGTTTGAGGCTTGCGTAGCTCCTACACCTTGATTACAGATAGTTAAATAAAATACAACGTAAATAATAAATAAAAATAACCCGGATGATCCACCGAAATTCGTCGGCCGAAACTTGAGGATTTGAGCAAACAACTATAACCGAGAGAGGTGCCTTGGTGCACGCATCCCTGCAAATTCAAACGGCGCAAGCGCTGGTTTCGAAACCAGATGCGGGCACCAAGGGACCGCAAACACCACGCCCACACGACGTAGACGCACGACGCCGACACGGAACGGAATCACGCTCCCATCATACCTATAACCGAAAGAAATTTAATAATTCATTCTTATTTTAATCGGTGACCACGGAAGCGGAAACCAACATCCATAAACAAAAATATTCGAACAAAAATGAAAATTTCAAAAAAAAAATTGGGTGGGGCGAGACCAATGTACACCCCGGTCGCGTGCACCAACACCGTAATCTGGTGGTGCTCGATTACAAAATATTGGGTTTTTTTGTTTTTTTAAAGATGTAGATTACAAAAAAAATGAATTTAAATTAAAAATCTGAATAAAAATTCGCCGGGCTTAAAATAAACACACTTGAAATAAAAATATAGAGAGAGAGACGATTAGACACGAATGTCTTTGACATGGTAAGTACCCAATGATTTTCCATTCAAATCTTCGACTGTGTACGCTACTTGTCCGACTTTACTGTTAATAACCGCGTGTTTAAATTTGCTAGCCAATTTGGTGGAAAATTTATTCGACGCATCGCTCAAAGCAAAAGATCGAATGAAAACGGGTTGTCCAATCCGAAAAGAGCGCTTATTGCTACGCAGATTGTAGTGAAGAGCTCCCTTTTCGTGTGCGACGCGTAAATAATGTATACTACGACCTTTTAGAAGTTATACACGATCTAGCTTAGCCCCCACACCTAGACTTCGCTGGGATTATGTTTCTTACAAACTATCATTCTGGATTTTATAATTGTACGAATAATCATTCAACTGACGAATTTTTTCGATCTGATCGACATATTCTGGATCTTGGAATGCAACCGAATTTTGATTAACGCATCCACAAAAGGATCAATGTTTTTACTCGACAAGTCTGGATCTCCAAATTGAACACCAGGATCAGGCGTGGCGTGCTATTCCCAGAATCATCCTCACAAGGAGAGGATTCATCCGGAAAAGCTCGAGATAGCGCATCAGGTACTACATTAACTGAACCTTTTTGGTATCCAATTTGAAAATCCATCGCTTGGAGCTTCACCTGAAATAAGACACTACCAACCCCAATGGCACTGGCATCACACTGAATAAAAAATGCTCCACGTTGGGTGCCCCAGGACCCATAGCATTTCTCTCTGAGATCTAGGCAAAGTATCACCGTGTGTGGCCTCTGCATGATTCAGATGACATCTGCGGAATGGTGTTGAACCATTCCGTAACATAGTTTGTTTAGATTTTACCAATAACTGCAATATGGTTGATGCAGTCAAAGTCAAATTGACATTTGAAATTGAGTGGAAATTTTAGTTGTGCACTGCGATAATTTTATAACCGATTTAAATTTTTTGAAAACTACTAGCGCTATCTTTTATCTACCTATCTAAACTATTTTCTCACTCCTATTTTTATGTAGAAGGATTAATATTCGAGTCGAAAGTAGATTCTAAATTGTGATGGAAGGCGTTTGTCAAAGAGAAACATAAAAAACTCAGTCTAAAACACAGAAAAGTACCGAATTTTAGGAAAGAACTGCAAACGTCAACGCATAATAAACTGATGATGTATAAGCAGATATTAAAGCTCATATATGGACGTATGGTATTCAGCTACAAGGTTGTATTTCACCGAGTAACTTGAACATTGTCCTAAGATTCCAAAACAATGTGCTGAAGGATATTGTTAATGCTCCTTGGGACAAAGCAAAGAGGCTCTACTTTCGCCCAGTGTAGGTACACTTTTTTGTTGCTTTGTAGTCATCGATAATTAGCCAAATGAATTTGTTAGTTACCAATATTCACCGAACAGTGGCATTATTCTGTTAATTCCCCGGGAATAGGGAACTGGGAGTCAATTCGCGTTGCGTGAAATAATGAACATGAAAAGTTGTTTTCATTGGGAATCTAGTAGTTTAAATTATTCGCATGTAGTTTTAAATTTTACTGTGTGAAATCAAAATTTATTATGGGGAATGCAAACCTACTCGATTGCTAATGAAAAAAACTTTTCATTTTCATTATTTCACGGAACGCGAATTGACGCCCTGGGGAAAGAATTTATATGTAATTTCTGTTCAAATATTTGTTTTCCGGCCTACTGAGGAGAAAAGTTTGATGTAAATATTTATAAATTGGGAATAGTTTTTCTATATCGAAATTGGGAGGCAAAATAATTATTTATTTTTGCTTTCAAAAAATTTAACACTAGCTTTTTACCTCAGTATGTCAGAAAAAAATGTGTAATAGAAATTACATATAAATTCTTTCCTCAATTTCCTATTCCCGGGGAATTACCAGAATAGTACCACAAGTGATAAAATGTTATTATTTTAATGTAGACGCGTGAGTCAAGGTCTCTGGTGTATGGGTCTTTGTAGTGCTGTAAACAGTAATGCAGTTAGGTCGCTTTATCGTAAACAATTTACTGTGTTTTAATTTAACGTGAACATTTAACCGTAGAACAGTTCATCTTGGAAACAACTTACCGTGATGAACACAATTCATCATGTGGACACTTTCCCAGTATGCAATGCAAACGGAATTCCGCTTAGATACGCGTGGAAAATTCACACTCGTTCTATGGAAAGAACCATTTAAAGCACACGGAAATCCGTACTACTCGCCAAAGAATAGTGTCACAAAAATTCCAGTGTGGGTGTGAATCCCGACTAACACGAGACAAAATCAAAGTGGAAATAAGGTGGGATTTCATCGGAAACTCGGTTATATCCCTTTTTCAACCAAGAAAACAAAAAAATTGGGTCAGTTTTAGTCCAACCCACACATAGTATGTAATGGCGTTGTTGATAAAAAATTTCGCTTTATTTTAAATAAAACCAACACAATTGTGTGTATAGATATAGTGTTTTTTTCGGACGAAAATTAGTTAAAAAGGAATTCACAAATGTGTAAGTTGGTTCAAAAAACATACAAAACTAAATTTTTGACATCGTGCTTTTGCCCTACCCGCACAATTGTGCTAGTAAATCACTAAAGGAATATACATATACATTTCCGTACTAATTTAACAAACTTTATTGCATGCAAATTGAGCAACTTTCCATAGCACTTTTACATGAAATGTGTTAGATTTTCACACAGCTTCTTATGCACGATTTACATGTTCCAATTATTTTTCCCAACAAATTTTTTACTGAAAAATAGAGCTGCACGCATAAAAAAAAAGTTACTAGTTAAAAAGAGTCAGCAATATAAACAAATAAGGCAATGCTATAATTTTTTTGTATGTCCCATAAATTTTGACAGTTCGAAAAGCTTGCGTTTAAATTAGATAACGAACAACATCGAATTGCAAGTAAAAATAAAATATTTAATTACCGCTCATGTTTGCTCGTTTTGTTTAAATGATGTTTATGGCTGCTTGATGTTGATTTGAAATTTTTTTGAATTTTGTTTACTTTACTGCTATAAAAATATTCGTAGAAACTATATTTTATGGCAACATTCCCAGTTTTATGCCAACATTTGCTCAAATTAAAAAGAAAAAATCCAATTTTATTTTACTGGAATTTGTTTCGTGCTCCTCTCGCAAACGAAAATCGTAATATACTTAACCTTTCATTTTTTAATGGAAATAAAAATTGGAACATGTAAATCGTGCATTAAAAAAATAAAACAAAAACATTTTACGTAAAAAAATTGCGTAGATATGTAAATGGCGACGCCATTGCAAAACTGTTTTTTATTACCTCTTAGCTCAATCCGATCGCAATCATTTTATAATTAAAATAAATAAAATTAATGTCACTGTATCAATTAAGAATCATTAAAATAAAACAACACGAGAAATAAACAAAACACGCGCATGCACAATCATGTGCATATTCATCCGTCGACTTGTCACATGAAACTGAAAATAAAAGATACAAACAAAAATTATAAAAAAATAAATAATATTACCGCGAAACAGAAAGAGAAAGACAATTATTTTTCTCCAAAATCGATATTTTTGTAGTGCGGAATTTAGCATGGAATTAAAATAGTTGTTTCCACACAGTGGAAAAATTGCATACTGCGTTATCGTATGCCATTTTATAGTAGTTTGTAAAATTGACCAAATATTTCAAAATTAAGCGCTTATTCCATGGGAAAATTTGAAATTATTTTTAAAAGCGGTTTTCGGTTTTTAAACATTTTTGTTAAAAAAAATGCTATATGGTTTCGGTTTGCAGTCTTTAAGTCGTTATGGTCCGTCTGTCCGTCTGTGTCTACGATAACTTGAGAACGGATAGGGATATCAACTTAATTTTTTCACTTAAAGTTCAAGCAATTCATGGGAATGTGCTCTATTGATTTGGACATTTCTGTGTTCAGGGTGTTTGGAGATACGTAGGGTTTTGTTAACCCCCCCTTCTTAAATTTGATAGATTTTTTTTTTATTTTCTATACTATTTTGATTTCATAGAGCATGTGAATGTGGAATAAAAATATATTTCGTGCGGATGTGGGTTTGTGTGGATGGTGTGGCTATGGAGGTGGTAGGAGGGGTGGTATGGGGGTGGAGGGGACGGATGGGATGAGGTGTTTTGGGTTTGGTGTGCGGGAATTGGGATTTGATGAATGAGGGTTTGTGTGGTGTGTGTGTGGGAATGGGGATGCAGGTAGTGTTGATATGGATAGTGCGGTATAGGGTAGTGCAGGTGAGATGAGTTTTAGGGGTTGGATAGTGGGTGGGGTGGTAATAATTTTTAGGTGTGGTGGTTTGCGGTTGAGTTATGGTGGATTGAGGTCGGTTGGGCTGGGTGTAAGGGGGGTTAGGTGGGTGTGGGTGGATGTGGGTGGTCGTGATATTTGAAATACGCAAATCACACATCACATCTTTATAGACAGCAAAAGTGCTTATAGAGTTTGGTTTCGAGCCTTTCCGGTCTTTTTATTTGTATATTCGATTTCAATTGGTTTTTACTGAAAATTAATTATAAAGTCGAAACTTCGAAATTTAGCTAATTTTATTTAACAAAATACATAATAGCAAATGAAAATTATACTAAAATGATTAATTCAGTCTCAAAAATTAACGAAAAATTAAATTAAAAATTATTTCAGCGTTAAAACTTTGAATTCAAGTTACACGTGACATTATTTCTTCTTTATTGCTATAATTTATTAAAATATGTGCAAGGAAAACATAAATCATCTAGAATTTTGTCACCCAGACATGATCATAGTTTGGTGCATGTATTGCCAGATACTGAAAATACTCTTTCAGATTCTACGGAAGTAGGCGGAATAGACTTTAAGGCGTTATAGCAAAGTGTAAAACATTTCCCTCTATTTATATCATCCTCAAACTGAGCTTGTTCGCGCCTGAAAGTTCTTTCATTAGTTGAAGTCGTATAGAAAATAGTATCTTCTTCTCTTTCTCCGACATAAATATTTCGTTTTCTATTGCCTTTTGCATTTGATCTTTGACTGATTCAGCTTCCTGTTCAACTTCTACTACTACTTGATCTTCAACATGTGCGTTATTAATTATGTCTTGAAACGAGTTAGCTTTTATCTACCGCTAAAGTCAACCCAGTTTCACAGATTAGCCGCTATCTCGCTACCCCACGCGGCATTGATTCCCGCAGCTCAATCGGGTAGAAGGAATGGTGTGGGCTTAGGGGTACCTCAGATTGTGGCCTAGATTACCGCATTAATATAAAAAAAAATATGCTGGAGGAGGAAGAAATTGGGGTATCGTTGGGGTGAGTTGATAACGGAATAAAATAAAATTCCGTTACAGCGTGGGGAAAACCCAATTCCTCAGATGAAAAGAGATCTCTATTTAGAAGGGATTCAGTCTTTAGATAGCCCAACGTGGCGGAGGCCTCACACCCTGAGATAGTCTCAAAGCCAGGCATTTAACCTAGCTATTCTAACTGTTAACTTTAGATACTATTGACTATTATTATATACGAACATTAAAAAAAAAACAAAAAAAAAATCATTTTTGTTTGATTAAATTACTGAACCAAACTTAACTAGTTTGAAAATTTTGATTTGAATAGTTAGCTTTTTGAATGTATTTGCCATTCCGTGGTTCCACACTTTAATTCTTTCAGCGTGATTCGTTCCTCGTTTCTTTCCCCTTCACTCACAAACTAATTTTTTGGCGGGAAATTTTTGATTCTTTTTTCAGCAACATTTTTTTTTTGATTCAACTGATTCTCGCACTATTACAAAGATAAATATTTCAAGGACATCTTTTGTGTTTGTTGTTTTTGGGTTAATTTTAGTTTAATGTTTGCATGGAGTGCAAAAAATATATTTTTTTCAACCAAGGAAGCAATTTTCGCAGCAAATAATAAATATTTTTTACTATACGAAATAAATCAAAAAACATAATTTTACGCATTTTACGCACATACATAAAAAAAGAAATGCGCAAAGAAATCAAATGTGAACGTCGATTGAGTTTTTGAAATCAGAGAATCACGACGAAAGAATTAAAGTGTGGCGAGGCTCATTATGATACTCAAACATTGTGTCAATTATTGTATAGTTACTGATTAGTGCGGAAATCGTTTTTAGTGACTCTAAACAATTTTGATATTAGGCTCTGAATGTCCATAGTACCTCCTTAAATTAGTTAGCTTAAAAATATAGTGTTATTCCAAAAATGTGTTGCTAGAAAATGCCATAGATTCATTACAAAGGTTAGATAGCAGAAAAAGAGCGAATTGTTATATAAAATAAATGTTTACAATCATAATACATATTGTATCAGGGTAGAGGAACTCATAGAAACCGTTGAAATTTATTTGATAGATGAATTATGGTTCGTGTAAAACATGAATTATTGAGTTGGAATCCATTATGTATGGTGCTTCTTAATTACGGTTAATGTTTGGTTTGGAATTTCTTGCAGACAGTGAAAAATGTCAACACTTTGGTTTGTTTGCCTCTTTGGTTGAATTCCTCGTAGTCGAAATACACTTTCGTCTTGCGATTCGCTCCCATAGACAGTTGTTGTTAATGCTTAACTTGATAATCAAACCCATTTGGGCAATATTGCAGCAACACAAGAATGGTTAGTGGCATAATCAATGCAATTATTAATTTCTCGATGGTATGATATCCTTGACACGCGCCAGAAACTTCCAGCTAAAACACACTTTGTACACGTGTGTTAAGAGTGAATCTCGTAAACTCCCTATGGCCAAACTCTGTCTTGCAATGTATTTTGTTGGTGTCAATGCATTGCATTATCAATCGCCCCGATGTTCGATTCTCAATTGCCTCTTGTGATATCTATATCGCAATGGCTCGTAAGTTTTACACCACTTCTTCTTTCTAAGAGGTGAGCTCTTTTTATTTTTAGAGGCTTTGATTTTATTTGTATTACCTAATTTGATAGGTAACCTCCTAAGCTAAGAGTCTGAAGTCCTATTAAATGTAAAGATGCAAGACTCGACGATTTACCTTTTGGATGTAACGTATTAACTATTATCTAAACTGTTATCTGCACGAGTTTCCTTGCTGCACGTGATCATCTCTTGCAGTGTAAAACTATGATCATTTGCATATGTATCATTAGCAATTTCTTGTTGTGGTGTTCATTAGTTTGATCAACTACATCTCCTGAAAGATTTTCATCTTCCAAGTTGCAGATTGACGTTGAGCTATTTGATGTTATGTCAGCACCACCACATCCACCATTTGAATTTAACGTTGGTTGTAGCGTTATTTGTGATTCTGGAGGCGCTGGTTTAGTACTATCTAAATTTTGGACTACCTGATTATCATCTGTAACTTGCGTGCTATTCGGTAAGACTCTTTTTGGTGTTGTTTTAACCGAACTACATGAATTGGTTGGATGAGGTATATGTGGTACTGGCGGAGAAACCACTATTGATTTATTTGGCAAGCATTATGCGTTTTGTGCAATTTCAACAATAGTCTGAGATGTTGTATAACGCGGATATGAAGCTGAATTAGTTAATGGATTATTTGGTAGCATCAGCGCAGTCGTCTGCTGATCTTGCGAGAATTCTGGTTTCGTGTGACATAAACTCTAATTTTTTTAGCTGATTCGACCTCCCGCAGCGTAATATCGTACTCTACCAAGGACCTTCCGAAATCCCTTAGTTGATATCAGCTTTGTCTCATCTCGCTGATTGTATCGTCAAACACTTCGCAATCTGGGCTTCGGTCAATTCGACCTAAGACATGAAATAGTTTGGTGTATAAAACTGGTTTCAGCTCGTCTTCGGTTAAACCACCAGATATCTAAGCTATCAGCAATTTCCGAACCTTCTCCAACTTATTAACACACATTATTGCCTCTTGAAGTGGACATTCTTTTGCTGCCCTATGTGCGAATAGCGGAGTACAAAGAAAGTCTCCTCGCTCTTTTTTAAGAGCTTTTCCAGAACAACTATCGCTTGCTCACGATCATCTAATTAAAACTAAATTTTAAAGGACCTGATCTAAATAAAAAAAGTAAACTAACCTATAAACTAAATAAAAACATTAAATTAAAATTTTTAAAATTTAAATGAACTAAAAACAACCACGGTCAGCTCCACCCCCGCAACGAGGTGATAGATAAAATTTCCACTACTTGGGTCAAATAAGGATAGGAAAAGAGAAATGTAATTGATATGGATGAAATAGCAAATGTCAACCCAATCAGCAATGGCATTCATAACTTCGATTTTCTCGCAAGTGAGTCTCATTGCCTTGGTGTTTCCATTTGGTATTTCACTAATTTGCCTAATTGACTGAGACAGTCATCTTGCCCTTTTATTTCACAGTCATCATTCAAAATTCCCTTGGATGAGTATGACTGTGTGAATATAGCAGGCCGAACCGTTCCATTCCATTTTCTCTAATTTTAGAAATTACAAAACTTAACCTGTTGTAAATTCTAGCCACAAGCTAAATTGTTGCCAACTGGAGGATTATTAAGGGTTTTCAATTTTACAATTCCATCCCCAAGTTCGTCGCTTGGCAGGGATCGCAACTGCACTCACCTTTGCCCGTGTAGAATTGCAAAATCATTAGTCATACAAGTATGAAAACTGTATGCCATTCGGAAATTAATTTTTGAGAAATGGTTGGTGTTGAACTGAGTAACTGACGAAATTAAATTTTAACCGTATAGACATCATTTGAGACAGTGGCTCATTAAATGCCCGCATTTAATCACCGATTGAAACAGTGATGCCTAACAAATAATTTACTTAAATTAAACAGATGTTGTGTTTCATTTTATGACAACCATAAATAAATTTTTAAATTCTAAATGCTATACCACGAATATTGGTTTATCTCCCGGAGTGCGGGTTGGGACATGCCACAGATAAGCCAAAAATTCGAAGATCCAGCAATGCAACTTAAAACTTTTAGATTCTCACCAGTATGCGTATGACCGTTGATTGAATACATTAAGATATTACTTCTCGGATTTTTGCCGCTACGTTTGGTTAATGTCTCTACTAGTCACATATAGATAGAGGCATTGTTGTGCGAGAGTGGTTTTTTCTTTCTAGCAACATAAAAACCGAACAATTTATTTGCTGTTGTTTTCTCCCATATAAAAATTGCATTTGTATTGTGTTTCAACTTTTTATTACATAAAAATAAATCATTTTGAAATGTTACGACTGCTATTTCACTTACTCTTACATACAATTGTACCATCAGTAACAAAATAAATATATGGTTGAACGGAGTAACCTTAGTTTTAATTTGTTTCGAAAAATATCAACAACAAAAAAATAATAACAAACAAATTGTGTCGCAGTGCAAATATAAAAAATTCCCATCGCCATATCTGTAAAATCTGTAAAAACGTCATGAACAACCTCCACTCACATGGTTGGAATACGACTGAAAAAATGAAAACAGAATGAAGACATAAATACAATTTCATTGTTTTTGTCTATTTATTTTTGCTATATATATTTCATATATTCAGTTGAGAGAGAGGAAAATACATTTGATTCAATTTTTTTTTAATTTTGTTAAAATATTTAGTGGTGTGGGTAAAAATAAATTAAAATTTTGTTTTGCTTCTTTCTAGCTGCTTTGAATTAAGTCTATCTTTGTTCTTCTTAAACCTACATGAAGTGAGTTGTGTTCTTCTTTTACAATGTGTAAGAAGCAACAAAAAATAAAAATTGTTGTTGTAATTCGCAGTGGTATTATCTGAAGTCATAATTAATCAATGGTATGACCCAGGCCTGTATCTGGTCAGGTATGCCTCTAAGGCTTGACCGCTGCCATATTCATACCAGTCAGAATTTTATATTTATGTATATTGTCAGTAAAATTGAAACGCCACTTGAAAAGTGAAGTTCATATATAAATAAACTATTTAATTAAATTTGGAACTGGTCTTATGTCCATAGTATTTGGGCGGCACTTGAAAAAGTGGTGCCTACATAAAAATATATTGGACCTGATGTTATTAGGCCCGAGTTTGGGCGCCACTTGAAACGAGCTAGCTTTTAGCTGCCGCTAAAGCCAACCCAGTTTCATAGATTTGCCACAATATGTGCGGTCCCCACGCGGCATTGATTCCCGCAGCTCAGTGGGCTAGAGGGAATGGTGTGGGTTTAGGGGTACCTCAGATTGTGGCTTAGGTTACCGCATTAATATAAAAAATATGCTGGAGGAGGGGGAAATTGGGGTATCGTTGGGGTGGGTTGATAATGGAATTAAATAAAATTCCGTTACAGTCTCGCTGATTCTCGTCACTAATTGAGCTAAATAATCGCTTAACTGTTGCTAACAAAAGTTTTTTGTCAAGTCCTTTTCTCAAAAGAGCAAACACGTCAGTGGACTCAGAAGTACCAATTATTTACTTTAGCATTATGCAAATATTGCAATAGTCTTGATAAATGATTGCGTCTCAATTTAATTCTTAGTTCTAACGCATCCTTGATATCAGTAGCAAGGTCGCCATCTATTTTTGCCAAAAAATATTAAGCAAGAATTTTAATGCTGCGTCTGCAGTTAGCAGACTGGCTTCTTGACGACATAGGCGTCGACTGCATATTTAATTGGCACTAATACAGAAATGGTTTCTGTAAGCATATTCGACTTGATTTCATGTCAATTAATGGCATGCTTTTTCAGTAGCGGGTCAATTTGGGGAACCTCTCCACAATTGCTTATAAGCTGTTCCAACGAGTTCTTGAATCCAATATCAGCATTAACTCTTTTCCAAAGGCTTCCTTAACATGTTTTTGCAACATTTCATCATTTCTTGTTGTTGAAAGCCGAAATAGTTTGATTACTTTGCGTATTTTAGCTATTAATGGCATGAGACGATCATATGATATTGCGATCGGTTTACTGACCTGAATTACAAACATCAGAAATGGCTAATATTGGCTATGTAAGTTTTTGAGTAAAAATGAAATCACTAAACCGATAATATCAAAACTCGTAGCAATAAACCCGAGGTCGTGCATTATGGGAACTATGTGTTTTTAATTAGGTTACTCAATGACCAACTTCGTGTACTAGCCAGAGCTGACATCGGTACACCTAGAACATCAAAATTCGTAGCAATAAACCCGAGGTCGAGTATTATTAGCAATAATTGGTTTTGGTTTTACTCAAATTTGGATGGCCATTATCGGCCATTCCCAGAGATCGTGGTTCAGGTCTGGCTACTACATATGTCTGTGAAGTTGGCCCAGGATTTCATCCCAGAAAAATAAAAAATGTCATCAGGCAACACTAACACTGCATTATCATCCCAGCCCAGGATTTGTTTATAATTTCTGTTAAATATGATTAAATATGTAGAGCATCACAAAAAAAATAATATAATGTGAATACTTATCCCAGAAAACAAAAAAATTACAGAAAATTGTACATTAAAAAAATGATAAAAAACTTTAATATCCGTGTTTAACTTTATAATATTTGTACTGTTATAGCGCCAATTTCAACATACGGATCGACTTGTGATTTTAACTGTGAATAGTGGTCATCATTACGAGTCGATACGGTTTGCTTCAGTTTCCGGAACTCGTGGTTCCTGGGAGCCATAAATTAAATTCTGTCATCCTTGGGCCATACAGATAAGAGCCTATTGCGCCAATTTCAACATGCAAACAAACTCGGGATTTTTAGGATAAGCAACAGTCATTATGACAAGCCGATATGAACTGGTTCGATTTCCAGAACTCGTGGTTCCTGGGAATCATTAATAAAAAACTGGTTCTCATATACTGCGCCATACACATATGGACCTATAGCGCCAATATCAACATACGGATCGACTTGGGATTTTTATTATGAATAGTGGTCATCATTACGAGTCTGTAACGTAGTCCTTAACGGTTATTCGGTGGTGTGGTGGCACATGCTTGTACCGAGGTGCTCAAGGCCGAGGGGGGCGGGGGTTCGACACCACAATTCAGTGTAACCGATCTACTCTTTACAAACAAAAACCTTCATGTGCCGAATACCATAACGGAAATTAAAATATAAACAAAATTCAATAAATCGGTTTTATCCCACTGTCCCTGTTGACTCCTCATCACCCGCGATCTCCCCTTCTATTGTTGTCTATATATTCATATATTCATATCAAAACGAAGCAAACAAAAATCAAACTCAGCGAAGGTTTCATATTCATAATTGAACGAGAAAAAATATATAATTATACGCCAATGATTCCCATATGCCGCTTGATAATGAAAACGAATCTAACTTAAGCGTTGGAAAATGTGAGAAGCATTACTCATTAGCATATGAAATTGAATATTACAAAATATGGTTGGGTCAATATTATTTAACAAAAACAAACCATAGTCTAGCTTACGGTATATAAATTTAAAATTATGAACGAAAAACTAAATTCTTAAACTATATATAAAAAAACTAAAGGCAAAAAAACAATAAATATTGGAAAAAAAAATTAGTTTACCAATTTGTCCGCCGCTAGAGGATGGTGTCCAATCCACTTTCCACTTGGTTTCCGAGATTGTGCAATCATCCAACTTTCTGCACCAGTTCTGTATATTTCGCTTAAGCGGACACCTCACTTGGGCTTCACCACCCTTGCCAAATGTATAACGTTCGGGAGCTTAATATGGTTACCGTGCTTGCAGTACCTTCGCTGATGGCCGTTGACAGCACGGTAATGTGTTTTCTTTCTACGAGCAGCTTAATTCGGTATATCTGTTTTTTTCTCCGTTTTTATTATTATTATTTTTTTTTTTTATTATTATTATTTTTTTTTATTTTTGCAATCGTATTATTAAAACTATTTTGTTTCCATGCGATGTACAATACCGAAATTTTATTTGATTTTAATCACATATTCACATAGCAATACAGCTTATTTTAATTTTTTTTTTTAAATTTGTTTGGGAATATCCCTCCCAGATTCCAACAGTTAACTTTTGTTCTCTGTTCGTTTTTTTTATTTTTTTGATGCGTCTCAAAGTAAACAACGCAAAATTTTTTGACTTTCTTTTTAATTTTTTGTTTTCGTTTTTATTCATGATTATCAATTAAGTGTACGTTTCGATCAAAGGATTCGTTGCTATTTTAACAAAGCAGCTCACACGGATAGTATACATACACAAAAAATTGTGTTCAAACACAAAATTTTTTATACACACATATTAAAAAAACAAAGAAAATAGCAACCAAAAAGTACTAATGCCGAGATGTTTTTTGGTTGTTATTTTTACATTAGTACAAATTTCCTCTAACAAATTAGATTTGTTCAACCCTTTCACCATTGTTGTGACAGTTCTCGTTTGGAAATAACAAAAAAACACAATTTGAACAAATAAAAGTAAAATAAATTGAATTTAATATTTCTACAAAAATAAAAATTAAATTAAAAATATTGTGATTTGATAAAACTGAAATGTAAGTACTAGTTTCCTCAAAAAACTTTATTATTAAAATCTGCATAATAATAATCGCATATGTACGCTTCTATTCATGATATGTTCATTTTAGTATGTTTGATTATGACCCGGCTGACTACGAGATTGAATATCTTGAAGTTGAAGATGAAGAAACACAAAATTCAGAAAATATTATAGATGCGCCAACTCCAAAAAAAGAAACACCGGAAAACAAAAAAATATTTCAAATGTCCTTAAAAGCAACAAATATGAATTCGAAAGCTTGCTTTTAGATGCCGTATTCGAGCGTCCCCCATTATTCGACTATACCATCCCGACAAAAAGTCGCACGCTTGCGATTCTTAATCATTTATGGCAGGAAGTGTGCGAAGAATTAAAGACAAAATTTGAAGACATCGATGTAAAAATGGATATGGTAAAGGATATGTACAAAAATCTGCGAAATAACTATACCAGATATAAAAGTACAACTCAAAAAGTACAAACGAGCGGATCTGAGTATAAAAATATCCTGGGACCGAGACATCTTACTAAACTGCGGAATTTGGATGCAGTTCTTATTAAACGGGCGTATGCAATATGTAAGTGAACTTTTAACACCTAATTAAAACAATTTTTTTGTTTTACAGCCATAAAAGCAACTTTGATGGAGTAAAAATGGACGTCACAGCCATACCATCGCAACCCGGAGACAGTCCTCAAGCTTCAATATCTGAAGAAAACAGCATGGAGTTGCCGCCAATTAAAAGGGTTAGAGCCACCAGTTCGACTTCCACATCTTCATCACCTGATTTTTTGGCCCCATTAAACAAACTTGTGGATAAAGTGGGCAATCAACCTGCAGGCGTGGTCAAAGATATGGAGCATCATTTTTGTGAACAAGTTGCCATATTTTTAAGAGGGCTGAATGAACAGCAAAAATATGAATCACAACTGTACATCATGACATACATGAATGAAGTTGTAAAAAATAAAACGAAGTAAAATTAATTTCTGTGATTTTTTATTATTAATGTAAAAACCTCCTCTATTTATTATTAATGTAAAAATAGGTTCAGACAAAACCCCATTGCCATGGTACTGACCCATCGGTCATAAAATGCTCGGTGAGCTCATTGCGAACATTTGTTGCAGCAAAAGACGCATTGTAACTACCTTGTTTTGATATTGAAGGCAATTCTCCAGCTCTCCTCCAATCACCAGGCCGAAATTCTTCACTTTCCAGATTATCTTGGTCGACTAGAGAGCTTGGGCAATATTTTTTTTGATGATGTAGTACATTTTTTTCCTCCGCCAAACAAAAATTGTGTAAGCACACTGTTGTTTTCACAATTTTCTCCACAGTTTCTGTGGATGTTTCTATGCTAGTTCGCAATATCCTCCAGCGGGCAGCTAATATGCCAAAGGCGTTTTCAATTACTTTTCGAGCCCTCGATTGTCTGTAATTGAAGATACTTTTCTCATAGCTCAGGTTTCCAGACGATTTTCCTGAGAATGGGGTTAGCAAATATGTTTTTAATCCGAATGCTTCATCCCCCAATAAATAGTATGCCAAATCGGGCCGCCAATAAAAATTTCGCCATCGTGAGGCACGTTCAATGTCTTGTTTTCTAATCTTCTGCCAATTTCAGAATCTTTAAAGACTCCTCCGTCGCTTTGACGACCTTGTGATCCGACATCCATGAATACGAATCGGTAGCGATAGTCACAAACCGCCAACAATATAATTGAAAAAAATTGCTTATAATTATAATATTCAGAACCAGAATGAGGTGGTGCCTGCAATATAATTCAAATTTATAAACACTGGAATGCTGAATGTACCTATATAAATATGATACCTGAATTGCTATATGCTTCCCATCGATTGCACCAATGCAATTTGGAAAATTCCACCGCTGCTTAAATCCCATCTGCAATGGATAACCACTCTTGTAGGGTAGGGACTGGCAAAAGTATATTACAGAGGCACTGGTGGATCGCTGTTAGTGTTTCACTGATTATGTTGCATGTTGTGCTTTTGCCCACTCGAAATGCAAATGAAATTGATTTTTGGCTGCTCCCACTTGCCAAATATCTAAAAGCATTCAAATAGATGTATAGATTAGCGTATTACAAAGAAACAGAAATGACTATATGAACCTTAGTGTAAGCGCCAATCTCGTACTCGGATTTATGGATGTCCGGAAATTTGTATCCTTTTTGGAAATTAATGGACCAACTAGTTTGAGGAGCTTGTCGAAGGAAGCTGGTGACATACGTGTATAATTAAAAAAAGATTCGTGATCACTAAGACGCATTTCGGCTACCAAATTGTGATCACCAAAGTTTGCTCTGGATTCTTGTGTGAATATCGGCCAAACCCACCATTTTGGGCTTCTCATTTTCTTCTTATGAAGTTTTCTTGTGGCCATGCTACTTATGACGATTGCAAGAGCAGCAATACAGACATCTTCGTCTTCTGTATAATTACACTGTGCTTGAATTTCAAACTTTTTTTGCGTGACAAGCTGGGCACCCGGGGGGTAAACCTAATTCGACTATGCTGAATTCAGCTTGTCACATTTTTCAACTAGCACAGTGTTATCATCCATTTCTTTTAATTGCTTTAGTGAACTATTTATTAAACACTTTTGATGCACAAAAACACTTTTAAAAACCAAACAATTTTGACATACAAAATAAACCACTGACGTTTTTGTTGATTTTTATTAATGTCAAAAGTACAAATACACAGCAGAATGATTTACTAATACCACTGCACAAAAAAATTTCCCTTTGTTAAAATAGCAACGAATCCTTTGATCGAAACGTACACTAATAATCAATTGGTTGGAATCCGAGAAAAGTTAAGGGTTATCAAATTGTACGCTTGGCGTCTACAAGGCGATAAAGGGAAGCCAATCGTTACAAGTCGATACGGCTTACTTCAATTTCCGGAACTCGTGGTTCCTGGGAACCATAAATTAAATTCTAACATCCTTGGGCCATATATATAAGAGCCTATTGCGCCAATCTCAACATGCAAACCAACTCAGGATTTTTAGGGTAAGCAACAGTCATTATGACAAGCCGATATTGAACTGATTCGATTTCCGGAACTCGTGGTTCCTGGGAACCATTAATAAGAATCTGGTTCTCATATACTGGGCCATACACATATGGGCCCATTGCGCCAATCTCAACATACGGATCGACTTGGGATTTTTATTATACATAGTGGTCATCATTACGAGTCGATACGGCTTGCTTCAATTTCCGGAACTCGTGGTTTCTGGGAACCATGAATTAAATTCTGTCATCCTTGGGCCATACAGATAAGGGCCTATTGCGCCAATCTCAACATGCAAATCAACTCAGGATTTTTAGA
Organism: Nephrotoma appendiculata; assembly: GCA_947310385.1. Classification (NCBI taxonomy): domain Eukaryota; kingdom Metazoa; phylum Arthropoda; class Insecta; order Diptera; family Tipulidae; genus Nephrotoma; species Nephrotoma appendiculata. The sequence continues at coordinate 172,567,242 of OX371224.1, forward strand.
GTTGATGGGTCATACACATATAGGCCTATAGCGCCAATCTCAATTTGGGCCTATAGCTTCAAAACTGGTTCTCATTTCCTGACCCATACACATATGGGCCTATTGCGCCAATCTCAACATACGGATCGACTTGGGATTTTTATTATGAACAGTAGTCATCATTACGAGTCGATGCGGCTTGCTTCAGTTTCCGGAACTCGTGGTTCCTGGGAACCACAAATTTAATTCTGTCATCTTTGGGCCATACAGATAAGCGCCTATTGCGCCAATCTCAACATGCAAATCAACTCAGGATTTTTAGGGTAAGCAACAGTCATTATGATAAGCCGATATGAACTGATTCGATTTCCGGAACTGAAGCAACGCGGATAGTCGAGTTAAAGATAGACGCGAGCAAACTGTACCGAGCGTTAGTAAAATCTCATTGAATTTATTTGTCGCAATAAATTCAATTGAAGATTCTCAAAAGCCAACAGTTTATATGTGTATGGCTCAGTATATAAGAACCAGTTTTTTATTAATGGTTCCCAGGAACCACGAGTTCCGGAAATCGAACCGTTCATGTCGGCTTGTCATATAATAACTGTTGCTGACCCTAAAAATCCTGAGTTGATTTGCATGTTGAGATTGGCGCAATAGGCTCTTAACTGTATGGCCCAAGGATGACAGAATTTAATTTATGGCTCCCAGGAACCACGAGTTCCGGAAACTGAAGCAAACCGTATCGACTCGTAATGATGACCACTATTCACAGTTAAAATCACAAGTCGATCCGTATGTTGAAATTGGCGCTATACATAACAGTACGAATATTATAAAGTTAAACACGGATATTAAAGTTTTTTATTATTTTTTTAATGTACAATTTTCTGTAATTTTTTTGTTTTCTGGGATAAGTATTCACATTATATCATTTTTTTTGTGATGCTCTACATATTTAATCATATTTAACAGAAATTATAAACAAATCTTGGGCTGGGATGATAATGCAGTGTTAGTGTTGCCTGATGACATTTTTTTTTCTGGGATGAAATCCTGGGCTACTTCACAGACATCTACTACATGAAGTTGGCCATTGAGTCACCTAACCAAAACCACCTACTGCTAATAATGCACGATCTCGGGTTTATTGTTACGAATTCTAGGTGTTCAGATGTCATTATAACTCAAATTTGAATGCTCATTATCGGTTATTTCAGTCGATAGTACAAGTTGGTCATTGAGTCTCCTAAATAAACCATTTGGTGCTTACAATGCTTGACTTCGGGTTTTTTTATACACAGTTTTATTTTCTTTGATTTATTCTAATCGTTTTAAAGTTTTAATATATTTTAATAAAAATCTCGATAATTTCTACATAATACGTGTTTGAGTTTGTTTATAATTTTTTATTTAAATTGAGGTTTGAGTCATTTTCTAAAAAAGACTCATTCTTATATTATGATTGTACTAAAATTTCCAATACGATTCATTTTTTTCCTATTTGAATTTGAATTAACAGTGTGATACTCATACATACATAACATCTATGGAAAGTCTGCAATACTTCACACCAGTCTGGACAAGTGGTGCAGTAGTGAAAGCTTTGGCACTTGGACCGGGATGTACTGGATTCGAATCCTATCAGAGGCTAGATGCAGATCGAATTTTCATCATCGATTACAATCGGTGATGTTAATAAACACAACTAAGACCCTCTGATGGAGTATAGAATACAGCACCGATCCACCGTCCATGTCAATGTATAGGTTTGTTTGAGTAGGTGAATGTTTTAATGATTTTGCGTGAATGCGTGGTATCACACTGAGCCAAAAATGACCTAACTGTAAACCACTGAAGAAAACGTACCTACTCACACTCACATAATATCACGAACACAACTAGATATATAATCATTATTATACAACTTGTGATGGTGTTAGTGTTCTGCCATAATGTACTATAAAAAAATATAAACTCAAGTGTTTTTAGTGGCAGCATTGTTCACACATCTACAAAAAATGTATGTAAAGATACGAAATTTTTCTCATACTCATACAAAATAAATCGTTCGTGTACAAATTTAAACTTTTATGAAATTTTTAGGTTATGTCGAAGTTATACCATAAAATTTTACTATAAAAATGATATAAAAAATATTTCTTGACAACTCATATATATTTTTAAAACTTTTTTGTTTTCGTTTTTCAAGAAAACAAAAATGCTAACAGCAATTTTTTTCCACGGAATTAAGGCTTTATGTATAAAGAAAAAAAACGAACGGGGTTCAAGCTCCTGGGTCGCAAATGTTTGGTAAAATATAAGGTCTTTCTCATAAGGGATTTTTTTTAGGAATCCTATTACCACCCAACATACCAAATCCCAACATAAGGACAATCGGATTTAACCGACTCGCCAATAAGTCCGTTAAATCAAGGATTTTCTGTATAACATTTTACGTTAAAATGTCACGTAATTAACGCAACAATTTAACGCAGCATTTAACATCTATATCTATAAAAATGGTGCAAAAAATGTATGTGCGCGCATCAGTTGAGAACGGCTGAACCGATTTGGCTCAATCTTTTTTTATTGTGTTTGCAATTGCCAGGAGATGGTTCTTACGAAAGAAAAGTTTAAAAAAATTCACCGGAAAAGTCTAAAAACCCGAAAAATCGAATAAAAAGCCATTTTCATATGAATTTTGTGTGTACAGTTTTTATGAGACAGGTGGTGCAGTGGTTAAAGCATCGGCGCTTGAATTGGGAGGTACTGAATTCGATTCCCACCGAAGGCTACTTCCAAACTGCTACTTTGTTTTTTATCCAAAATTCAAAATCCGTAAACACGAAAAAAATCGAAACCAAATGGAAAGCCGAAAAATCAAAAAAAAAAAAAAAATCGGAAAATCGAAAATTGCGTTTTGTAGAGGAATTTTGTATGGAAATACACTTAACACCACCGATGAAAATTGTATTTCGACAATGATCATTCATTTAAATAGCCACTTCGGATTATTTTCAATAGATGGCGTTGTTTGCATACTACTATAAATATAAGTTGTGTAGAATTTTGGCAATCTTATTTTCTATATATATAAAAACAAGTGCATTCAGTTCCCGGTTCTTTTGGCGTTCGCTATGACGATTAACAAATCACAAAGTCAATTTGCAAAAAACAACTAAATTTTCGATAGATGCCTAAGTTTGAATCGACCTTTTATTCACTTTTCAATACATTATGCCGCCTTTATGGTTGCGTTCGTTCGCTCATTCTGACAATTTTTTCCACCAATCATATTGCTCAAAATTGACGATTCTGGATTTTTGTACAAAAGATGATTGGTCGAACAAATGACCGAATGAACGAACGCAACCATAAACCTACTTTTAGTGTTGAATTCGGTAAAAAAGTGAATGGAATGGCCACTCAATCGTCTAACTCAAATGTCTATTGAGAATTGAGTTGAGTTGTTTGATTTTTCTCTCATTAAATTCAATTTTTGTGAAGGTCAAAAGTGTTTGCTCGGACGAAGTAATTTGGGGCAAGACAAAGTTCGCCGGGTCAGCTAGTAACATATAGTATTTAACGCAGCGTGTAACATAAACCCAAAATTAGTCCCCTAAATGTTTTACCAAACATAAAAAAATTGAAGTGTCTTCGGTTTATAAAATTTTATTAAATTTGGCCATTTATTAATCGGTTTAGATGGGATTGGATATGTTAGATGGAAATACGATTCAGAACAGAACTCGGCTATTTCGTGGCCGATATTGATAGAATTTTGTATGTTGTATCTAAATGGGTTTTTTAAATGATTTTTGGAAGAAGTTATGGAATATGGCTTAGTGAGACGGAATTCGGTTATTTTTAATCCATTATGATGAAATTGGCATGGACATCACGTTATGAACCCTACACAAAGGGCTCGGATAAATTTATAGTAGTCTTATCAACAACGACCTCGAAAACTGTTCATGGGAACATATAATGTGCTAACTGTTTTAAAACCTTGAGATCTCCATAACCTTTCGAACCAAGCAAAAATTCACACTTTTAAGGTACTTGCAATACAAGTCGGATTCTCATCCTCTGGCGAGTACAACAGTTTATCAATTTATTATTCCCTATTGATCCAACGTGCCGAATCCCATCATCATCGGTTAAGTATTGTCGGGTCCCGTTCTAGGTGGCTATATTAAAAAACTTTTTCAATAAATCATTTTTTTACATCCAACAAATCCAATAACATTATAATTGGTTAAAGAATGACCGAGTTCGAGGTGGCCTTTTCCAAAACTTCTTCCAAAAATTATTTTATAATTTTATTTCAATCCAACATATCCAATCCAATCATAATTGGTTAAGAATTGGTAGAGTTTCGTCCCAGGTGGCCCTATTCCAGAACTTTATCCACAAATCATTATACACTCAGAAAAAAGATTACTACCAAAAACTTTGTTAAATTAATTTGGTTGTTTAACACAAAAATCTGAGCTAGATAAACCAAATCTCTTGTTTAATTTAGAAACTTGGTATTTTCTTACTTGGATACTACAAAAAGTGAGCGATATTTGAGTTACCAGGATGTTGGTACGTAGTTTTGTTTAATTTAACCAAAAAATATTTGTTAGGTGAACAATATTCTTGTTATAACTAACCAAATATTTTGGTTTATCTTAATTAGTTATTTTGACCTATAAGTTTTGTCATATAAACTAAGACTTAAATTCTAGCGAATCAATAAAATTCGCTAAATCATTGTGATTATACTTCGAATGTAAGTTCAAAGTATTTTCATTATTTTTGTAGTTTGATCACTGCATTCTGATGAGACGCTCGAATTTTTTTATGTAAAGAATTCAATGTTTCGTTAGTTCGAAATCAAACTTCGAACGTGTTGGTTCTTGGTTTGGTAACCCCACCTTGATGTTATGTGTTTAACCTTAAACGTTTGCAACATGTACCACCATTTGTGTTAAATTTACTAAGAAAATTTGGTAGAATTAAACTAGTAAAATAATAATAACTAATTCACTGTGCTAGTTGAAAAATGTGACAAGCTGGGCACCCAGGGGGTAAACCTATTTCGACTATGCTGAATTCATTGGTGCTAGTCCCATTTCAAAGTTAGTCTCCATTTTTGTGATATCACTTTCGACATATTTTGCCTCTGAGACAAATATTTGTCAAAATATACACTCATATTCACGTTGATAGCTCCTGAACCATTAAGATTTTCGTTATGCTTTCTTCAGCAAGCGTTATGCTTTCTTCAGTTGTTGCGCAAGCCAAGACCAACAACTTTGCTGAACATATCAAGGCCGAAAAACGACATCTACAATCACATTTTTGTGTTATTTTATTTTTTGAAACGCAAAAAAATAAAATAACACAAAAATGTGATTGTAGATGTCGTTTTTCGGCCTTGATATGTTCAGCAAAGTTGTTGGTCTTGGCTTGCGCAACAACTTTGCTGAAGAAAGCATAACAAAAATCTTAATGGTTCAGAAGCTATCAACGTGAATATGAGTGTATATTTTGACAAATATTTGTCTCGACGAAAAACATGTTTTTTATCATTTTTTGTCCATTTATTGAATTTAAATTGATCGAATAAACACCTCATCGACAAATATAGATACAATAGAAACTATTTAACAGAAAATTAGATTGATTTAGTTGATTTTATTGTGATTTTTCTCAATTTTTTCCTAAATAATTTACATTTTTCTTAACTTTTAATTTTAATTTTCTGATTTGTTCGTGTCGTCTTCGGGTTCTTCTTCCTCTTGCAAATTCCAACAAATGTCACCCAAGAGTGCATCTAGCTTTTTGCCGCTGTACCAATGTTCGAGCCTTGCCGTCACTTGGTGAAAACGCTCGCAGTGCTCATCGGATTCGGCTGGTGATTGATCGGCGAACTTTTCCACATGACAATGCAAAAAATGTATTTTCAGTGACATTCTAACGTTTATATTATGAAAAGCTGTCAGCATATTTTCAATATACCTGCGCCAATCATCGGCTCGGTTAATTCGGAGAACATTCTTAATAACTTCTTTTACACATTTCCATGCCACAACCTCTCGTTCACTAAGAGCATTTTCAAATGCATCATCTTTCATCAGACGACGAATATCTGGTCCATTAAGTATTATTAAGTAATAAAAAACAAGATGTGAGATGAAATTTCATTTGATCAAAACTTAGATTCGAATATAGATGTAAACACCAACCTTCTTCTATTATCATTCCACTTAACCGTGGAAAAATGCGACGCAATTCGACGAACGCATTTCCATCTAGATTCAGCGCTTTTATAAAAATTTTAACTACCCCTACTACTTTCTTGATATGAAGTTGTGGTAGCAATATTTTTTTAATTGTCACAAGTGGAGCCTCAACGATGCTGTCGTATCGCAATCTAATGTTCTCACGTAAAGCCCAGTTCCGTTCGTTGTATTGGTCGCCTTTAAAACGAGTATCCCATAAGCACATAAAACACATGTTTTTAGTGTAACCCAATTGCATGCCACTTAAAAGAGCTATCACTTTTAAATCTGCACAAACTTTCCATTGATGGTCATTGTATTTAATCAAATCGATGATTTTTTTCATTGATGCATAGGTTTCCTTTGTGTTTGTGCTGAGTGCAATTGGAATGGAATTCTTTGAGTTGGTAACGTGAAAGAGAACTGCCTTCAAGCTGCTTTTAGAGGAATCGATGAACAATCGCCAATCTTCAGGATTATATGCATTGTGCATTGTGGATACCAAACCTCGGATATCAGTGCAAAAAGCGAGTGAATTATTCTCAATTGATTTGAAAAAATTCGTAAAATGACGATGACGATTTATTGCTCCATATATCCGAACATTTGGAGCCAAAATGTTCACTTGTTTTAAATCCTTTGACAAAAGAATGGCTTGCCGCTGAGATAGTTTCAGGCGTCGTACCATAATATCCAAACGACTTTGCGAGATTTCAATGTGATTGCATGGCGCAGTGACATTTGATGGTTGATATATTGATGCAGATGTTTCTCCGGTTTCACCTGATTCAAATGTTGTTGGTAAATAATCCTCGGTTGGGTTTGATCTTTCCGGAACAGGAATTTTATGTGAATGAGGCAGCGGTAGTTGAGCATTTGTCGTTGCAGTGTATGTCATAGAACCAATTTTGTTTCTATTTGTACCGAGAATATAATTCATGCACCCATAACATTGAACTGTCATCATGTCCTTGTAGATCGATCCATGTCATGGGGACACCAAATGGCATTGCGACTCCAGTGTTTTGTCATCTATGCAGATGGAAAATGCATGCCGTACAAACAAAAGACGTTGTCCAATTTACACTACTAATAACATTTTGGAAAAGTATAATCGATATAAATCAGCGGTTTCATCACTTATTTTGCGGCGATTGCTCATAATTGTAAATTTTCCACACACATAACAAAAGCACTTGAGTTTATAACACCTATCCATATTATTTATTTCACCAGATTCACAAGACGATTTTCACTTTATTTTTTGTATTCTTTTGTCACTTTATATATTTAGATGGATAACTTTTTATTTTTAATTTTATATTACAGTTTTTAGTTCTTACTTCTTGTGCCAATTTTTTAACTTTTTTAGAAATATCAATTTCGAGAATAATCTCTTCTTCGGTTTATTTTCTGCTACTGTTACATATTCTATTTTGAAGCTCTTTATATACTGTAGCTAGGCGCTGCTGTTTGGTACCTGCTTTGTTTTTAAGTTATGGAGGTCGTAAATTTTATTGGGGTTTTGTGTTGATTTCGTCGCGAAGTAAATTGTGGGTGTTTTTGTTTTTGTATATTTTCAGGGTGTGAATTTTGGCCGTAATTCGTATACGTGCAGAATACAAATGTCTCATGACTCATGAGTCAAATTGGGACACCTGTCTAATTTCAGTCCTTTTTTGATTCTGTGCAAAATGGTTACATTTTTATTGAATTTAGTGTATGGTTTTCAGTTTTTATGTGTTGTACGAAACTTGATTTTATGTACTTGTGATGTGTTCTTTGTATCTTATCTGAGATGAGTGTCTTGTTTGGCCTAAGTATGCCGAATTCCAGTTGTATTTAGCCTTACCTGTGCACTTATGTTTCTCGAAACGGCAAGGTGGAGCCGGAGTCTTCTGTGAGAAGCTTTTGCCAAAACTGACAAGACCCTGCCTTTTTGGGGAACATGCGAGAAGGCTGGGTCTACAGACGAATGATTTTGTAGAAGTTGCATGGACGAAAAGGAAGAAGAGACTTTAGATAACTTCCTATGCTCGTGTCCGGCACTATCATACAGAAGGCATAAGTATTTGGGCGTGTCCAGTGTGACCAGCCTTTCAGATCTCGCTGAATGTGGAGTGCGAGATATTTTGCGGTACGTACGTAGCTCCGAATGGTTTTGAACAGGGTTAAAGGGGAAATAGGTTCCTGTGGTATCACAACGGGGCACTCCTGGTCTAACTGATCGGAAGTGCCACTCCAAGCTCACCTTGGCCCAAGTAAAACACACATATATGGAAAAATATCACAAAAATGTGAATGTAGATGTCATTTTTCGGTCTTGATATGTTCAGCAAAGTTGTTGGTCTTGGCTTGCACAACAACTTTGCTGAACATACCAAGACCAAAAAACGACATCTACAATCACATTTTTGTGTTATTTTATTTTTTTGCGTTTCAAAAAATAAAATAACACAAAAATGTGATTGTAGATGTCGTTTTTCGGCCTTGATATGTTCAGCAAAGTTGTTGGTCTTGGCTTGCGCAACAACTTTGCTGAAGAAAGCATAACAAAAATCTTAATGGTTCAGGAGCTATCAACGTGAATATGAGTGTATATTTTGACAAATATTTGTCTCAGAGGCAAAATATGTCGAAAGCGATATTTCAAAAATGGGGACTAACTTTGAAATGGGACTAGCACCAATGAATTTAGCATAGTCGAATTAGGTTTACCCCCTGGGTGCCCAGCTTGTCACGCAAAAAAAGTTTGAAATTCAAGCACAGTGTATTAGTAAAATAATTTTTTCCCTTGGTTAATTTAACAAAATAGTTAGTCACTGTTACCAATTATTTTCCATTTCTATCCATTAAATTAACCATATGTTTTTGGTTATATTAACTAAGTTATAAATTAAATAAGCAGGATTTGGTTATTTTAAATTAAAATTTTATTCAACTAAGATCTTTTTCGTTTTTTAACTAAGAGATTTGGTTGATCGAAAATCACCAAGATTTTGGCAAAATATACTCAGATTTTTGTTTCTTTTGACCCAAGTTTTTCTCTGAGTATAGAATCCCATTTCCATCCAACCTACAAGATCTCATCATAATCGGTTAAGAAATCGTTGTTCCGTCTCAGCTGGCCATATTGCACAACTACGTCACGTTGGTTAAGAAATGGCCAAATTATTGTATGTTTTTAAGATATTTCCAATCCAAGACACTAATTGTAATATATGATAAACTGTCCACCCGACAAATTGTTCTACGGTAAATTGTTCACGATAAACTGGCAGTAAATCATTTGAATTGTACTAAATAATAACGCTAGCTTCATAATCATAAATCAGATTGATTAAATCGCCGTATCTCACAAAAGTGTAAATATACGGAAGCAAAGTGTAAGTATTTGCATTGATAATGTGGAAATACTTCCATACTAACGTATACATAATCCAATATTTCGAAATTTTATTATGATAAGTTCATAATTGTTTGCAAAGCTTAGTTGCCCCCCCCCCCCTTTCTTTCTTTCCCTCTCACTCCGTTGCTGTTTTTAATCAACATACAAATAAATTCACAGTTGGTGTATAGTTGCATTCATAAATCAAACCTAATTTATTTTAATTATTATTAGAAATTTCACTCATAAAAACGGCGAGGTATGTTTTCTTGTAGCTGTGGTTGAATGGTGAAAGGTGATTTGAAAATTTAGTTTAATGCATAAATTAAAAGTGCTAAAAGCACACAGCCACAGTACAAAACTATTTTTATCATTTCACAATATACGGCGCACGCTTGGTACACAAAAGCTTTTTGTGTGTGTGTGTGATGTATGGATGTGAATAGGTATACAGTGTTCTCCCACGTGTGCCCCCCCGTTAAAGCCAACGTATATTTTAATGTCACTCCAAAAATGATGATACCAAATAACAATTATTAAAGTTTTATTTTGAAATTCGATTGATGAATATTAAGACCGGCCTACGCGCGACGCCACATCGTACTATATGCATTTGCCCTACAGTGTTTTGTGCGCGCGGTGCGGTGGGTTTGGTGATGCATCTCATTTTATGATTTTCTATTACTAATCTTGTATTTGTGTATTTTCTTTCTAATTGCAGTATGCATCGGAACAAATGGGCGCATGTCAGTACCCTCGAATCGAATCCAACACTATCGTAATCTCCGTGATCGGTACACAAATTGCACGTACGTCGATGGAAATCTAGAATTGACCTGGCTACAGGATCAAACATTTGATTTAACATTCTTACAACATATTCGTGAGGTGACCGGATACGTGCTCATAAGTCATGTCGATGTCCAAAACATAATTCTACCAAAATTACAAATAATTCGGGGACGGACGCTATTCAAAATTAACATTCTCGACGAGCCGTTCAGTTTATTTGTGTCGTATTCACAAATGCATACGCTCGAAATGCCAGCGCTACGTGATATATTGGCTGGATCCGTTGCCATATTTAATAATTACAATTTATGTCATATTCGAACGATCAAGTGGGATGAAATTATATCGGGATCGAATGCGTCGATGAAGTATAACTATGATTTTACGTCGCCCGAGCGAAAATGTCCCGAGTGTCATGTGAAGTGTGAGAACGGATGCTGGGGCGAGGGTGAACATAATTGCCAGAAATTTAGTAAAACAAATTGTTCGCCACAATGTGCGGGTGGTCGCTGTTTTGGTACGCAGCCCAGACAATGCTGTCACCTATTTTGTGCCGGTGGATGTACTGGCCCGACGCAACGCGATTGTATAGCCTGTAAAAATTTCTACGATGATGGCACATGCAAACAGGAGTGTCCACCAATGCAACGATACAATCCAACGAATTATTTGTGGGAACCAAATCCAGAGGGTAAATTTGCGTACGGTGCGACATGCGTACGAAATTGTCCCGAACATTTGTTAAAAGATAGTGGGGCATGTGTACGAACATGTCCTGTTGATAAAATGGCAAAGCGTGGAGAATGTGTCACGTGTAATGGGCCATGCCCTAAAACGTGCCCAGGCACAGGAATTATCCATTCTGGAAATATCGATCGGTTCAAGGGATGCACAGTTATCGATGGATCAATCGAAATTTTAGATCAATCGTTCGATGGTTACCAGCAAGTGTACCAAAATTTTTCGTTTGGCGAACGCTTTATCAAAATGCATCCGGACCGATTAGAAGTTTTCCATACACTGCGTGAGGTGACCGGTTATATTCTCATTCAGGGAGTTCATGCTGATTTTAAAAATTTATCGTATTTTCGAAATCTCGAATCGATCGGCGGCCGTCAATTGATGGAGAATTTGTTTGCCTCGTTTTATATTGTAAAGGTATGTGTGCCAAACCCGATGCATGTACCAACCACTCGTAACTATTTACTAATATTTTTTATTTTTATTTTTAGACGTCACTACAATCGCTAGAGTTAAAATCGTTAAAGCAAATTAATGCCGGGGCGGTCGCGATCCTAGAAAATAAAAATTTATGTTTTGTCGAGAGTATCGATTGGACCAAAGTGAAAAAGAATAAGGAACGAATTATTATTAACGCTAATCGGAATCAAACCGAATGTAGTAAGTAGCATTTACGAAAATTATGGCAAAAACGAATTTTTTGTAACCCATTAAATTTCGTTTGATTATAGAAAAAGACGGTTTTGTATGTTCGGACGAATGTACCAGTGCTGGATGCTGGGGTTCTAGCCCGGAACAATGTTTAGAGTGTAAAAATTTACAGTATAATGGAAAGTGTTTAGCGTCATGCAGCAGTATGCCAAAGTAAGTATAAAATGATTACCTAATTTGGGTTTGCATCAGCACGTACTTAAAATATACATATTTCCATAGTATTTATCAAGTGGACGAGAAAAATTGCACGACATGTCATCCCGAGTGCCGAAATTGTACGGGTCCTGGTAATGATAAATGTGTTTCGTGTGCAAATGCACGTGACGATAAATTTTGTGTGCCCGAGTGTTCAGAAAGCAAATACAATAGAAATGGGGTTTGTGTACTGTGTCACAGTACGTGCATCGGGTGTACCGGCCCGTTAAATACTATCGGACGGAATGGATGTAAAACGTGTCATAAGGCGATCATAAATGGGGATGCAAGTGTTGAGCGCTGTTTGCTGAAAAATGAGCCATGTCCAGGTGAGTTTTCTCTTAACATAAAATCTATATTCAAACTCGGTGTACTAAAAACTGTTATTTTTAGATGGTTATTACTATGAATGGGTTATACCACAGGAGCAGGGACCTTTACAATCTTTAGCTGGTAAAGGAATTTGTCGCCGATGTCATCCACGCTGTAAACGTTGCACTGGCTACGGTTTCCATGAACAAGTGTGCCAAGAATGTACGGGCTATAAACGGGGAGAACAATGCGAGGACGAATGTCCATCGGATCATTACGCCGATGAAGCAGCACGAAAGTGTATGCCCTGCCATACAGAATGTCGTGGATGTACGGGCGCGGGTCCTGATGATTGTAACCAATGTCGTAATTTTAAAATTTTACACAACGACGGCGATCCATTTGATAATTCGACGGCGTTTAATTGTACCGGCACTTGTCCAGAATCTCATTCGTATAAAGTATTTTCATCTGAGTTACTCGGGCCATTCTGTTCTAAAACGCAACAACGAAAACAGGAAGAAGCACTCGGATTTATGCGGTTGAATGAACCTTCGACCATTATTAGCATCGCTAGTATAATCCTGATATGCCTCATTGGATTCATCGTTATGTATTGGATGATGCAGCGGGCAAAGGAGAACAAGGATGCGGCGAAAATGACAAAAGTATTGACGGGTGAAGATTCGGTACCGCTAAAACCGACCAATGTTGGTCCAAATCTAACCAAATTACGTATCATAAAAGAAGCCGAGCTTCGTCGTGGTGGTGTACTTGGAATGGGCGCGTTTGGTCGGGTCCATAAAGGTGTTTGGATTCCAGAGCATCAAAATTATAAAATCCCGGTTGCAATCAAGGTATTAATTGATATGTCGGGCGCTGAGTCTACAAAAGAATTCCTTGAAGAGGCCTATATCATGGCTTCGGTCGAACATCCAAATCTTTTAAAATTATTAGCTGTTTGTATGACAAACGAAATGATGTTGATCACACAACTGATGCCTCTCGGTTGCTTGCTCGACTACGTCAAAAAGAATAAACAAAAAATTGGTTCTAAAGCGTTTCTAGATTGGTCGTGTCAAATTGCGAAGGGAATGCAATATTTGGAGGAGAATCGTTTAGTACATCGTGATTTGGCAGCACGTAACGTTTTGGTTCAAACACCTTCGCATATAAAAATAACCGATTTCGGTTTAGCCAAATTATTAGACTGTGATTCGGATGAGTATAAGGCATCGGGCGGCAAAATGCCGATTAAATGGTTGGCACTTGAGTGTGTACGACACAGAATATTTACAAGTAAGAGTGATGTTTGGGCGTTTGGGGTCACCATATGGGAATTGTTGACATTTGGGTGTCGTCCATTTGCCGACATCGAGGCTAAGGACTTAGTTATTGCGCTGGAAAAGGGGCATCGATTGCAACAACCAGCCATTTGTACATTAGATATTTATATGCTGCTGTTGTCGTGTTGGTTGCTGGACGCAAATGCCCGGCCAACATTTAAACAATTATATGATAAATTCTTAGATATGGCCACAGATCCTGGTCGCTATTTAGTAATTGAAGGTGATAAATTTTTAAGACTTCCGGCGTACACTAGTAAAGATGAAAAAGACTTGATTCGTACGTTAGCACCCGTGCCTGACGACCAGAACAGTGCTATCGAAACTGAGGAGTATCTGCAGCCAAATATACGTCCGTCTAATATGACGACGACCGGTTCGTCGACCGAACAATCGGACATAATGTCACCGTCGCGTTATTGTACGTATCCGATGAAAAATTCGGGTGATGACGAGACGGATTCACATCTGCGTAGCGATGTTGGCTTAGGAAATTTAACACTGCATCTGCCACTCGACGAGGACGACTATTTAATGCCGAGTCAAAATCCGAACACAAACGTTCCTGGTTACATGGATTTAATCGCGTCACCGGCAACGTGCATCGATAATCCGGAATACTTAATTGGTGCATCAACTAGTAATTTACCGATTGCACCTACACAAACATTAGGCATTCCGGTGACACCGATCGAAAATGAGCATACATCGGACCAAGAATACTACAACGACTTGCAGCGCGAGTTACAACCGTTGAGAAGGAATGAGACGACCGTTTGACAATTACTGAAACATTAGATCGTTTCGCGTGTGCCTAAATATTTTAATTAAAACAAAAACATATTTTTAAACGAACTTTAATGTGCCTTTATAAATAAGTGTTTTAGTAAGTGTACTTAAGCTGTGTAATATTAACGCTAATTTATAAGTTTTCGATTTATATTTTACAACATCTGTGATATAAAATAATTAAATTCACAAAATTTGAAAATTAAATAAAAAAAAATTAAAAATTTAGAATAATTAATTAATTAATATTTAAATCAAACTACTTTATTTTGAATTAAAAATTTGACACATTTACGAATAAAACACTAGCGAACACTGGTGCTCCTCAAACCCCGTGCGCAAATTCATAAATCTTGCCTTATAATTTTCTTAATTTTAGAATCGAAATTAATTAAACAAAAAATATCAGCACAAATACTGTAAATATTAATTTGTATGCCAATTAAACAATTGTAAATATTTAAATATACTTTTTTTTTAAAAATATATTAGAAATTAGGTTTCATAGAAGATTTATACATAAAAAATAATTAATTATTTTTATTGGTGCCATTAGATTATTTTTAATATTTTACAAGTTTTTTTTTTTACATACACAAGAAAGGCACAAAATAAAATAAAATTTTAATTTTAAAACAAAATTAATTATGTAAGGTAATTTAAAATCAAAAAATTGTTAAATATGATTTAAAAACTATAAAATAAAATATTTGTTTTATTTTTTAATTTTAAATTTAATTTAAAAAAAATACCTTAGTGAATAAATAAAATAAAACAAATTTTATGTAATTAATGAATGATGTAAAAGAAGTGATTAATTATTTTTTTTTAATTTTGTTATAAAAAATCAAAAAAAGAGTAATAGAGAAAAAAATTTATTATTATTTAAAAACAAAAACAAATAAAATATAATTTAAAATTAAAAAAAATGGTTTTATTATGGATGTGCATCAAAATTTTTAATCAAATTAATTCCATTGAAATTTGTCGATTAAATTTTTCAAAGTTTTTCTCCAAATTCTCCGATTTCTAAGTTGTGAAATTTTTTGTATTAGATCTTAAATCTTTGGATCATTTTTGAATAACTGGAAGTTCAAGACGAGCAGTATTTTAAATTAGGCGCACTAACTGCGCCTCAGTAGGCGATTTGATTTTTGATTTGTAACACAATTCAGGTGAAATACAACACACACACATACTACTCAAAATTACATCATTAACCCAAAATAACCGGAACAAACAGAATCTGTGACAATAAATTTTATCCGTTCAAAATCGGTAAGGCTAACCATGAGGCATTTTCGCAAAAAAATTGAATATTTTGTTTGTTGAAATTCCGGTTGAAAATGATTATAGGTAACGTGTATAACATGTTGAGCACTATGTGGTCAGGATCCACCTTAGCTATTAAAACAATTTTATAATTATTTCACCGTTATAATTCACAAAAATAGGGAAGAGAGAAAAAACAAAATTAGTGTTACTGATGAAAGGAAATTTAGTATGTTTAAGGAAAAATCATTTCAATTAAATAAAAGAGACATCTATGAACGGGTATGGTTTCGTTTTACATTCGTCCATCCTGCTCGAACATTGTCCTCAATTGCATCTTTAGAGACATCTTCATCCTCGTCTGGCATTACTACCGCTGGAACAACACGTTTGAACCGACTTCGTCCCTCATTTCCACCTAAATCTTCCATTTTGTAACGGTCGCCATACATAATCTGGGTGACTGTGAATGGCCCCCTAAATCGACGTTGCAGTTTTTTTACTTTCTTCTGTAGACACAGGTTCGCGATATATTACTACCTTATCGCCAATGCTATATGTCACTGGTGTTTTATGCTTTAGCATGAAACGATGCTTTTGATATTGCTGATTCTTTTCATCGATGTCGAACATCATATCCGTTGTATTCGTCGAGTAACGTTATAGTTAATTTATCATCATAAATCGAACGTGGTTTGAATTCGAATAATAATTCAGCTGGTGAATATATCGTTACTGACCGTTTAGCAGTGTTTAACGACCACTGAATAACTTTTAAATGATCCTCCCAATCAGCTTCGTTGTTGTCCGACATCGTTCGTATGGAATGCAGAATAGCACGGTTGTAACGTTCAATCTGGCCGTTTGCTCTGGGGGTTGATACAGCATTCAGCACATGCTCTATCAAATTCTCTCTACAGAACTTTCCAAACTCCGCAGACGTGAATGCGGAAACCCGATCACTTATAGTTCGCGTTGGTATTCCAAAATATACAGCCAATCCTTTTATGAAAATAATGACATGTCTTGTAGCAGTGGATCGAACAGGTTTCGCTGACATATACTTAGTACACCCATCGACCATTACAATGATATGCATATTTCCCCGAGAACTCTTAATAAAAGGACCGAGATGATCCAAGTGGCAAGTATAAAGCGGTTTCGGTGGTTTATCTATTGGGTGTAACGATATTTTAGATTCATCTCTATTCTCACGATGGGAAAGACATTCTATACAGGAATGTATAGCCTTTCTTACAGATTGCGTCAAGTTCATAACTGTGATAGTTATGTTCAAGCTCGGTTGTCTTTCGACTATAATAGGCAACCGGCTCCATGTTTTTTTCATTATCAAATAATGTTAGTACATCTCTACTACAAAGTTGGTTTTTTAGTTCAGTGAAGGCTTTCTCTTGATCTTTACTCCATTGAAAAACACAATCTTTTTTAGTTAACCTAGTTAACGGTTCGGCGAGGAGTGAAAAACGTGGAACAAATTTCCGAAAATAGCTCGCAAGACCAACGAATTGTCTTACTTCATGTATACATTTCAAGGTTTAGGAAATAATTCTACGGACGCAATTTTAGATTTACCAGGCTGTATTCCAATTTCGGTAATTTCATGGCCAAGAAAATCTATTTCGTTTTTGTAAAAATTTACACTTACTCAATTTGAGCGTCAATCCATAATCGCGTAGCTTGACTAACATTTTTTCAAACAAATTTATACCTTCTTCAATACTCGAACTAAGGATAACAATATCATCCAAGTACACAACTATTTTATTTTCTAGTTCAAAGGCTAATCTGCGCATAAGCCTCTGGAACACGGCAGGTTCATTTGCAAGCCCAAACGGCATTCTTTCGAATTGAAATTGTCCATCATGGATAACAAACGATGTTAAATGCTTTGACTCCTCAGCGACTGGAATTTGGTAATACCCAGATGCCAAATCCAATAAAGTAAATATTTTTTATTCGACAACTTCTTCATTAAATCTGCTATATTTGGTAGAGGGAAACGATCTTTAATCGTTTTACTATTCTCTCTCTCTCTCTAGCTTCACATCCCATGAAGGGATTTTGCCGCCTGCACTATGGTCCTCCAGCCGTATCGGTCCATCGCTCTCGACCTCCAGTTTCGACCTTCTAGTGCCTGTAGATCTTGTTCGACGTCGTCACGCCAGCGCAGTCGGGGTCTTCCTCTACGACGCACACCGGCTGGTTGTTGATGGAACACTTTATTGGTCATATGTTGTTGTGGGGACTTTGCAATGTGGCCGAGCCATCTTACTCGATTGGATTTGATGAATCCGATAATATCGCAACCTCCAAGAATTTGCTTTATCTCGTGGTTCATGCGAATCCGATATTCATTGTTCGCGACTTTAATTGGACCAAAGATGGAGCGAATGACCTTCCTTTCGAAAGTTGATAACAATCTACAATCATTAGTGGTCATGGTACAGCTCTCACTTCCGAAAGCCAGCACAGGTCTTATGAGTGCTTTATAAAGTGCGATGTATAGATGTCTAGATCGCAATAATTTTGATTGGGCGTAGAAAACTCGATGTGCGGCAGCTATTCGGGCTTTTATATCTGCCTGCATATCATTCAAAGATGTTATAACTGACCCGAGGTATTTGAAGTTTTCAACGCGATTACATTTATGGTCGCCAATTCCGAGATTTGCCATGGAGATGTTCCTGGGTGTTGATACAAATTTGGTTTTGCTACTGTTCACCTTCAAACCAAATCTTCTTGCGCAGCGATCGAGAGGCTGTTTTATTAAATATACAGCGCGAAGTTTCAATGTTGCTTTTCCTCACTACGTACTCAACCGCCAAATTGAACAGCACAGGCGCGAGTGCATCTCCCTGTCGAACACCAGATGTTATTTCAAAGGAGTCTGACACAGTTCCTTCGATTACAATTCTACATACAGACCCAGACGTTGTTAATTTGCACAGAGAAACGAGTTTCTCTGGAATTCCTAGGCATATGAGCGCGGCCCATAAGTTGTCGCGGTTTATACTGTCATACGCCTGTCTGAAGTCTATATATAGCTGATGTATGGTTATGTTGTACTCCCAACATTTTTCCAAGATCATCCTCATGGTGAAACACTGGTCAGTGGTCGATCGGTTGGGACGAAAACCACACTGATAGTCGCCAATGATGTTTTCGGCGAAAGGGATGAGTCTGGCAAGTACAACATTAGCCAACACTTTGTAAGCAGTGTTCAATAGAGCTATACCACGATAGTTTTCACATTTAAGACGGTCGCCTTTTTTATGCAACGGACATATGAGCGCGGTCTTCCAATTCTCCGACAACTCTTCTTGGTCCCAAATACATACGATGAGATCGTGTAGACTTGTTGCAAGAGTAGCGCCTCCAAGTTTTATTAATTCTGCGGGGATTCCATCGAGACCGCGTGCCTTGCGTTTTTCAATCGACTAATAGCTGCGTCTACTTCCTCCACTGTGGGATATTCGACGAAGACCTCATCACCTGGAGGAGCTATTGCTCTAACGGGGGTCACGTCGTCATTCCGATTTAGTAGATTTTGAAAGTAGATTTGCCATACTGAAAGAACATCAGCCACGTTTGTTCTCAATTCTCCATTCCCGTCTTTGATGGCTGTACTTCTTGGGTGGAAGTCTTTAGTGAGATTCCTGGCATTAGCACAACAGTCCCTTGAATTTCTTCTTCCGCTTGGAAGCTGATACTTTCGATCCATAATCTCATATGATCGCGTTTCTTTTTGACGAAGGTATTTAGTCGTGGCTTTCCTGGCACGGAGATATTCTGCATGTGTGCTTCTAGTGTTGCGAGCCAACCATTTTTCACAAAGCTTTTGTTTATTTGTGACGATCAGGCGACATTGATCATCGAACCAATCATTGCGGGGTCTCGGATGTCTTCTTCCGATAGTGTTTTGCGCCGCGGTGGTAATATCTGACTGTATTGTGTGCCACTGCTCCTGGATGTTAGAAGGAGCTTCTTCGTTGTTGCTAGGCCGCTCCAGATAGTTAGTGACAGCGTGTAACTCTGCAGTGACGTTTGGTCTTTTAGAGCATCCACATTCCATCGAACGGTTTTTTGTGCTTGTCTGTTGAACGTAGATGACAGTTTGCACTTATATTTAAATACGACAAGCATATGATCGATGTCCATATCTGCACCCCTGTATGATCTAACGTCAGATATACTGGTCGAGTGTCTCTTAGACTCGATGACGTGATCAATTTGGTTTTCCATTCTTCCATCATTCGATCTCCACGTTACTTTGTGGATTCTCTTATGTGGGAAAAACGTACTTGATACAACTAAGTTGTACGTTATTGCCAGGTCGGTGACGCGTTGGCCGTTGTTGTTACTAGTTAGATGCAGGCTGTTGGGACCGATGTGCGATGTATTTTCTGCACTCCTACCGATTTTTGCATTAAAGTCGCCCACGATGATTTTAATGTCGTGGTGTGGTATGTTATTGATGACTTCCTCCAGCTCGACAAAGAATAAATCTTTGATGTCTTCCGATTTATCTTCGGTGGGTGCATGCACATTAACAATACACATATGGTGCTACACGCGCCAATGGATGAGGAAGCCAACTCCAAATTCTCCTCCGTTCTGATGGCCGCTGTAGTGAAGAGTGTAACCATTGGTGGTGTCATGGATCCCACTCCCAGACCATCTAAGCTCTTGTAATGCAAGTACGTCTAATGTGTAACTCCTTGCTTGGTTCGAAAGGTTCCGGAGATCTCCAGGTCTTAAGAGGCTAAGCACGTTCCATGTTCCCATTTTTAAAGCGTTGTCCGTGTACAAATTCCGAGGTCGAGTTTGTAATGAATCCGATATGGTAATCCGAGGCCTTTGTTTAGGTTTCATAACTTAAATGGTTTTTATGAGGGAAGGTTGTTGGCTAGGAACGTGGCGAACGAAACAAACGTAAAACGAAATCATTTTCCTTTAGTATCAGGATGTGCCATAACAATTCATAAATCCCAAAGTGGAACATTAGTTGATACCATTTTACTTGTATGTATGTATGTATGTATGTATGTATGTATGTATGTATGTTTTTTTTTTTTTTATTTTAAGGAAGGTGCAAAACCATCATGGATGATGTAGGGGATAACATAGCTATCACCACAACGGTGTGAGACTCCTTCTCACTAAAACCACCTCCTGCATCCTCCCTGCATCTAGGACTCCAGCAAGCACTTCTCTATTTTCCTGGAACCGTGTACATACAAAAACACGTGTTCAGCATCTTCTATGGAATCTCTACAGGATGGACAATACGGTGAATCATCATGCCCAAAACGATTAATGTATGATCGAAAGCATCCGTGACCTGTTAAGAGTTGTGTAAGGTAAAAGCCAACCTTGCCATGCTTACCGTTTATCCACGGGCCTATTTCAGGAATTAGTTCTCGAGTCCAATGTCATTCTCTGAACGGTTCCAACGCTGTTGCCAATCAAGAAGAGTATCCCCACTGTACGTTCTTGTGTTGTTCGCTCGCACCATTGTTCTATCCGGTGTTCCTCCATGGCTATTCAAATACGACTTTTGCCGTTCCGCTGCCAGCAGATCAAATGGGCACATTCCCGCAATGACGCAGGCTGCTTATTCCGAAAGAGTTCTGAACGCACTAATCACTCTAAGTGTGCAGCTGCGATATACGGAGTTAGAACTACGACAATAGGATGGCACCTGCAGCGCTAGAACCCATATAGGGGACGTATAGAGCATTATAGATGTAACGACACCAACTAATAATCTTCGTCCACCATGGCTGGGTCCGCGGACATTCGGCATTACACGGGAGAGAGCCTTGCTAGCTCTGGCTGATTTCTCACTGACGTACTTTATGTGCTCCTTGAATGACAACCTTGCCTCGAATGGTACCCCTATATGTACCTTATCAAGGGTTGCGAGAAGATCGTATGTGCTCCGATTGTAATCGAGATGGTCTCCAGAACCTTTCTATACTAGTTATAAGCACCGCTTCCGTTTTTTGTTCCGCCAGCTGCAACCCAACTGAGTCAAGCCGTCTCCTCAGGGACCTGGAGTATGAACACATCGTCATACATAATATTCCAAAATACTGGACCGAGTACAGATCCCTGGGGAACCCCGCATGTAACTGTGTACTCCTTGTGCCCTTCATTCGTGCGGTACTGCAAAGTGCGGTCTTAAAAACAGCTTGAGATTACACGATTGATGTAACAAGGCACATTCTTGATATTAAAGGCGTTCATAATATGCTCCCATCTTGCTGTGTTGAATGCATTTTTAATATCTAGCGTAACAATAGCGCAGTATTTTTTACGGCCTCCTCTCCATCTGCTTCCGCTGATGGCGTCTTCAGCCAGCCTGGTAACGAACTGAATAGCATTAACAGTTGAGCGCGCTTTGCGGAACCCATATTGGTTATGGGCAAGGTCACCAGATGATACGATAGCTTCTTCTAACCGATTACCAAGCAGCCTTTCAAGTAATTTCCCCGCTCCATCTAACAGACAAATTGGGGGAAATGATGAAGGATCTTCCGAGTGTACTTTACCCTTTGGGATCAGTATCAGCATCTGCTTCTTCCAAATATCTGGGAATGTCCCTTCTCTTAAGCAAGAGTTATACACCTCCAGGAACTCTTCGGGTTTTTCTAGAATCCCAGTGTTTAAGGCAACATTTAGTATATAGTCCCGTCCTGGCGCTTTCTTATTGGGAATTCTCCTATAGATGCGGATATTAGTTCACCAGTCGTGAATAGCGGAACGTCGTCCACTACAATGACACTCGAGTGAATAGTTACTGGTTTGCGAGGAAACAAGGAAGATACTATATTATCCATCAGAATAGGGCATGTTGGTGCTGCACCTCTTGCAAGTTTAAGGTTGGACATTACCATCTTGTAATGCCTACCCCATGGGTCATCCTCAACCTCATCACAGAGGGACTTCCAGCATCGTCGCTTGCATTGTTTAATGGTGGCCACCTTAAGCACACCCCGCGCCTCCCTGTATATTTGTTGTAAGCTGAATGAGAAGCTGGTGTTTCTACCCCGTTGGGAAACGCGCCTTACCCGATTGCACTTACATCGGAGCAATGCAATTTCCTCATTCCACCAGTAGGCCGGAGGGCGTCTTGGATTTAACCTTCTTTTAGGCATTTTAGCGTTACATACACTGGTAATGCTGCCTATTAACTGCTAGGTTAGAGCCGCGGAGCATAAACTTAAAGATGTCCTCATCGAAAGCGTTTGTCTTCCATCCCACAATTTGTATACTATTACTTGGGTGTATTCCATGCAGTTCACACAGAATGGCCTGGTGGTCACTATGCGTGACCTCCCAAGTTATTCCTCTCGTTTAGAGAGATTCGTTAGCAAACGTTAGGTCTATAAAAGAACCAGCATTACTCCTGCTGAATGTATGTATATGCAAGGCCGGTGTTGCACAGGACAACATTCAGGAACATTTGGAAGGGGATTACAACTGATGATATGTATGATAGAAACAAAGAAAAGAAAAACACAGAAAAAAGTTTTCAATTTTTCTCGAAAAAACGTGATGGTTAGCCTTACTTTTTTTGAACGGATACAATTCATAGTCACGGATTCCGAATGTTTCATTTAGTTTTGATTCAACGTAATTATGAGTAGTTCAGCGTTTAATTTGCTTCAATATGTTGTCTCGTTCGCCTGCAATCCAGATTCGAAGCACAATGTGGCCGAATTACAAAATACAAAACTTCCAACAACCACAGCTTTCCATATGCATCCAACCGGTAGTTTCGTGCTCAACGTGTTGTATACTGTACCTATAATCATTTTGAACCGAAATTTCAACAAAAAAATTTTTCAATTTTTTGCCAAAAAACGTGATGGTTATTCAGCGTTTAATTTGCTTCAATATGTTGCCTCGTTCGCCTGCAATCCAGGTTCGAAGCACAATGTGGCCGAATTACAAAATACAAAACATCCAACAACCAGAGCTTTCCATCTGCATCCTACCGGTAGTTTCGTGCTCAACGTGTTGTATACTGTACCTATAATCATTTTGAACCGAAATTTCAACAAAAAAAAGTTTTCAATTTTTCGCCAAAAAACGTGATGGTTAGCCTTACTATTTTTGAACGGATAAAATTCATAGTCACGGATTCCGAATGTTTCATTTAGTTTTGATTCAACGTAATTATGAGTAGTTCAGCGTTTAATTTGCTTCAATATGTTGCCTCGTTCGCTTGCAATCCAGGTTCGAAGCACAATGTGGCCGAATTTCAAAATACGAAACTTCCAACATCCACTGCTTTCCTTAAGCATCCTACCAGTAGTTTCGTGCTCAACGTGTTGTATACTGTACCTATAATCATTTTGAACCGAAATTTCAACAAAAAAATTTTTCAATTTTTTGCCAAAAAACGTGATGGTTATTCAGCGTTTAATTTGCTTCAATATGTTGCCTCGTTCGCCTGCAATCCAGGTTCGAAGCACAATGTGGCCGAATTACAAAATACAAAACATCCAACAACCAGAGCTTTCCATCTGCATCCTACCGGTAGTTTCGTGCTCAACGTGTTGTATACTGTACCTATAATCATTTTGAACCGAAATTTCAACAAAAAAAAGTTTTCAATTTTTCGCCAAAAAACGTGATGGTTAGCCTTACTATTTTTGAACGGATAAAATTCATAGTCACGGATTCCGAATGTTTCATTTAGTTTTGATTCAACGTAATTATGAGTAGTTCAGCGTTTAATTTGCTTCAATATGTTGCCTCGTTCGCCTGCAATCCAGATTCGAAGCACAATGTGGCCGAATTACAAAATACAAAACATCCAACAACCAGAGCTTTCCATCTGCATCCTACCGGTAGTTTCGTGCTCAACGTGTTGTATACTGTACCTATAATCATTTTGAACCGAAATTTCAACAAAAAAAAGTTTTCAATTTTTCGCCAAAAAACGTGATGGTTAGCCTTACTTTTTTTGAACGGATAAAATTCATAGTCACGGATTCCGAATGTTTCATTTAGTTTTGATTCAACGTAATTATGAGTAGTTCAGCGTTTAATTTGCTTCAATATGTTGCCTCGTTCGCCTGCAATCCAGGTTCGAAGCACAATGTGGCCGAATTACAAAATACAAAACATCCAACAACCAGAGCTTTCCATCTGCATCCTACCGGTAGTTTCGTGCTCAACGTGTTGTATACTGTACCTATAATCATTTTGAACCGAAATTTCAACAAAAAAAGGTTTTCAATTTTTCGCCAAAAAACGTGATGGTTAGCCTTACTTTTTTTGAACGGATACAATTCATAGTCACGGATTTCGAATGTTTCATTTAGTTTTGATTCAACGTAATTATGAGTAGTTCAGCGTTTAATTTGCTTCAATATGTTGCCTCGTTCGCCTGCAATCCAGATTCGAAGCACAATGTGGCCGAATTACAAAATACAAAACATCCAACAACCAGAGCTTTCCATATGCATCCTACCGGTAGTTTCGTGCTCAACGTGTGTATACTGTACCTATAATCATTTTGAACCGAAATTTCAACAAAAAAAAGTTTTCAATTTTTCGCCAAAAAACGTGATGGTTAGCCTTACTTTTTTTGAACGGATACAATTCATAGTCACGGATTTCGAATGTTTCATTTAGTTTTGATTCAACGTAATTATGAGTAGTTCAGCGTTTAATTTGCTTCAATATGTTGCCTCGTTCGCCTGCAATCCAGATTCGAAGCACAATGTGGCCGAATTACAAAATACAAAACATCCAACAACCAGAGCTTTCCATCTGCATCCTACCGGTAGTTTCGTGCTCAACGTGTTGTATACTGTACCTATAATCATTTTGAACCGAAATTTCAACAAAAAAAAGTTTTCAATTTTTCGCCAAAAAACGTGATGGTTAGCCTTACTTTTTTTGAACGGATAAAATTCATAGTCACGGATTCCGAATGTTTCATTTAGTTTTGATTCAACGTAATTATGAGTAGTTCAGCGTTTAATTTGCTTCAATATGTTGCCTCGTTCGCCTGCAATCCAGGTTCGAAGCACAATGTGGCCGAATTACAAAATACAAAACATCCAACAACCAGAGCTTTCCATCTGCATCCTACCGGTAGTTTCGTGCTCAACGTGTTGTATACTGTACCTATAATCATTTTGAACCGAAATTTCAACAAAAAAAGGTTTTCAATTTTTCGCCAAAAAACGTGATGGTTAGCCTTACTTTTTTTGAACGGATACAATTCATAGTCACGGATTTCGAATGTTTCATTTAGTTTTGATTCAACGTAATTATGAGTAGTTCAGCGTTTAATTTGCTTCAATATGTTGCCTCGTTCGCCTGCAATCCAGATTCGAAGCACAATGTGGCCGAATTACAAAATACAAAACATCCAACAACCAGAGCTTTCCATCTGCATCCTACCGGTAGTTTCGTGCTCAACGTGTTGTATACTGTACCTATAATCATTTTGAACCGAAATTTCAACAAAAAAAAGTTTTCAATTTTTCGCCAAAAAACGTGATGGTTAGCCTTACTTTTTTTGAACGGATAAAATTCATAGTCACGGATTCCGAATGTTTCATTTAGTTTTGATTCAACGTAATTATGAGTAGTTCAGCGTTTAATTTGCTTCAATATGTTGCCTCGTTCGCTTGCAATCCAGGTTCGAAGCACAATGTGGCCGAATTACAAAATACAAAACATCCAACAACCAGAGCTTTCCATCTGCATCCTACCGGTAGTTTCGTGCTCAACGTGTTGTCCTATAATCATTTTGAACCGAAATTTCAACAAAAAAAAGTTTTCAATTTTTCGCGAAAAAACGTGATGGTTAGTCAATTTATTGTCAATTTGCATGCGAATGAGGCAACCTATTGAAGCAAACTAAACGTTGAACTACTCATAATTACGTTGATAATCAAAACTAAAGGAAACATTCGGAATCCGTGAAAATGAAACAACACTATTGCCAATGCCATGTCACAATATTATTATACAGTTATACACATATATGTATATAAATTAATGAGAATGAGAGTTTTTTTACTTTATGCTATTTTGCAGTTGTTTTATTTGACTATCTTAATGTTAGTTCCAAAAAGTAATCTACTGGATGCGTCGGTAGCCTCGCTTTGGATTAAATAAATAATTCGTATTGGAAAATCTTGTTTAATTTATTTATGGTTGAATCAAATGTTTGAGTAAAACTTTATTTTCTAAGCAGAATTGCAAAAAATTCGTATTTTTCTACATACCGATCACACTCCCATCTCTCTTAAATTTTTGAAACATCTGATTAGCGAAGACACATTTTTATAATTTTTTATTTTTTATCATTAGCTCAAACCTTTTTTTATTTCGTACAGTAGATAAATAATTTGTAATGTAATTTTGCAATAAAAACTCGTTAAAGAATGTTGTTTTATATTCATAATTATTTATTTAATATGGAATTTTACAAACTAGGATAAAATTAAATATAACAAATAAAATGTACACAACTTAATTAAATTAAATTTAATTAACGTTATTTTCTTCAAATAAAAAATATAAATATACAAAATAATTAATAATTATTATTAATAAAATGGCGTCTTGCTATTTATATAGAATAAACTTAT